>JALIZH010032940.1:552500-802709 GCA_030522465.1 Rhipicephalus appendiculatus | reverse complement strand
CGGTCTTCAACAAAGAGCCAACTTTGGCAGCGACACTCCCTTCCGCTGCTCTTCGCGGCTCCACGGAAAACAAGTCCCTGACGTCCCAAGACGGTGCGCCGGTCAGCAGGTTGGGTGCGGCGCGCGTTAAAGCATGACGAGGGGTCGAAAAAGTGGCATTCCGTGACACCTGGAAAGTGAGCGACCTCGCTCGTAGCGTCCGAAATCTGCGTGCGGTGCTGGCCGCAGTCTATGACATTGTCGTCGTGAGTGAACAGCAGCGGGGCACGCGAGCGCTCTCCTCACTCGTGCTTTAGAATGCCTGGCCTGAATTTTTTTTTTTTCGCTTCGTATGTGTCATATTTCTACCGCGACCGTGTCTGAAGTGTTCGTTGTAAAAGTAGGAGGCCTTGAAAAGTGTTCGCTATATGTGGAAGCAGTTTCAATGGGTAGCATAGGAAAATCGTAAGTGCACCGAAATATGGTCGTTATAACCGATAGATCGTTATAAGTGGGTTCGACTGTATTCTTGACACCGTCTGCAGTACAGACCTCTTGCACAGTTTTCCTTCTGTCTGCAAGAATCCAAGCGCCGACTTGGAGGCAACCGTCATAACGTCTGTCGACGGGTTCCATATAAGTCCGAGCACTTTCACGGAGCCCGAAGAAATGTCGGTTTCCTCAGTCGCAGCAAACAGTTGATTAGAGCCTTCAAGTTTGACGCCCATTTCCTGCAGCCTTTGGAAAAGGTTGTTTGGGTTATAGCGCAGTACCACTTATAGCACGGATGTTCGCAACTCCAGTGACCTGTTTTATAAGCGGTCTACATTGTATTTTGTTGTTTCAGTGCCAATAGCAGATTCTTAAGGCAGTACATTTTGAGCCCTGCTGCAAATTGGGAACATGATCAGAAAATATTGAATATTTGTAGTCGAGGCTTCTGTGAACATGTGAGCAAAATATTTTTGTACTGTTATTATAATAATATCTGTGGTTTTACGTGCCAATGCCACGATATTGTTGTGGTGAAAAGAACGAAGAACGCTTTAGTCGAGAGCTCAGGAAATTTCAGCCATCTGGTGTTCTTTAATCTGCACTGACATCACACAGTACATGGGCCTCTAGCGTTTTGCCTCCATCGAAATGCGATCGCCGTGACCAGGGTCGAACTCACAACTTTCGGGTCAGCAGCTGAGCACCGTAACCACGGTTCCTCCGAGACGGACATTTTTGTACTGCATTGTGCAGGCAGAGAATTTACAATTTTGTTTCAAGAACAGCTAGAGATCACTCTTTCATATTGTTGTCAACAACTACACAGCAAGAGGGCTTGACAGGTATTGGCCAACTTCATAAATGCCAAGCCATTAAATCTGACGGCTCATGCTGCATCATGTTGTTTCTGTGGCTGCCACTACGTACCAATGCGTGTTTGCACTGCGAACGTCTCAATGGCCAATATATTCGAAGACAAAAATGGAAAATGCTCAAGGCCATGGGGACATGCTCAGGATTCTAACTTTTGGGCAGTTCATTGCCTCCTTTGCACCATGCCTGTGTAGCTTCTAGCACCCTCATGGTGACGAAGGAAGAGACAAAGTGCTTGGCTGATGCAATAACTTCGCTTTTAGAATTTGAAAAAAATTTTTTTCACAGGGGACTTCTAAGACAACAGAGTCAAACATAGTAATGTCATTCTATGATAGCTTAAAAAAGTGTTGCAGTGCCCTTGTAATCAAGCGATTACAGTATTTACATGAATGTAACATGTACGAACAGGAAAGTTCACGAGATTTTTTTTTTCCTACGAAAGCCATGACAGGCCAGTCTGTTGAGATCATAAGAAAACTAGACACAAGTACTGTTGGGCTTTGTAGAATGGAAAATTTATTCTCTGGGTGGTTCCTCTTCCAGCGTATTCCAGACTTGACAGGCCTCCTTCAAGACCATTTGTAAATAGTCCCCAAATGCTAGGTAATTCAAGGGCCATTGCATGTTTCATTGAGAAGCTCAGTCTAGCCCAAGTTCCAGAATCGACAAATTTGTCTTTGAGTGCAGGATGTTTTCCCATGTTTTGGCTTGTGGAAACTTTTCCTGGTTGATATCCAGCAGAAGATCATCTCCTTTTTTTTCTACATGGGCAATAGTATGAGACATGCAAAAAAGGGGCCACGCAGCTTTTCTAAAAATCTTCAGCACAATCACTTTTCATTAGGATGATATTTCATAATGCAAACAGTATGTCACTGTTTGTGCTTCACTGTGAACAGATATGACAGACAAGGTTGCTGTTGAGCACAAACCTTGGTAAGTTACTGCTTGAACTCTGAAATTAAAAAAGAAACTGGTTTGTGGAAGTTCTGTAGCTCCTTGCAAATACAGTCGCCGACCGTTTATTCGGACTCGGCGGGAACCGCCGAAAAGTCCGAGTAATCGAAAGTCCGAATAAAAGGATGCACCAGAAAAAAAGCACCTTTATTGGCCCAGTGGCCGGAAAAGCTTGTCAATGCACGTCTGCACACAAGCACAATCACAGACAACCAAGTCGGGCTGTATTTAAGCCAGTGTTTGGCCATAACCGCAGGTTGTAGCGCTGCCACGGCCTGCGCTTCATCGGAGTCACTGTTCACCTACGTTGATTCGAAGACCCGACAGACAATCTCATCATCGCCCACCAAATCGGCGAAATCTCCCAAATAACATCGTATTGAGGTCGGCCGCCTTCGAATTGGTGAATAATTGTGGCCTTTTTCGCCATCCCCAATGTCTTGTGGTTGCCGCGTTTCTTCGTTAGTACCGACCGTGCGGATGGAATGGGTGGCGTCGCAGCTGTCGTAGCCATTTCAGTAGATTAGGCCTAGCCACAAAACAACTGACAAGCAAACTTTCAAATGCCAAAAGGGAATGATATTAAGCTAGTTCGTGCTGCAGAGCTCGTGATTCCGTTCTTCCTTGGTCCGTTTCGTACGCGCGACCATTTCGAACGTCACACCAAGCAGACTCCGAGCGTGGCTTGGCTTGGCTTGCTGTTTGGCTGTGGTAGCTATTCAATGGATACTCGGCTGGCTGAAGTCGAAAACGCCCATTACGAGTAGCCAAAACACATAGCCTTCGAGATCGGCAATTGTAATTTCTGCACTGTTACACTGGCATGATGTCCAGCCATACACAGTGCAACCTTTCAGGGCTGGCGACCTAGCGAAAATATTGTAAACATGTGTGTAAACATCGCGGACAGCTGGTCATGGAGTTCGACGCCGCTCTCGATCAGCCATCCGGAGTCCGAAATATCGAAAGGCGCGCCGTGGGGCATCCGAATTTTCGGTCGTGAGTTTACATTACTTCAATGGGACGAGTGGCGGTGCTGCGAGGGTGTCCGAATAAACGGGCATGTCCGAATTATCGGCGTCCAAATAAACGGTCAGCGACTGTACTTTGCAGCTGGAAACTTGAATCCATGACGTATAGCTTTTATTTTTTTAGTTCTTTAAAATTATGATTACCACAATTACACAGCACACATAAACAATGAGGCTGCCATCTAGCCTCTGTTGAACAATCCCCCTGAGGTGGTCATAGGAGGCGTGACACGCGGAACTGGAAATGGGAAGCCAACTGGCTAACATTGACCAGGCCCGGCGAGCCGCTGTAGCCAGTGGGGCCCTGGAAGAGGGCCACCACCCACCATAACCATACGGGGCCCCAATATGAATAAATGTTTTTTCTTCTTCATGACTTATGGCTCTTTCCTTTTTAGTTTTTTTTTTTTTTTTTTTTTTTTTTTTTTTTTTTTTTTTATGATTACCATAAGTACATAGTATCATACATAAACAATGAGGATGGTAGTATCGAAGCAGCATGATGGCAGCTTGACTATTCCCACCTCCCCGTGAAAGCACAAGCACCAACATGGCCAGAAATGCTTAATACATACACTTGTAGCAAGGAAACACATGCAGCAAAACAAAACAAAATATGGGAATTCAACAATTTCACACAGCATGGAAAATAGGGAAAATATCTTTCAAGAGACATTTAAGAAAGGGTACATTCACAATAACAGTTGGACTCATGTATTTTTAGCTACAAACCATATGTTTTCATGACACAGTTTATATTTATTTAGCATTGAGGGAAACTAGCACGTCATTCAAAAGGCAGGGAAGAGGGGGGGCAAGGGGAGTAAGGCAACCATAGTATTCTTAGGTTTGTGTTTTGAGAGATCTCTGGCTATAAATTCTTTGCGAGGATAGCTGTTGTGGGCTTTTCTCCTCATTCAAAATAATGCTGGCTGTTATAATAAATATCAAATGCTTGAACAAGGCCTTCCTTTACACTCTCAATCATGGGTATAACACGGGCTACATGCCGCTTAATCACAATGTCATAATATCCCGATGATGTTCTCATGTGCTGGTAAAACATGTGCTTTGTACAGCATCAGTATTGGTGCAAAGCTTCAGCGGTGTCATGAAGTTCGTGCTAGGAAATATGAAGTCATCAAGAAGCTGTCGTAAGGTCATTACGAGCTTTCTGCTCAATAAGGTTATGATTATTGTCATAAATGATGCTACAGATTTTGCTGCAACTTTTGCTTAAGTTCGGCAACAAATACCCCTTTATCAGGTATTGTTTATTGGCACTGAACAGCTTTATTAGCATGAGATCGGTTTTAGCTGCTTTGCGCGACGTTAGATTGTGTGTTATGAGTTCTGAAAATTCGTAGCACATTCCCTCTTGCCACAGGTTGCGAGTGGGGCGGTAGGATTCAGGAAAGTACTTAGCTCCATACCTTGTGTTGAAGATCCAAGTAAGGTAGCAGGGGTGATGGTTTGAAAACATTTTGGTTTATTTTCTGATGTTTATGCAAATATCATTTACAGTTAAAGTGCACTTCAGTGACTGTTGTATTAATTCTTATCTGCAATTTCTATGGATGTTACAGTGACTGCTTGAAGGCCAGTGCCACCGACACAGCCGCATAATGCTTACTTTTCACTGGTTGCATCATCACCTTAATTCATGATACAGTGAGCAGCACAACTGGGATAGGGATTGAGAAGCAGTAAGAAATGACATGCACCTTGCCTTTCTTCAAATGTAGTCGTTTCCTTGTCCCTGTTCTGGTTGCGCTGCTCATTGTAACACACATCAGAAACAACTGCCCAGTCATCGTTTTTTTATCCAAGGCTACCTAATGCCATTTCTTAGTTAACTTTGATGTCTCATGGCCTTTGTGCCTTGGAATGCCACATATTTTCGTCATGTAAATTGACCGACGCCTGCGTGGTTTTCTGCATTCTCTCTCTCTGCAGCATGCCACACAGTCAGCCCTTTCCGCCGGGCACCGCCCCCACCGGGGCACAGGGACCACCACAACCAGGCCCTCCCCAGCAGGGCATGCCCCAGGGCCCCCCTCCGCAGCCCGGACAGCCGCAGCCTCCCTACGGTGGTGCCCCACCTGTGTCACAGGCCTACCCAGGCTACCCCCCCTCACGCCGCCCCCCTCCTCCCAAGCTGGACCCTACCACTCAAATCCCAGCCCGACTCCAAGCAGTGCCGGCAACCCTTACGCCAGGGGAGGCTCCCTTCCCACTTCCTATCCCCGACCAGCACCAGCAGCTTATCCCCAGGGGTACCAGTAACACGGAGCCGAGTGACGGCTACAGTCTTTCACCTCGCTCTCTCTGTTTCTTCTTGTAAGTTGAGCAAAGAGGTGTCGGGTTGGAGAGACGGGTTAGCCAGCAGATTCCCTCTTGTACTAATGGAACGGTAGGCGAATGAATGGGCACAGTGGAAGCTGTTTCGTCTCCGTGCGCAAATCAATTTGTGGACCACTAGCTGGAAAGATAGGCGCTTCTACAGCAGGGTTTGTGAAGTAACTGCAAATGCAAGATCATGTGCGTAGGGGCGTGTGGCCCAGAATTCTGAAGCCACAAATTGTTATCGTTCACTTTTGCAATTTTTTCGCAGAGGACAAATTTCGTATTACGTCACGATAATTTGGCGGAAGATTGTGCAGATTGCCGCCCTCAGTTTGTGGGGCCGAGGATGTAATTGTATTTTTCTTCACTTGTCTAGCTTTTCTCTTTAAATGCACAGATTAGAAATTATGAAAATTTAATGAACTAGGTGTAATGCTTCTGTGCTTAAATGCGGGCAGTTTATTTTTTTGTGCGCATGTGTAAATTAAAAATCAAGCTTTCTAACATTGCAAAGATCAAAGACTTTCTGTTTGGTGCTTTTGTGTGTGTATTTCAGTATATTTGTGACATGAATGTACATTTCTATTAGCAAACCTTTTAGTGCTTGGTTCACTTTACGTGTGGTAATGGTGCTCTGCTTTTCGCAGCCCCATTGCACATAATGTAATCCGTGTGCGCGTGTTTAATACTTTAGCACTAAACTTATTGTCAAGAAGCTGCCTTACTGTATAGCCATGCTGCCTAAATTGTGTTTATGAAATTAGTCATACTTTTCACATCTAAAGCAATGGATTTGTGCTTGGCTTGTAATGCAATGCAGCTCTTGGCTCTGTCTTTCATAATTATTCTGTGTTTCGCTAAGTCTTCTATGTGCTGTTTAAAGAAAGCCACCGAAAAAAAACTTGCTTTTGTTATACTCTTACTTCTTTACATTGTACTCACTCGTTGCTGGTCATTCCTTTCCCTTTTGGGAACGAAATAGCTGGACTTAAAGCAACTATGCTTGGCTTGCCGCGTGGCTTGGCTGCTGCGAAAGAAAGGTGCACATTGGGACTTAAGTTTCATGCGTTTGGAAGAAGTTGGCTTGTATGGTTTGGCTGCCGTTTCAGTGCCTGCCTGTGGGGCTAAATTTAATCACATTTTGCTCGCCACTACTGTGAGTTGCACTGACGAGCCATCGTGAAATATCACAGAATTTGTGATCTTTTCGAATAGGTTCGTCGTAAATGGTGACACGTGGAATGCTTGGGGAGTGGCTTTAAATAGCAGTAGTATTTTTTTTTTCTTATGTTTGCTTCACTGGGTATTAGTAATCTTTTCAGGAAAAGATTGGATGTCAGGTTTTCTTAATGGCACACAACTTTTTCCAGTGCAGGCTGACACTGGTGTGTTATCAGGTGACATCACAAGATGAAGGTAACTGAACATAAAGTATATTTTCGCTCACCGCGAGAAGCACACTGATTAAATTTCTTTTGCCTGCTGACTTGAAATAACAGCGTCTTCTCATATCTTGCCGCACTTATAGTCTCTCACATTCCACTCACTTTTATGCTTTGCCTTTTGTATATAATTTGGTGACTGTCGTTAGGTTTGGTTTGTGGGTAACTTCAGCGCAACTCCCCTTGTCCACAATCGACCAGCAAGTAGCATTTGGGCATTGAGGCAAGAGTTTTTGGCAACAACCATGTTGGGGGGCTGTATGGTACTGTGATGGCTTCTGTATGGCGTACACATTTTTACGCATAATAAACATAAGCTACTTGGAAATGCTTGCTGTTTTTGCATGAAAACAGACATGATCAAGCTGCTTCTGTAAAAACAGTCCCTGGGAAATTTTTTAATACTGCGAGCTGTGTACAGTAGTATGTAGGTACTTACCAGACACTTTAGGTACTTACCTGTATACAGATGTTTAAGGGCCTCCACTTACCAGACACTTTAGCTGCTTACCTGTATACAGATGTTAAAGGGCCTCCAAACAACCCAGAGGTCGAAATTTAGTTGCACTTACAGTTGTGGACGTGCCTATAATGGACACATAGCTGCCAGAATTTTTGGAAGTGAGGCAGTTGTAGCAGAGCTACGCGCATTTGATGGTCAAAGCTTGGCCCTTGCTTGTTTCTCTTGATTCGATCTGCTCTGTTCTTGGGCTCTGCTCTACTGGCCGAGTGTGCCCCTTTGACATATGAGGAAAAAGAGCAGTGAGCTGCTAGCAGACTGACAGGTTCTCGTTTTTGCTGACATGAGCAGGTGTGACTGGTGATGTCACAACCGACGCTGGGAATACTGGAAAAGCCGGGAGAGGAGCACTGGGTTGTTTTTTTTTTTTTTTTTGAATTTTGTTATATGGTCACGTATTGTGGTCCTGCCACTTTCGGCATTGTTTATTGTGACAGCATTCCGAATTCGATGCATTTGCTACGTGAGTTGTTAAAAAAAAAAAGAACGGCTCCACTAATGTGAAAATTGGGGAGGTGTGAAGCACCGGTGTTTCCCATGGGGACACATCCTCTCAATTGCTACAGACAGCGTTCAGTGCCCATTGCAGATACAGAACTTTTCCCGAGACTTGCTGTTGCTGCCAGACGTTAGGTGGGCCGTGGACACAGTCACGTACGCTTTTGCCATGTGAAGTGGCAAAGAAGCTCCGCTCTGCTGATAGATTGTGGTCCTCCTCATGGTAGTAAATGTTCAAGAAGTTCTTTTTGTTTTAATTGTGTCGCTATTTAGGAACCCAGCTTATCGTCCATCCACTGTCTCATGTCGCATGGTAACGTAGCAGTCAATAAAGGCCTAAAACAAGGCTAGCAATGCTCAAAACCAATGAAAATAATCTAACAAGGTCCAATACAATATATGCTACAGAAATAACCAATAATCGATCGCAATAACCTACTTAAAATCGTGGAAAAAACTTTCGTTTGCCTGCGCCTACCAGCAAAATTGGTTGTGGACATCAAATTATTTTTTCGCTTTAAACAAAATTTACAACAACGAAAAATTCCACATCACAAGAAAAGACGTTGGAGCATATAATGCACCATCTCATATATTTTTTTTTTCGTGATGGCCTTGATGCTTAATTTACGAGTGAATATCCCAAAAAAAGGCATTTTTTGTCAACTTTGCAAGCATTTTTCTCAATAAAAGTTTGTTTACATAGGTTGAAAATATTTTTAGCATATACTATGTCAACTGGTAAAACAGCTAAAAAACTTTTGCGACTTAAACAGTGCCGCCGTTTTTACAAAAATTGTCTGAATATGCGTGTTTTCTTGCTTCTTTGTTAGGCCTATTTAAGCCGGAAAATTAATATATGCTTTTACTTGTGACGTCACATGATAGAACTGACAATAGAATGCTTCAAAGCACAATGTGCCATTGTACCCAGTATCAAGCTTAAAGGGGCCCTGCAACACTTTTCCAAGTAGCCATGGAATGGATTCACTAAAGGAGCTTATTGCCTCTCGAATTCACCGCCGCAAAAATTTTTGGAATCCGTCCAGTACAAGTGGAGTTACAAAGATTTCTCGCACGCTGCAATTGCATTCTCTCTTCTCTCGTCCCGTCGAAAGCGCTGGAAGCTAAGCAGGGAGGGATGGCACGGGGAAACAAAATACGTCACGCGCGCCTCGTGATCTTGAGTGCTTTTTCTCTCTTTTTTTTTTTTTTTCTTCGAATACGTGAATTTTCATTGCGATCGCGCGCACGCGTGGACAAGTCGCGGCCTTCCGCGGCGGCCTCTGTAACTACCGAGCGCGTCATGCTGAAATCAGCCAATGGCTGATACAATGTCGGTGACGAGTGATTTTTGAGTACGCAACGTCATTTGTCGAGAGAAGAGAAAGCAATTCTTAGCTGACTTTGAGAATTTATTGTGAATTCCACGCCGCGTGCTGCGCTATAATATTTGGCTCGCGTGTTCTCGAGAGCCTTGACTACCGATCGGCAGCGTTTTCTGAGCATGCTCAAAAGTGTTGCAGGGCCCCTTTAAATACGCATAATTTATTCCCAGCTAACTTTTCCTTCTGGCCGGAACATTCAAAGGGCGGTCACGTGACCACCAATTTTTTTGCACAAAATACTTGAGTAAAATCACTCTCGTACACTTACCTTTCAGCTCAATTTGTTTGAATAGAATCACCGGTGGTCGAATTTTGGGATGGGACGTTTCACTTGGAATGACCCATATCGGTTATAAGAATGAGGAGCTGCTGCACCGTCGGCTTTTCTATGTTTTCCCTGGTCAAATAACCCGCTTACAGCAATGCCCGCATGCTTTATTATCGGTTATAACAATGATTTCTGGCTGTTGGGTGTCCGTGCCGAAAGGTAATGGAACACGAAATCCTTCAAGAGAAAGAAGAAACCGAGGAATTGAAGCTGCTGAACGTCCGCCTACATCTTCAGTACGTTTCTTTGTAGGTTCAGCAGGTCTCTTTGAAGATGTGCTTCCAACAAGGCCGCATCGCATCCCCCGCATACAACCGCAACGTCCCACAGCACCCCTTCGAATTCGTGGTATGCTATACCGCATAGCGTTCTGGCAGTGCGGCAAAGCTGACTTTCGAAATCCTCTACGGCGCGGGAGCGGCAGTGGTCTCTGTTAAAGGGGTACTGACCATAGGTCGGCACTTTAAGGGAGTACTCACTCAAACTCACTCACCACAATTTTTTCAGCCTTCGCACTCACTCACGTTCACACTCACGTCCACTCACACTCATGAGTACTCACTCACGTTCACACTCACGACCACTCACACTCATGAGTTCTCACTCACGTTCACACTCACGCCCACTCACACGCATGAGTACTCACTCATACTCAACTCACCACATTCAAATGAGTGTGAGTGAGTGTGAGTTGAGTGCACTCATGAGTGAGTGTGCCGAGCTCCATAGGTCGCTGCTTCAAAAATGGTTTGTGCAGTGCTGCATTTGGTTTGTGCACTCGGTTGCGCTGCTTCAAAAATGTTCAAGTGGCATAGGTCGGCACTTTAAGGGAGTACTCACTCCAACTCACTCACCACAATTTTTTCAGCCTTCGCACTCACTCACGTTCACACTCACGTCCACTCACACTCATGAGTACTCACTCACGT
The DNA here is from genome assembly GCA_030522465.1 of Rhipicephalus appendiculatus. Classification (NCBI taxonomy): domain Eukaryota; kingdom Metazoa; phylum Arthropoda; class Arachnida; order Ixodida; family Ixodidae; genus Rhipicephalus; species Rhipicephalus appendiculatus. The sequence goes on along the minus strand of JALIZH010032940.1, from coordinate 791,920 downwards.
TCACACTCACCTCCACTCACACTCATGCGTACTCACTCACGTTCACACTCACGACCACTCACACTCATGAGTTCTCACTCACGTTCACACTCACGCCCACTCACACGCATGAGTACTCACTCATACTCAACTCACCACATTCAAATGAGTGTGAGTGAGTGTGAGTTGAGTGCACTCATGAGTGAGTGTGCCGAGCTCCATAGGTCGCTGCTTCAAAAATGGTTTGTGCAGTGCTGCATTTGGTTTGTGCACTCGGTTGCGCTGCTTCAAAAATGTTCAAGTGGCATAGGTCGGCACTTTAAGGGAGTACTCACTCCAACTCACTCACCACAATTTTTTTCAGCCTTCGCACTCACTCACGTTCACACTCACGTCCACTCACACTCATGAGTACTCACTCACGTTCACACTCACCTCCACTCACACTCATGCGTACTCACTCACGTTCACACTCACGTCCACTCACACTCATGAGTACTCACTCATACTCAACTCACCACGTTCAAATGAGTGTGAGTGAGTGTGAGTTGAGTGCACTCATGAGTGAGTGTGCCGAGCTATGGTACTGACACAAAATTTCGCGGCCGAGATAGCCTGCTGGATCGATTCCCGTGTACATGCGTGTACCATCTGCAAAATATCGACAGCGAATAAAGCTTGGAAGGTATTTTATATGAATTTTGAAGTTCGCGTGCGCGATCCAGCATTCTAGGCCGCACCTGGCGGCATTGACACCCACGGAGGTGACTCGAGGTGACCCCCCCTACTTCCCGGTACAACAGGTTATGATGACGTCGTAGCCGCCATTTCTGTTTTGGCGCTCTCGCCGCTGCGCTGTTGGTGACTGCTCGGCGGCTGCTCGCGAGTGTGTGGCCGCGGCCAAGAGGAGGCGCTGCCGCGGCGCACGCGTTGAAAGTTTTGTGTTTGGCGACACTACAGCTTTCCCGTTTCCTGCTCCCAAGGACTTCTTGATTTCCCTGTGCTGCCTGGGCTGCAGTGACAGGCCACAATGCCGAAATCCTTCTGCGCCGTTTCCTTCTGCACGTCGAAGTCGGGATCAGGCGTATCGCTGCATACGTTTCCCCGCGACGAACCTCGGCGGCAGAAGTGGATCGAGTTCGTGTGCGCTTGTGGACGTCAGGAGTATCAGGACTGGCCCCCGTGCAGAACAGTCGCGTTTGCGGGCTCCATTTCGAGGCGCATTGCTTTATCACACAGGCGCCGGACTTGGCGTACATGGGTCTTCCGACTCCACCCTGTGCATCGCTCACGTCTGGTGCTCTGGTGTTACCTAGCTTTCTTCGGCACCAACAACTTGAAGGGCATCGCAATGTTATCAAGTGATTCAATCGGATATTGAACGTAGAAAAAGCGAACGTACTTTGGCTAAATGAATTGCCCTGCAGAACATTTGTGCACGAATGTGTCGGGTCTTACCATAGTACATTGCCGACGCGAGGTTCATCGTGGTCGTCGTCGCTGGTATCGTTGCCGCTTCCCGACGAAGCACTCCTCGCCAGCGGGTCAAACCTGAAGTGATTCGCCCCGTCGTAAATTCCTTCCATCCCCGTCGCAAGAAAATTGTCGCCATCAGACGACGATGAGCCCGACGACGACAGCGAGGACGATAACGGCGACGACATCACGCAGCATGGGTGACAAGCGAATGCAAGCAGACGATGCAGACCGCGCGGAAGTGCGTCACTGTTCTGTGTGCTCCGTGACCGAGCGTTTCACTCGCTAGGTGGTGATAGTTGCACCCGGCGGCTTGTCGTTTTTGGAGCTCTGTCAAACCGAAACTGAGGCTGTGTCGGTAACGAGGAGCTTGTAATTAATTATCTGTCGCGCGCTGCAGCAAACGATGTGCCGTGTTATGACTAGAGACCGGATTATAGGCAAATGCCTATTTTTTTCCTTGCGTTCCTATCGCGCCACTTTGATATATGAGCATGAATTAGGGGTAAAGGAGGGCTTTTATAGTGTTTTTATAGTGCCTATAAATGCCTATTTTTGGGGTTTGTGCCTAAATGTCTATAAGTGCCCATAAATGCCTATTTTCAAATTTGGTGCCTATATTAACGCTATTTAGCCTCAAATTTTCCTTTCGAGTACAGTTTGAGACCGTAATTCATGTTACCGGACAAAATTGACGTTTCGGAACTTTATGGGGTGCAAAAACCTAGTTCCCTAGTTCAGCAAACATCCGGGAAGCAACCGGTAGCAGCAGTGAAATGGGACGCGTCGGCCACCTTACCCCACCGCACTGACATGGCGCGAGCGGTTGGAGCAGGGGAGAGCAAAAGACGCTATTTTTGCAACCCTAAATGGGAGCACGTCCCAGCGTATACAGTGGAATGGGGAGAGGAAAATAAAGGCGGGAAGAGGAGAGGGGAAGAAGAGGAGAGTGGCGTCTATGGCGGAGGACGTGGCGGGCGGCTTTTACCGCCGGTTTTCCAGTCCAGTGTTCCCATGGAATTGAAGCACCTCCTTGAAGACTTGGGCGTGGTGGGGGGGCAGAAAACAGGAGGTGCCTGCGCCCAGCAGCAGGAATATGGAGAGCGAATGCGAAACCATAGAGTGCCGTCAGGGGAAAGTAGAAAGTAGGTAAAAAAAAATCAGATGTGCACATGGCTTTTGTTTCGTTTGTAAATTACTCTTTAAGGGCGCTTCACCAGGTGACATGAGAAATTTTGGTCAGATACTGAAAGTGTTCGCGTGCCCAATGAAGAGCTTTGTACCACAAGAACTTTTTAATTGGTTCATTACGAGCCGCGAAAGCATGATGCCGGTAGGTGAGCTTGAAACCTTTGCCACTCGCAAGCCAAATTCCTTCCCTGCCCTCTTCGGTATCAGAGAAACTCGGAGCCGGAAGATCACACGACGTTGATGCATCAACACGCCATGCGCACGCAAGATTACACTATGTGCACATGACATGCCCAAGCCAGGTCGTGCGCACAAGCGGTGTTGTATCGTTTCGGCGTTCGTTCTATAGTGTACTGCCTGTTTCTGTGGAATGGATCCGTCTATGCGTTTGGAGAGGCTGACATGGATCCTGTATCCTTACCACGACACAGCGCGTCACACCGCTGAAACTGCTGTAAGGGACGATGCACCAAAAATATGCTAAGCGTTGTCAGGGCTGGCGCCGGCACGACGCGGGAACGGCGAGAACACGAACACACAAGAAATATCGGCAGCTAAGTCTCGCATCGCTCTCGATTCGAAGAAAAAACTAAAGAAAAACGCGCACACATTCCGTTTGCATGTTTTAGTATTTCCATGAACTTTCATTCTTCTATTCAAGCAACAGATTGCACAAATTACACATATGGCCTCGAATAATTCTCGCAGTTTCATGTACTACTGTGACGTACACAGGACCATTCCTTGTTGAACTTCACCTCCCCCCACATTGGTGCGCGCGCCCGTAAGATAAAGGGCACGAGGCATTCAGTCTGACATTTCACCTCCTTCCGGGGAGGGTAGCGTTGCAAATCTTGGCAGACGTGATCGTTAGCGCAGTGCATGCATTACACTTCTAGCTCAAAACGCTCAAACCTGGTAAGGGGCCCTTTATGGTGTTCACACAAAAAGGAGAAATTGACCCTGCGCTATTAGACCCGGCCAATACGAGGCTAACAGACCCTTCTGGCCTTTTAGCGGTCTGGCTATTGAATCCTGTGCTGCCCTTCCCAGCCATGCCGAAAAGAACCAGACCCAGGAGCGTGTTTATTCGATGATGGACACTTAACTTACCATTCTGGACAATAAAAGGAGAGACCGTGTTCTGGAAACCGTGCCCGAAAAGGCACCATTGCATGGCTATGTTAAATCATTAACGCCTTTGTACAATCATAAAATATAACATTTGTTTGCTTTCCTGTCGTAGACCAGGTCGCGCTCGTCCTTATTCGAAAATCTGAGTTTTTGTAAAAATTTATTGTGCCTATATTTACGATTTTGGGGGGCCTAAAACTGTGTTTTTCCTGCCTATTTTTGGCGCCTAAAACACGATTTTTAGTGCCTAAAAATCCGGCCTCTAGTTATGACTAACAGGCCCCCAGCAACACATTGCAGCAAAAAAACGCGGGGCGAAAATTTTTGTGTCAGGACTCCTTTAATACATTTTCGGTCGTGCAATTTGAGTAAAAATTTGAGGCTTGGAAGAGTTTCGGCATCTGAAACTTCAGATGTTCTCATACTTTGGCTCTATGTGGCTTGTGGCGGTCCCGTGAAAGCGTCCAAATTTTCAAGCATGTCCCAAAAATCGGCAGCTTTGTCATCCTTCTCACTGATGTTTGTTGTCATATCTCATCTGATATTTTAGTTTTGTCACAACAGCCTGCCATCCCCTTATTTTTCTTTTTTTTCTTTTTCGTACAACCCGTTTATAGTAATTATCGGTTATAACAATGAAATTTTCGTGGCACTTGAGTATTGTTATAAGTGGGTTCGACTGTGTGTGTATATATATACAATGTGTTTTAAAGAGCTACAGACTTAACAGGGTAAGTTTCAGCAAACCTTATTGTGTCATGTGGTCAAAATGGCGATTTTCTGTTTTTTGCAGTGAATCTTTGATAGGGAAATTAACAGTTATCAAAGCATAATTCATCAGTCTGGCTTAGCGTTTCATTGTGTCCTTTTAACACATGTATGTCTTGTGAGTATCGGCAACAATTTTCTTTCCTATACTTATGTTCCTAATCCCAATAGTATCGTTGGGCACCCTGTGAAGTATGGTTAAGTTTATACAATGACCACATAGCATTGTGGCTTCGCTAGAGTCTAGCGTCTAGTCCTGTACTTTTTAGCAAACCTATTGTTTCTTTCCCCATGGTCACCCTTCATCACTTCTTTTTTTTCCCTTGTCCCTCTTCCCCTGTGCAGAGTAGCAGGCTAGAGCGAAATAGCTCAGGCCGACTTTTCTGCCTTCTAATAAATCATTCTCTCTCTCTTGGTTGAAGTTTAGACGTGCGCACAAACGCGCTGAAATGAACATTTCAGAGTGAAAAATTCGTTTGAATACGACAGTTAATGCTACTACCTCAGCGCGTGCGCGCTTTCGTAGGCGGGGAGAGGGGTGAAGCATTGGCTACTTGAGCCACGGGAAGTGTTTCCTCCAAGTCGCTTCACTGTCGGCTCTGATAGACTCAGGAAAAGGTGATAAGGCTGTACCGAAAGTGTGGACAGATATACTGTGGGCGTCGTCCATTATTTCTTACGCGTTCGCCTTGGGTTCCGTTTACGATAAGCCTTATCGTGGATGGAGAGCTTCTTGTAACACTTCAGCAGCAGTGCGTCCCGGTGCGGCGAGCCTTCGACCGTGCTTTTAGCATGGTCAGTCTCTTGTACATCTGGAGCACCGGAACAAACGGTCTGGCGGCATTCACTTTGGGAATACTACGAAGTGTCGCGCAGGCCTCTTACCGATAAGGAGCGATCCGTACGGAACTGTACATCAAAGGTGTGCGAATTCATTATTTGCATATATAACACTGGTCGGCATGATCACAAGAGCGAGGAGTTCGCCGTTGTGGCTTGACGTTTACGGGGTTTGGCTGAGCGATTGGTCGCAGGTGATATGACGCAGTTTCGAATCCCCATAGCTGCAGAGATGGCTGCGTTTCGGTGAATGGCGACATGCTTATCTACTCGCATGCTGTTATGGCTCATGTATCGAGGTGTCATTTAAATTTGCCTTTGAAACACTGTCCCACTTTCTCTTCAGCAGGGATTGGCCAACGTACTCAGTGGGTACTAAGAAAAAAGCAAAAACGAACGCGAGCTACAGCAAACGTTACGTGTATGGGGCCAGTGTTATTTAGAAGCAGTGCACAGTGGTAAGGAGACTGGCGTTGCAAACTCATGCAGAGTGCAAGAGTGAAAAGCCAGCGTCTACATGGGATTGATCATCAATGTGAAGTTGCCCTATCGGCTGCAGTATATTGGAGAAAAGGATTTCCGCTTGCGTACGCTTGCCGAGGCAAAGGAGAGAGTTCCCACGTCGGCAGGAAGTGTCCCTGCATATGCTAGCTATGTGCAACACTGCTCCCGTAGGGAGCATATACAGTAACTCTAGTTGGCAGTACATTGGATGTCATCTGGCGGCATGGTAACAGGACAGTTCAGTTTTTCGTACTTGCGCCGATAATGAGCTGCTGATTTGAAGAAAATGTTCGGTAACGCGCATAATTCCCTGGACGGCACCTTATACTATTTCCTATACATACCGAAATTTGCAATGATGGCCGGGGCCTCCCTTCATGGAAGTTTTTCGTCAGTAAAGCCCCCCCCCCCCCCTTCCATTTAATTTCGGATAATATTTGTATGTGCAGTAACAATAAGCCACACACATTGGTTAGCACATTCAGGGTCCGCATATCCCGGTGAAACGGCCTTCAGGATTGCCATGGCAACTTTGCACTTTGTTACACACAATTGAGTAATCTTGCCGGTCACGTCACGGCTGCAAATGACCCCCCCCCCCCCCACACACACACACACACACACACCCCAAGACAGAGGGTGTGATAACAGGTCACTAAGGCAGAAGCACTGGCGTACCAATAGGGGGGGAGGGGGGGGGGGGGGTAACAACTCAGCCTTATATTTCAAATGAGTTCTGCGGAAACCTGCAAGGTGGCGGAAGGGTTATGAAAGGGAAAATTGACAACCACCCGTTTGTAGCACGAAGCCACAAGGAAATCCGTACGGATTTCTCAGAAAGAAAAGTTCTTGTGTCCATGTGCTTGTGTCCATGTGCTTCGAGTACTTGTGTCCATGTGCTTCGAGTTGTCGATGAATTCGCCCTCGCGCTGCCAATTGCTAGCTTCCTGGTTAGCTCAATTGGTAGAGCGACCGCCCCGGATAGGCGTTGGTCCCGGGTTCGAACCCCGGACCAGGACGAATTTTTCGGCAACTAAGAAGCTTTTCTTTCTGAGAAATCCGTACGGATTTCCTTGTGGCTTCGTGCTACAAACGGGTGGTTGTCAATTTTCCCTTTCATAACCCTTCCGCCACCTTGCGGGTTTCCGCAGAACTCATTTGCAATACTTGTGTCCATGTGCTTCGAGTTGTCGATGAATTCGCCCTCGCGCTGCCAATTGCTAGCTTCCTGGTTAGCTCAATTGGTAGAGCGACCGCCCCGGATAGGCGTTGGTCCCGGGTTCGAACCCCGGACCAGGACGAATTTTTCGGCAACTAAGAAGCTTTTCTTTCTGAGAAATCCGTACGGATTTCCTTGTGGCTTCGTGCTACAAACGGGTGGTTGTCAATTTTCCCTTTCATAACCCTTCCGCCACCTTGCGGGTTTCCGCAGAACTCATTTGCAATACTTGTGTCCATGTGCTTCGAGTTGTCGATGAATTCGCCCTCGCGCTGCCAATTGCTAGCTTCCTGGTTAGCTCAATTGGTAGAGCGACCGCCCCGGATAGGCGTTGGTCCCGGGTTCGAACCCCGGACCAGGACGAATTTTTCGGCAACTAAGAAGCTTTTCTTTCTGAGAAATCCGTACGGATTTCCTTGTGGCTTCGTGCTACAAACGGGTGGTTGTCAATTTTCCCTTTCATAACCCTTCCGCCACCTTGCGGGTTTCCGCAGAACTCATTTGCAATACTTGTGTCCATGTGCTTCGAGTTGTCGATGAATTCGCCCTCGCGCTGCCAATTGCTAGCTTCCTGGTTAGCTCAATTGGTAGAGCGACCGCCCCGGATAGGCGTTGGTCCCGGGTTCGAACCCCGGACCAGGACGAATTTTTCGGCAACTAAGAAGCTTTTCTTTCTGAGAAATCCGTACGGATTTCCTTGTGGCTTCGTGCTACAAACGGGTGGTTGTCAATTTTCCCTTTCATAACCCTTCCGCCACCTTGCGGGTTTCCGCAGAACTCATTTGCAATACTTGTGTCCATGTGCTTCGAGTTGTCGATGAATTCGCCCTCGCGCTGCCAATTGCTAGCTTCCTGGTTAGCTCAATTGGTAGAGCGACCGCCCCCCGGATAGGCGTTGGTCCCGGGTTCGAACCCCGGACCAGGACGAATTTTTCGGCAACTAAGAAGCTTTTTCTTTCTGAGAAATCCGTACGGATTTCCTTGTGGCTTCGTGCTACAAACGGGTGGTTGTCAATTTTCCCTTTCATCAGCCTTATATTTGTCAGTTTTGCATGTGTATAATACACGCACACATGCAAGTTCGCGCACGAACATACATACCCACCTGCTCTGAAAAAAATTTCTGGCTACGCTACTGGGCAGAAGAGCACCAGGTTGGGCTATATTTGGTTGACCTCCTCCTTGTTATAGCGAATTTAAAACGATTACAAATTAATGTGACTATATATGGTATAGTACAGTGAGGCAGTGTACACGTTGTCCTGTCCTTTGACAGCACATGCTCTATAACAGAGGTCTCAAACTCACTTCAGCCAGTGGGCCGCAGTCACGCAGTTTAGTCCCACACGGGCCGTTTTAGTGCAGAACGTAAACACGGGAGGGGCGGGGGGGAGTGTTTGTATGTACAAATTGTTGGCAAACGTTGCCATTTGAAAGAACACCTTTGCCATAACTTATATACGGATCATTTCTGAAGGACATTTGGTGCCAGGATTCCAACAGCATGTCGATACCGATCTCCACAATGACTGCATCTGGACGCTAATTCTGAAATAGTTTTTGTTTCGCGGTTATGTTCACCACATAGTGATCACGGGGTACCTCAGGAAAACAATGCTTTAGACCAATAATGCCTGCGTAGCTCACGAACATACTTATTAAGAAAATAAACAAAAATGTGGGGCGAAGACAGGCACGTGCAGGCCGCGGGCCGCGTGTTTGAGACCCCTGCTCTATAAAGACGAGCATCTCAGCCTGCATCACTCAGAATCTTCACTATAGGCACTTCAAATTACGTTAGGCGTGGCCAACATGTTTCACCATGCTCCCAAAAGTTTCTCCTCCGAAAAAAGGGCCGGGAGTCCAGACATTCATCCTGTCAGCGGCACTCGAGTTCACACGGCCGCTGTGTTTACAACGTGCGTGCTTGGCGCCCAAACAAATACGATAGGCTAAGGTCCGGGAAGCGCTGGCTGTCGCTCGAATTCACCGGCAGCATTTCAGCGCCCGCACACAAGAAACACTACACTACGTAAACGTGGACTTCGAGCATTGAGCACGTTCGCTCGGCGCTGTTGCCATGAGGCGTTGGATCTACGAACATTCAAAAAGAACAAAGAGTGAGCTTGTGGGCCGGGAACGCGTAGCAACGCATCGCCGGAGAAGAGCAGAGAGAGAGAGCCGGGACACGAGCGGCGTCGGACGCAGCTGAACGAGCTCCAGCACCGAATCCCGTTTTCTTCTTTCACATGTAACCCCCCGACCATAGGCGTGCGCAAGGGGGGGGGGGAGGGGGCAGAGGGGGCGCCCCCCCCCCCTAGTCACCCAAGAAGGGGGGGGCGCAAAGCCTGCCCCATACATTGACTTAATAGGGAAGGGGGGTGCTGCGACGAGCCTTCGCCCCCCTCTGAAGGGGAACCCTGCGCACGCCTATGCCCCCGACGAATTTTTGTAACTTCAGTTGAATACAGTTTTCGTCTTTAAAATCGAACCTTGCCTTAAATCCATCATTTGGTCCCCGCTGACAATACGGACACATGCGGATGACCATGCGGTGCACTGCATAGTCCCTGAAATGTGACAAAAGCAGCAGTCATAGTTTTGTTCCCGCCCGATCTTGTGAAGGTATCGGCGAGTGTGGCACGCAACACCCGGCCGTACTCTATGCAGTAGTGCTTCCTGACGACTTCACAGCCGCATGGCAAGCCGGAAGTGCCGGCCAGCATCAGGTCTCCGAAGGTGCCGTTGCCGATGGTCAGGGGTCATCCAGATTATAGCCACGTCAGCGTGATTTTTCATGCAACTTTAAAACAAGGCGTTAATGCCATGCCGGGAAAAATTGATACGACCTCGCCGTCAGCGTGTCTGCCAAGTTTTCTTCTGTGTCAGCCTGTTCATTTCCGAATGCCGCAGGGACAGAGAATCCACGGCAATGTAAAAAGTCGCCGATTCTCTTATTAATTCGCCTAAGACGACTCAAACACGAAACTAACGTTATTTTTCTTTTCAGTTGAATGTAATGGCCCACGTTCACCAAAAGTTTGCGCACCTCACCAGTGGCGTAGCTTGCCGGGGGGGGCACACCGGGCACGCCCCCCCCCCCCCCCGAAATTTTTTTTTCGCCGTGGCATACATAGCGAAAAATGACCTCTTTTTCAAGGAGGTGCCCCTCCCGAAATCAAGGCGGTGCCCCCCCCCCCCCCGAAAAAAATTTCTGGCTACGCCTCTGCACCTCACGGATAGTGTGGCACTTCCTGCAAGGTCGGCCCACCTTTGACTACTTTGACCAAGCGACGAAGTCATGTGATGATCGACGTCATCATTTGGACGTGATGGCGTCACATTCTGGCGAACTGTGAAGTCATGCTGACGTCAAGGGATCGCGTGATACTCTCTTTGCATCGTTCTTGTCGATGACGCCGACTTTCACTTTTCACTTTTGATGAGGCCATCTAAAGCGAGATGCCTCACAGGGTCCCTTGTGCATTCACCTAAGACGAAGGCGAAAGCTGTCTTCTTTCACTTCTCAGTCGACGTATAGACTATTGTACAGACGGGTTTGAGTGCCGCCATATTGGGCTGTTCACATTTGTGTTTTGTATCTTTCACAGCTAAACGAACAAATTACGGTAGACGAATACACATGAAAACGGTTGGGTTGGTGCATATATGTTTTATGGCCTTATTAATTCACGTCGCGAGACACAAAAACAAGAAAACATTGGCTTAAACAGCCCAAGATGGCGGCGCCCAGATGTCTTGCGGAAAATAGACTATATGAGAGCAGGGAACACGAGCCGTGCCTTCACGTACCACTGCCAAGCGCCGCCTTCATTTTTTTTTCTCTTGAGGTTCGCGCGCTCTCCGGTTTCGTTCGCCGCCCAGAGGGGGGGCGCTACAACGGCATCATGCGGCGTTACGTCACGCCAGAACTTGTGACGTCATAATGATGTCATAACGTCGTGATATTTAGTATCACTCGTCCCCGACGCCGCGGGACGGTTGCCGCCGACGATGAAATTTCCCGTTTGATGAGGCTATGAGCATTTAAGGCAGATATGAGCATTTAAGGCTTTCGCCTTAATATGCTCATATTGAGACGCCTCAACCAGTGCATTCACGGCATCATATACCAGAGGACTGTACACAGTTCCTTGCTTCGTATGTAACCGCTTATCCGTTGAAGTGCACGCTTAGAGTAACAAAATAATTAGCTGAGCAAACTCGCAAGCAGCAGTATATATCGCGAAAAATTTGTTTCTTTATTTCGTCACATATATAAAGGGTATTATAACTGCTGGCCGTATCCGTCACTGGAAATGCTCGAGTGGATCTTCCAACGTCTTGCCCTCCTGCACAGCCGAGAACGATATTTCGCCCTGGAAGGCCTTGTGCGCACGGACGTGGATGTGCTGGTCATTACCTACGTGGACCTGAAGAAAAATAGAAAAAATAATACATAAATATACAAATAAGAGCAAATGATACACGAATGTGTGAAGGAAAATGAAGTGACGATTTAGCAACGGTCGAGAGATCCGCAAGCATTACGCTGCGGGACACTTATGGCTAGCGACGCAGTTCATTCTGCTGTCTAGTGTAACCACCTGGAATCACCTTGGGCGACGTGTTAATAATAATATCTGCGGTGTTAAGTCCTAAAACCACGATATGATAATGAGGGACGCCGTAGTGAGGGGTTCCGGAAATTCTGACCATGTATAGTGTACGGTGTACGGGCCACAAACATTTCACCTCCATCGCAATGCGGCCACCACGGCTGGGATTCGATCTCATGGCCTTAGGGTCAGCAGTCCAACACAATTACCGCTATAGACCACCGCCGCGGCCCTTCGGTAACATCTTTACTTAATTATATTTAATATTTCACTTTTGTTACATCTATCTTACATATAGCATTGTACTTTTAAGTTCTAAAATTCTTACTTGATGAACAATTATTTGCTTCCATCTACTTTGCTAACCTTTATATATACTTTAGCCTTTATTCCTGTACGTGGTCATGGTGCTCGGGTGCTGACCCGGAAGTTACGGGTTCGAACCCGGCCGCAGTGGCCGCATTTTCGATGAAGGCGAAAATGCTAGAGGCCCGTGTACTTAAATTTAGGTACACGTTACAGAACAACAGATATGGTCGAAATTTCCGGAGCCCACCGCTACGGCGTCTCTCATGATCATATCAAGGTTTTGGGACGTCTTAAACCCCGACAATTAATAATTATAAGAACCCCAGGTTGTCGACATTATCCGAAGCCTTCCACTACGGCGTCTCTCATAGCCTGAGTCGCCTTGGCACAGTGAACACCATAAACCATATATGTACTATCTTACTTCAGATATCTTTTCTCATTTACCCCTTTTTATGTGTTCCATACATCACCTCTACGCTTTTACGTTCGACTTCAGCGCGGTCGCACAAAGCTTTTTTTTCGCACTAGACTCCTAATGCTAGCGCATTAATAACAATGGCGCACGTGGCATCTGTCGTCGGGCCAGGTGGCATTTGTCACGATCACATGCGACGCCCTTAGCAACGCGCGCGCGCGCACTCCGCAGAGCCACGTGAGCCTGCTTGTATATAATACTACCATCAATCCTGTTCAAAGTTAACTCGTGTAGAGATGACTACGCAAAATATTTTTTCTCCACATCATGTTAGATGTGCGCTGAACTTGGTCATGCTCATTCCGGTCGTCAACTTTCGTGAAGACTGACCAATCAAAAAAAGAAAAAAAGAAAAGCACTCGTGAAACGCATTTCTAATTCTAATAACGCGTGTCGAAATGAAAAACAGTGCAATAACTAATTAAGCACGCAATATGCGATAGCTTCTTACGTTTACGTAAAGAAAGAAAAGCTCTTTCTACAACACGAGGGGGGTAATTAGTTTCTCCATCACGCACATAACGGTGGTATACCTTCAACACACACACAAAAAAAGAGTTATTTTTTGTTTTCAATTCGTACATGCCCGTATGTAACTTGTATTAGTTCACGAGCGCCTACTAATACGAGCAGGCCAGTTTCTCCTAAGAGGGGCCGAAGATAGCGACGTATAGATGCGCATCAAGCGCGGGAAATCAGTAGGTGAGTGTCAACCCCAGTGACGCCCCATCGAGGGCTCCCAAGCTCACGTCGTCCAATGGAGATCACAAGTTAAAACGAAGAACGCGTAAAAGCAAAATGCATGTAGTACAATAGGCGCTTCTCAGTACTATGCATACATGTGTCAACGCGCTTGAACTGTCCTACTCATGGGAGCGCCCGGCAGCGTCGCAAAACGTGCACGAGCAACGTGCATACGCGCCAACACGCCCAAGTACGTGGCACCAACCTTTACAAAATAGTTGATGCCGTTCACCAGCTGCGTGCGATACTTCAGAGGCGTAAACTCCGGAAAGCACTTTTCCAGCTTCGCCTCCACTTCGGCGCGAACCTGCGATCAGAATCAATGGCGTAAACAATCACGCCCACCGCCCGCCGGGACTCCGCTTCCTACTTAACGAAAAGACATGAAGTTTTACCTTTTCGCAAATCTCCTTGACTGTGTCATCGGCGTCCTTAACTTGCTCCGAGAGTCCACCACAGAGAGGCATGATTGACTCGATGGATTTTCGAGCTATACGAAGCACAAACCAGGAAGCGGCGAGCTTTTTAACTGTGACAACTCACTAAACGCGCGCGCTGCTTCGATGACTCAGTCGGCTCAGTTCTCGTGACTTGTACGCCACCCATTCTTCGGCGTGCTTGGAAAGCTGCCCAATTAAACGGACGGTATGGTGCTGCCATCTCGCGCGCAATATCCTAAGCGCCTTGATTGCGCGTGCTGCCGCTTGGTGTTCGTTACTGAAAACTCAAAGCATTCAACGTGGGATGTGTTGCCGATAGATGGCACCACAGCACCACGTGCGAGGTCGGTCAAGCTACATTGGATAATTTTGCCTTATTATTTTTTTAGAGACATCTAAGCGCGCGGTATGAATGGCCGATACGTGTTTTACAGTAATTAGAGTCCCTTTACAAATTTAGGACCGTATTCACAAATCCTCAACTCGAAACTCGACCTCAAGGGATTCTTGAGGACTGCTTCGCGTTGCGATTTCTGCAACGCGGGAATTCTCAATGGATCTCTTGAGGTCGAGTTTCGAGTCGAGGAGCGTTTGTGAATACGGGCCTTAGAACTCGGAAAGAGCGCATGCTTGGGCATGTTGGCATAGGCGTGCGCAGGGTTCCCCTTCAGGGGGGGGCAGGGAGGGGCGAAGGTTCATCGAAGCGCCCCCCCCCCCCCCTTCCTATTAAGTCAATGTATGGGGCAGAATTTGCGCCCCCCCTCTCTCAGGTGACTAGGGGGGGGCGGCCGCCCCCTCTGCCCCCCCCTCGTGCGCACGCCTATGCATGTTGGTAATTCACGTTTCACTTTTTAGCGCACAGACGAACAAGGCAGCGTTGTGTCCGCGTCGCTTTTCGTCCTTGTTCCTTTGTGCACTAAAAACTGAAACATTACACATTGATATTTCGACGACTGGACTTCATTTGCGCCACGGTTGTTCGTACTAACGTATCCGCGGTGTCACACGGATGCGAAACTCACTCACTCACTCACTCACTCACTCACTCACTCACTCACTCACTCACTCCACTCACTCACTCACTCACTCACTCACTCACTCACTCACTCACTCACTCACTCACTCACTCACTCACTCACTCACTCACTCACTCACTCACTCACTCACTCACTCACTCACTCACTCACTCACTCACTCACTCACTCACTCACTCACTCTCATGTTTTCGCCAGCCAACCTGATTACCATTTACCGTGTAAGTTTACCGGAGGGGGACACTGCAAGGAGCACCAGGCTTTTTACATACAGAATTTACAAATTGTATACAAATTCGTTTACAAATTTATGTTTCAACGGCTGGACTACGTTTCCGCCACGGCCGCAATGCCGCACGAATGCGCAACTGTATATGCTTGCTTCATACACCTGCATGTGTTGAACACTGCTTTACAGTAAGGTTTATGCTTTCCTCAAAGTATATATATATATATCCATCGGTACCTTAATGAAGAAATTTTCTTGATCTTTGTGCTTGATTTTTCGGGCGAGCGCATATTCATGATTTCGAACAGGTGCAGGAATCCTGTAACTGGAATGGACATTTGATGAAAAAACTTCATCATGGCATACAAAATTTCTGTTCTTGGCAAAAGATCACCTGCACACCGTTATCGGTGTCCTCTGAATTCCCGCATCCTTCCTCGGGAAATGTATTTGATGCAAGAAATGTATTTTCTTCGCACTGTCACCCGCGCGTTCACTTAATTGCAGTTACTTTTATTGATGGTACACGACCGGTAATAAGGCAGCAATGGCATGTTGTAAATTTCATCTCCTTTTGTATAATTTGGTAGGTCCGCATTATTCGTATAAAAATGAAATATATGCGGTGCTGTAGCAAGCGTATCAGGTTCTTTAGGGAGACACATATTAACTATAGAGATAAGAAATCCGACGAGGCTGAACTAGAAAGGAATGCGGTTTGCTACCCTGTTCAGGTGAATGCAGAAAACGGAAGTAACGAGAAGCGAATAGGAAGAGAGAACTATAGACGAATGTAAATCTCTTATCGTAGGCGGCGCGCATCACTGTCACAGCCTATCTAGCAAAGCCGCAGACCGCAGGACCAAGTAACGCACAGTAGAAGCCTTTAAAGGCCTGACCACACATACCCGTTGCAGCGTGTCAGCGCGTCTTTTTGACGCGGCGCCGCGCCCTCTCCCTATGGAGAGAGAGGGCGCGCAGCTTCGCGTAGCCACGTGCCCTCCCTCTCCATAGGGAGAGGGCGCAGCGCCGCGTCAAAATGCCACGCGCTGACGCGCTGCAACGGATACGTGTGGTCAGGCCTTAACGAAGACGTCCTTTGGAACGTTTTGCTGAAAGCTTTTTTGTCCTGTCAGTGGGTGGCTGGCTGTGCTATTGTGCAATCAAGTGCATTTAGCAGCGTTAGCCTTCCTCTGAGCAGTAAAGTAGGCAGATTAAAATGCAGATGCGCGAGTGTCTCTTCAAATGAGTTCTTTCTTTCTTTCTTTCTTTCTTTCTTTCTTTCTTTCTTTCTTTCTTTCTTTCTTTCTTTCTTTCTTTCTTTCTTTCTTTCTTTCTTTCTTTCTTTCTTTCTTTCTTTCTTTCTTTCTTTCTAACTAATTTTTTTCTAACTCTTAAGTCTTGAACGACCAAGACCTTGCAAATCTTAAATGTCACAACCTTGTTTCAGTAGAGCTCCTTTGGGGCTGTGCGAATATTAGAAAATTTCGAATAACGAATCGAATATCGTTCTATTCGATTTCTATTCGATTCTATTCGATTCTATTCGACTCAAATCTAATAGGGAATATTTGAAAAACCGGAATACCTTTCGAATATTTTTCAAATAATAAGCACCAACGAAAACACTTCAAAGGAAGAAAACGTTGAAACAGCCAATCGTAACATTGCTTGTTTTCAATCATCGCATTACCAAGGTGCATGCAGCCCAAGGTTTTACGGGGCTATCTGCGCAATATTTTCCAGAGGATTTAGGCATTCTTGTTTAAAACCTCAGGTTCGCCGAAGCGACGTAGTAATCGTTCTGCTATCTTCATCATCACATTCATAGTGATGTTGACTTATGAATGTTGTGTAATATTTATACATGAGTTATTTAAAAGGCGTTGACAAAGGGCCACGTCGAAAACTGTAGTCACTTCTGTGTTTCAACTTGCAGTTGCAAAGTATTTGTAAGGCTGTAGTTGCTGCTGAATTCGAGCTCGCGTCAGTTTACATAACTGGGGTATTTTTTTTTCGCGGTTAAAAGTAATCGTAATGTTTTTTTGATGAAGCTTGTCAATACTTCTTTGAAATAAAAAATCGTGGAATTCTTCGGCTCTTTACGAAAATTGTTACATTACAATGCAAGAGCTACTTTGAAAATAATTGCCTTACTATTCGGAAACTATTCGAATAGTATTCAGTTTGTATTGGTATTCGATTCGGTGTCATCGCCATCCGATTCGGTTCTAGAATTCGCTATTCGCCCGCCCCTACTCCTTTGTTCACCTGGTCCAGGGTATATATGCAGTACGATGGATAGAATCAGTTATAATTGGCGAAATAAGTTGTGGGATTCAACGTTCTGTAAATGAAGGGAGAACTAATTATGAATAATGCCGTAATGGAGGGCTCTTTAATAATTCTGACGCCCGAGGGTCCATATAAGCAGACAACAGCGCTTTCGCATTTGTCCACTATTGAAATGCGGCTGCAGCAGCCGACAATCAGACCCCTGCTCTCGTCATGCAGTACGTTGTCATAATCATTTACGTTTCGAGGCGGGTGGCACAGGGTAGTCGCGGTAAACATTTCGATTGCGTCATTATTAAATATTGTTATGCCGAATACAAGGACATGGTGATCAGCTCCCCTTAAAAACACTGCGCGCATGCTTCGAATTTTAATAAGAAGTTTCAATGATCACTCTAAATAAAACTGAATAAGCAGAAGTAAGTACATATTCGCGATATCTATTAATTGTTTTTCAATGTTCAATAAAAAATTTTTATGTAAGCTTTACAAGGCAGAATTTTTAACCGGAGTTACAACAATACTGCCACAAATTATGCAGTTGCCAGTCGCAGTAAGAGCGCGCCTCGTTTTTTTTTTTCTTCTTTTGCACTTATTTTACGCTGGTGACGTACCCGAATAGCTCTTCTGTCTCTAAGGGATTTCTGGAAATCTAAGGATTTCTGGATTTCTGGAGGTGGGAGTAGAGATAAACCACTACAGGTGATATCCGTCACAAGACAGCCATTAAAAAAAACACACACACACACACATACATGCGTGCCCTCCAGCGTTATGTGAGTGTACGTCCCCCCCTTCTTCGTGCGCTGCATGCATTTTAAGCGTCCTATAAATGAGCGAGTATATGCCGTGAAGCTATTATAGTATTCTATGCTCCAACAACATATCCTCCTAACTAAGCTGTCCGTATACGTTTGTTAAGTGCAGCAACCTATTTCTGGAACAATGCTACATCCATCATTGTAACTCTGGAATTCGCGCTATCGTGTCCCATTCATGACCTGCCGAGAGCCATTGTCCGTTATGTCTGTCTATTGTTTTCAATCCCCAATATAGTTAACGTATAAGAGCTAGTATACGTAAAACATACGCCCCGAGTCAGATGGGTTTGGAAGTGTATGAAAGAGCTTTAGTCATACTCATGCGGGCAGGGTTCTATAGAGAATTAACATTACTTATCATCTGTGTATAAACCGCGCTGTGTCGTCACACGTTCAATAAGTCCGTTTCGAATACAACGAAAATAGAAGTTGAACAAGATGCTGAAGTGGGCGACGTGGCACATTTTGCTCCCCCTCCCGCTCCAACCTTTCACTGTCCCTGCTTAGGGTTGCGGCCTCTCCGCTTTTAGACCGGCCCGGCCGATTTTTAGACAACGGGCCAGTTGCCGGTCTGCACCGGCCCCCCATTGACCAGTTCTTTTTTTGTCAAAATATCGGAATTATTTATTTTCTGGGGCGTTTTATAAGCGTCAGTTCAACAACTACGACAGTAAATATTTATCGTCAATCATCAGATCGAACTCTTACACTATTAGTCAACCACTTTTTAAAATCCTTTCAAGTGTGGCGCGAGTATGAATACATGAATATCCGAAATTTTTGTGTCGTATGAACTGTATACATTTTAACGTTCGTTTGTGTCTTTAATGTCGCTGTCCTGTTGGATTCAGACGCAAAAAAGAGCGTTTTATGGGTGAATTATTGCGGTTCCTTTTCAGTGCAGCACATTCAGAGCAATAAGCGAAGCGCCATTTCAATCACAAGTATCTTTTGCCAGCAATTAGACTAGTTGGTTAGCTCAGTGGGCTGTTTTTGTTTGTACAACAGGTTGATTTGGATCAAGGAAAGCAATGTTAAATTAAACGGCACTGCATGCCGAAGACTTGGCATAGCGTCTGTTGTTCAACATTGCTTAGATCTGCTGTTGTCCACCCCCCCCTCCCCCCCCCCCCCCCCCCCCACACACACACACACACACTCTTCCAAGAGCCGATATTTTTTTTCTGGCAAAAGGTGGCAACGTTACCGGCCATTGCAGGACCAGACTTCGTGACTGTAGCCCTCTAGCTAAGACGAGTTTGAGACCATTGTTCTATATATGCGTAACTTACTAGCAGCTGTACGTAATGAAAACTGACTTGAAAAGCGATATGCTTTTAAGCTTTCGTTGCGTCTCAACATAACCATATGGCTGACAGCTGGGCATACGCCATTGACGCTTCGGACCGGAGAGCGCATGCGGAATCCATTGCGTCGGTGCTACAAAGTACAAAAACAAAGACACGCTGTTCTCTAAAACAACATTTTATTCACACGAGTTCATCGTTGCTGTTAGGTCGCAGTTCTCCGATATATTATGGGAACTGCGCGGTAGTAATTAAGTGACTAGCATACACGTTTATAGACGAAATGTCTTAGCTTTTGCGGCGTCGTTAATCACGCCACGACGGGTTTCTTTCATTGTATATGCCGCGACGCAAGGTACCGATTAAGCGCGAGCTTAAAGAAGTTCTGTCCACGGCTTGGGGTACAAAACTTCATGAGCACAGTGGGTGTTGGAACTGCTTGACTGAGTCTCAGGCAAAGTGTTCCACTTCGTCGTCGAGCGACTTGTTGTCCTGGACTGCGGAGAAGGTGACCTGGCCCTGGAAGCTCTTGTGGGCCCGGACGTGGACGTACTGGTCGGAGCCGACGCGAACCTGTAAGGAGAGCGCGCGATCCGTTTTTGTTAAAAAAAAAAAAAAAAGAAGTTATTGCACCATGTAATGCGGGAAGTAGTGGTTATACGGTACCCGCTGGTCGCGAGTTGTTTCTTTCGTTCTCCTTAACTTATTAACGCGATAGCGTTAAAGAGCTCGTTTCGCAGAAATTCCGGCGTCGGCGTCGTTGGTTGGGAGCGAAAAATCATCATCTTGTCCGTGACCGAAAAATCATCATCTTGTCCGTGACCGAAAAATCGAGAAAGATGCAAATAAAATAAATAATAAAATATTTCGGGTCCGAGTGAGGATCGAACCCGGGTTGTCTGCGTGGCAAGCAGGTGTTCTACCACACAGCCATGCCTCTGCTTGGAAATACTTTGAAAATAACTTCCTCTGCTTGGAAATGCAGTGAAAATAACTTCCATGCTTCGCAAACGCAAGCGTGCTTTATATAGGCGTCGCAATATAACATGTAATATCCCAGAAATATTGCGTTGTACAAGCGTACATTGCCATCGGGCGTCAGAATATGTGACTATCATAACGATTCCATAGTTTAAAGCCAGCCACCCATTACAAACGGCACACACCTTACTGCGCGTATTCCCTTAACACCACGTAGTGGGTTCATAGCAAGTTCAAAAACATTTCCCACATTTGCCGCGCATAATTTCTCCTGGTTTAAAGCATACTACCCATTACATAGTATGCACTAAGTGATTGAAGTACGCACTAGGGACGGGTATCGCTATCGCGTGCAACTCTTAAAGGCGAAGCTTAAGGGTCCCCCCAATTTTTTTACCTTTATCTCATGATTTCTTCAATTCGATTTAAAGAAAAGCACACTAGTAACCCCCTCCCCACTCCCCATACAGTTTCCTTGACTTCATTTTTCGTCGTTAACTTCCCATGATTTCAAAAATTTTAAACACCACGCAAGTACGAAAAGGAACGGACACGGACGCTTCACATGGTTGTGTCTAACAAAAAAAAATATTAATAAATAAATAAAAGAAACTGGCATTTAGATCCATTGCCCTTCTATATCGTTCATTGCATTGTATAGGTTACACATGCAAGCTGTTAGAACGCACATTAATTCTTTAATACAACCTTGCTATTAGTGAGAGCTGTATGGTCAAGTATATATTCAATACGTCATTATCACATCGTGTTTTTGTATAGAGTTCAATTATTCAAAGATGTCTAGAGAACGAAAACAAAAATTGCATGTAGTGAATACGACTTCAGCGTTTTCTCATGGTGTATAGAAGTGCTCTTGTCAAAATCAAAAATCGAAATCGGCATGCCTAAAGCAAGCATGAAGAAAATATGGGCTCGCATACTCAAAAAAAAAAAAAAAATGTCTTACGCTAAATATTTTCAAAAGAGAATATTTCAGCCAGTCAGCGTACGGTTCATATAATTAGCGAAGTGGTTGACCAATAGGAAAACGCACTTATACGGAAGAGAAGTTTCGTGAATTTGGCCCCCTGTTTCTTTATATCCAGGCGTCAGACGTGTGCACAAGTGTACGGTCTTGTTGCCTTTTTGATTTTTTCTGCCGCGCTTGAATTCACACGCTGTGTAACTTACTTTACACGATGCGAAAGCTGAAAACGGACATGACTACGAGCGCACACGCGCACACGCGCGCGAGTATATGTGCGTACCTTGACAAAGTAGTTGGTGCCGTTCACGACCTGAGTCCTGTAGCTGACGGGCGTGAACTCCGCGAAATTCTGGCCCAGCTTGTTCTCGACATCCGAGCGGACCTGTAAGAGCGTTGAGCGAGGCAATTGATATATATATATATATATATATATATATATATATATATATATATATATATATATATATATATATATATATATATATATATATATATATATATATATATATATAGATAGATAGATAGATAGATAGATAGATAGATAGATAGATAGAGAGGTGAAGGTGGAAGGAAAGACCGTGACGTTAACCAGTGGAGTTCTCCAGTTGGTTACAATCTACTTGGAAAGAGGAAAGGGAGTGTGAAAGAATGAAAAAAAGGAAAAGAGTCTATGACAAGACTGCAAAGGAGAGAGAGAAACGAAAAAAAGAAAAGGCAAGGAGGTTAACCAATTGGGCTCGACTGGCTACCCTACACTCTAAGAAGAAAAAAAAAAGAGTACGTGGTACTCTTTTCGACTTGCATGACTCTCTTTAAGAAGACGCCTTATCACTTTTTTTGGTTATCAGGAGTCTTCGACGAGACACAATGCATCAGACACAGGGTGCCCTGTGTTAGGGAAAACCATCATACCCAAACAGCTACTCTAGCGCACTTCGACGAGAGTATAATGATCTACAGAGAGAGTTCGCGCGTTTCTTTAAAGGGAGTTAACATAAATACATGTGGCAAGTCAGTACTCACAAAAAAGAGTGAACAAGGTAATTCCTTTTTTCTTGCAGTGTACACGGGGTGATGTGAAAAGAGGGAATAATAGATAAAATAGACACGAAAGAAGAGTAAGAACAATGACAAATGAAGCAATCGTTATTACCACCATGGCCAATTGAACTGTGCATGCCAGCATGGCTGTAACTAAAGCTGATTCAAGGTGAACGTAGAAAGCGACCGCATTCGTCAATCTTTGCCTCCACGTACGTGTAAGAAGTACTCTCCAAGCGCTCGCCGAATTTTGTAAATATAACACCCCTTATCGTACGCTGACTCCATCACTATTAGCGTTTTGTAGCCGTGTTGACCGAAGAGATTAACGCTCTTAGTGCCTCCAGTGTTTGGAGACTCGATAGCATTCGCGTTGACAGCTTGAAGTGGTCGCAAGTGCTTTCACTTTGCGGTTGATATTTTCTTTATCTGCATTTGCGTCTCTTTTATTTTGTTGCGCGCTTCAGACTAATGTTTACTCTTTTCACTTCCGGAAACACGAGCGGCAGGTATTTGCATACTCCGTATCCATTCTTACTCTTTTTCCTCCTCAACGCTACTTGCTGTGGTGGCTTAGCCACTAAGTTGTTGCGCTGCTGAGCACGAGGTCGCAGGTTTGACTCCCGGCCACGGCAGATACATATATAGAGGGGCGCGAAGCGAAAACAAACCCGTGAAACAAACAAACAAACCCAAATTAAATGTGCGCACATAGTGTAAAAGTTGGCTAAGATGTCAAGGCCGATCATAAGGTGCTTGGGAATTGTCTCTTAAGTGCCGCACTGTAACTGCAACAGTTATTTTTGCACAGAAATTTCTGCACAAACACGAAATTACAAGCAGCATGTAGCCAAGTTATCTAAATACACAGAAATTGACCAATGGTTTTGTGTTTGGGAACGGCAAAAAATTGTGCGTCTAAAGCGGGAAATGTCGATTTGGTTCGATTAGCACAAGTTGTATAACCAAAGTGTGTATTAGGATAGGATCGATAAACGAAGACGAGCTGCTTTTTTTGCCCCTTTACAGTGTTTCGAGCTATGTAGTACAGAATATTGACCTTAGAGCGTCTTCATTTGCGACTAATTACATGAGAGACGGCACATGGATGGCTTGAACAAACGGGAGTACGCCACGTTGGTAGAGTGGTTACTGTGCGCGGCCGCTGAACCGAAGGTCGCGGGTTCGATCCCGGCAGCAGCGGTCGCATTTCGATGGAGGCGACTTAAATGTTAGAGGCCCGTGCAGTGCGCATATCAGTGTGTTCAAGAAGACCAGATGGTCGAAATTTCCGGAGCCCTCCTCTACGGCGTGCCTCTTAAGCATATCGTGCTTTTGGCATGTAAAACCGCAGATATTACTATTATTGAATAAACGAACATAATTTTCGTTCTCTCCTTCTTTGCCGCCACTCCCACAATTCGTAGCAATAGGCCTGGCTATAATTCATATTAGCCCGTATTGTGCGAGAGGCTGAACGGGCTGTAAGCGTGTGCATTAAACCCAGGGTTGCTGTTGGGTAGATTTGAAAATGAGCCAGAACTGAAGCTAAAAATAGCCAAAGTAGCCATGCCATTTAAATTTAGCGCCAAATTTGTAGCCATAGGAAAAAAAATGGATATTATGTATAGTTGTTGGTATGCAACAGTAACTATGATTTCGAATAAGCAAAAACACAGTATAACAAACACAACATTTTCCCCTGTTGCTTGATCTCCAATCCGCAGGTAAGTTACAAATAAATTAATGATTATACTTTCAGTCCACCTGCATACAGTTTACGTAAAATAGATAGCGTTCTTGCAAAAGTAATTTTGGGACATCAATTCAGCAATAACATTAAACGTTGTACTGTTTCTTTTTAACCCTGAAGCCGTCGACCGAAATTCATACAAAGTTACAATATTACCAGTCCAGCTTCAAGTAGCGAAATATGAACGAAGATGAACCGTCCAGCTTCATTTTGTTGGGGATATCTCTTTGATACGTTGTGTTTCAGCATTAGAATCTGGCGTCAGCAGTATGCTATATAGCTACACGTTTCAAGCGCGTATCCCTCCGTCTTTTCAGATGGAGGGACGCTTGTTGGGTGCCTCGATGCGCACTAGCCAGCTGGCGGGGGGAAGGACATTTTGTTTCCGCACAGGCCAACACAACAGAAAAGCTTGCAAACACTGGTTATTCTTTGAACTTGATTGCTGTTCTATCGTCAAATTATGCGGAAAAATGGGCATTAAATGCACCAATATGGAAGTTCAATGTAGCCAGAAAGTAGCCATGGCGCCAACCTGAAATTTTTGTCGCCAGACAGGGTCGGAATGTAGACAGTTTGGCGCAAAGTAGCCGCCAACGGCAACCCTGATTAAACCGATCCTTAGTTTGGAAACTATGCTAAGCGTTACCCTTCTGCCATTGCAGACGCTGCTGTCCCTTAACAGCGCATGCGCGATGTCTAACGCTTATGCGCACATGAATGCGTGGGCATCGTTAACACTCTGCTAAAATATTTCACCTTATCTCTTTGCTATAGATCGGGAAGTAAACTCCACGCCTGCGCAGACCTTAAGGCGCATGAGCAAATGGCGGGGAAATTGTTATTGGTAGAAGGATAGCGCTGCGCAAAAAATATTTCACTTGATGTCCTGCTTCTATCGGGACAATAATGGACGAAATGCGAGAGCGACAACTCAGTATAATACCTTATCGCAGATTTCCTGCACGGTTGCATCGGCAGGCTTCAGTTCCTGCGACAGACCTCCGACTCGTGGGGATGCCATCGTTTCCTCCTCGGTTGTGTGGCGTACGCTCGCAAGACAGGTAGGCAAGGCAGGCAGAGTTCAGCGCTCCTTCGGCACTGATCCGAACTCGGACACACGCACCGCTTTTTATCGTCTCGAGTGTGACTCGTGGGGGGGGGGGGGGGGGGGGCGTGCGTGTGGTCACATAACAATGGGGTCCCCCCCTGACGCCTATTCGGGCACCTATGACTCGCGGCCTGACTCCGATATCAGCTCCGCGCCACTGTTTGATTTACCGATATGGACATTGCGCGCTTCCCGTGCTCGGAGCGCGTGCTTCACCGATAATAGCGTGGCTGATAAGGCGCGAAACGTGAGGCCAGTCTGGTACAAAACTGACCGGCTTAGTGATGCCTGTTTGCCGATGAGCGCCGAGGGAGATAGGAAGGATAATCGTTAAAAGCGGTGATGCAAGGAGAGGAAACACAATGGAAGTTTTCGTGTTGTCTGTTTGTGTGGCGCGGGAGGAGTCACGTGCGGCAATTAGCCTCACGTGCGCCGGCTCACTGTGTTTGCAGCGTGACCTTAACAGGCGGGAAAAAGCATAGTCGGATTCTCTAGTTCGGTGCTTGAGCTGACTGTATACGGTGTGACTTGAGCCGTAAGCGCAAAAAAAAACAAAAAAACAAAAAAAAAAAAAACAAAAAAAAAAAACCAAAAAAAAAGGGGGGGGGGGGGGTAGATAAATGGTTACGAGTGGACTTTGTCGTCCCGGTCAACCTTCTGGGTGACAAATTAGTTCGGAAAAGGCAGCCTGAGTCAATCATTTCCGGCACTTTGCGACTATGGTGATTGACGATTGATGACAAACGCTAGCGTCATGTTTTTCCCGCGCCTTCAGTCGTTGAGAGATCAGTGGATCAGTGCAAATACGTTAATAAGGAATGTGTTACGTAATATGAGAACACAAGGTTCAGCGAGGAAGAACAATTTTGGGCAAACATGACGTAATCAGCTGAAGTCGAGATTTGTTTTATATACATATGCCGCAGCTTTCCCAGTATTGCTGTCACGATGACGGGGCTTATGAAATTTTCGGACGTCGAAATGACGGTGTTGAATGATAATATGCAGCGTTAGTCATGTAGTTTATTATAAATGGCAAAGGAGCTGTATGCTGTGAAGTGATGTAATCGATGATAGAATAACGTAACTCATGTACAGCGACTCTGATAAATCGGTGAGAGTGCGCAGAAACGGCGAGTTTTGAACACTCATCACTTCAATGTATGCTCTTAAATGATAAAGGAAGCGCTGTGTTTTGTCGTATGTGTGCCTCAGTAAGTTTTCTGGTTCTTTTCGCGCTGTAACATAATTGATAAAGGAAAGATAATGGTTTCTGGGAACAGCACGAAGATTTCCGACAGTTCAGACAGGCGTAATCTGCGATTTCTCAAATCTTGCTTTGTTGCATCATCATAAAGCAGTGACACCGGCTCATGTTACAATTGGGTTGCGGTGTGTTCAGTGCGGTTTCTCATTCGTTTACTTTCAGCTTTTTTCTTTCTTTCTTTTTTTTTTTTAGGCCGTCATGGCCAATCGATACATATTATGAAGTAAGTGCCCCATTGAACGTCTACGACTATAATCTCTTTCTTTCTTTCTTTCTTTCTTTCTTTCTTTCTTTCTTTCTTTCTTTCTTTCTTTCTTTCTTTCTTTCTTTCTTTCTTTCTTTCTTTCTTTCTTTCTTTCTTTCTTTCTTTCTTTCTTTCTTTCTTTCTTTCGTTCATTATTTCTTTCTTTATCTCTCTTTCTTTCTTTTTTTTCGTTCATTCTTTCTTTCTTTCCATTGCATTGCGCGATGCTCCCTCCTGTTTCCTTCCTACATGCCAGGAATCGGATCTTCATCCACGTGCTTAAAAACGCAACACTTAGTTCCAACAGGCAACGACGACGGCCATGCGTTCACATACAGGCAAAAATGAAATGTGGCAACGTAATATGACAAGTCACCTGGATAAACATCAGATAATCATATCAGAAACGGCTGGTCGCTGACAAGTCCACGACCGAGAGAGTGTCAGTTATTGGATAACAGCGCATATCAATATGCATGTGACCGGCGCACCTTCGACGGCCTCCTTTGTGTACACCCGTGTTTCTGTACATTCGCTGGTGCCGGGCTTTTAGGGGCGAAGCACCTTAAGGGCGAGGCTTGTCCGGTGTCCGTTGTCACGGCTACATTATATGGGGCAACACTCGGGTAACGTATGATATGTGAGACACAGGGAAAGGTTTAACAATAGACTAATATCAATCATAATTGTGACGGAACAATATAAAATACCTACAAGCACAAACCCTTTATACTAGTCGGCGACTTCAACGTAGAAATTACGGAGCTTAGGACCTAGCTTTGTCGTCGACTCTTCATGTCACTTTATGTCACTTAATGTACATTATATGGGGCAACGCTCGGGTAACGTACGGTATAGTGGAAACATATCTGAGACACAAAAAATGTTTAAGAATAGACTAATATCAATCATAATTGTGACAGAACAATATAAAACACCTACAAGCACAAGCCCTTTATACTAGTCGGCGACTTAAACGTAGACGTTACGGACCTTTGGACCTAGCTTTGTCGTCTACTCTTAGGGTCATTTATGTCACTCAATGTACAGCCAACCATTTTTTTAACCTGAACACGCGAGCGTCGACCGCCAAGTCGAAAAGCGCCGTATAACGATGCACGGGGGGCGAAATGAACGACAATACGCGCGTATGCGTGAAGAACAGTCCTGTCCAGACGCCCTCTACTAGGCTGTTCCGGGAACCGGACACCGCGACGCCAGGAATCAGCGCTTATTGACTCGGTGGTCGATGCTCACGTGTTCAGGTTAAAAAAAATGGGCGGCTGTACATTATATGGGGCAACGCTCGGGTAACGTATACGGTCACTCACCCATACGATACCCAGAGCTTCGCCCACTTATCATGACTCACTTCGTGGAGATGCGTGGATTTTTTTATTCATTTATCAAATTCACAGCGCCACTTTGCAGCGCCAATTTGCGAGCGAATACAGACTTCGCTTTAAAACGCGGTCGTCGATTGAAAGCTTCATGAACCCGTGAATTGACGACCGGACTCCTTGTGTTCAGAAAGAATTACTCTATCACAGACGATCCTGAGGTGCGCGCTGA
Organism: Rhipicephalus appendiculatus; assembly: GCA_030522465.1. Taxonomy (NCBI): domain Eukaryota; kingdom Metazoa; phylum Arthropoda; class Arachnida; order Ixodida; family Ixodidae; genus Rhipicephalus; species Rhipicephalus appendiculatus. The sequence continues at coordinate 763,576 of JALIZH010032940.1, read as the reverse complement.
GCCGCGGACCTAAGAATTTTTCAATAAAGCTTTGCTTCCATCCACCCATCGCAGACGATTAAACACTAGCAGGGTCCCTTATGCTTTCGCCTAATAATACTCGAACGCGAAAGCCATTTTCTTCATTTAGGGGCGAAGCTTCTGACGTTCGAGGCTTGTCCATTACTCCCCCGGTGTGACCACGCTAGTGCGATGACGATGACGCTGATGACGATGAAGAATAAGCGCGTTCCAGAACCACACACTCTCTTTCTGCCATGGATGAAAACGAACGTGAACGCGCTCTCGCCCGCGAAAGGCAAAACGGCAACGCCGACAACAAGCTGCTACCCCGGGGTTGAGGACGCGGGAAGCGGCGGCTCAACGGCAAAAACACATTGTATATACTGTACACACGCGTTGCCACTCATTTACATGCGCGAGTGGGCAATGTCACGGGTGATTTACGGTAAGAACGATCCCCAGTGCTTCGCCCACTCGTTAAGATTCACTTCGTGGAAATGCGAATTTTTTTAGGGGCGAAGCTCCTAAGGGTGTGGGTCTGTCCCTCCTCTGTAGTTGTAGTAGTAGTAGTAGTAGTAGTAGTAGTAGTAGTAGTAGTAGTAGTAGTAGGTAGGTAGGTAGGCAGGTAGATAGCCACGTATAGTGGAATGTACCCACTCCACGTGATAAAGATGACGATGACGCAGTATAGTGGAATGTACCCACTACACGTGATAAAGATGACGATGACGCAGTATAGGGGAATGTACCCACTACACGTGATAACGATGACGATGACGCTGATGACCATGAAGTATAAGCGCGTTCCAGACCACACATTCTCTTTCTGCCACGGATGAAAACGATCGAGCTTCGCCCACTCATCATCATTCACTTCGTGGATATGGCGTGATTTTTTTTATTCTCAGTCGTACTTATCCACCCCCGGCCCCATCCGAGAGCTTTCTGAACCTAACATGCCTTTTCACTGCCTCGAGGACAGGAAAATAGAGAAGAAACAGTTATTAACATTTAGGCTGTTAGTGGTTATGGTGGGTGGTGCCCCTCTTCCAGGGCCCCACTGGTTACAGCGGCTCGCAGGCATTGCAAGCTTTCTGCACATCGCCTGGTTTCGCAATGCCTCTGCGATCTGCCCACCTTTGAGTAAGCGGCGATGTCATGCGATGACGTGTCATGTGACGTCATGATCACACCATAGTGACGGCATGATGAAGTCACAAATTTTGGACAATCTCTGACGTCCTGATGACGTCTATGATGACGTCATGACGTGATAATTTTTGCATCACTCGTGTTTGCGCCACCGATGGTCGATTTTCGAATTTGATGAAGCATCTAAGGATTTAAAGTAAATATATATACAATGGAACGCAACATTTGCTTACTAAACTCGCGGACAACTTAGCAATGCAGCGAAGGCTACAGAGCCAAATCGCGTGTATCCTACCGCTAATGAATGTAGTCCTACAATTGTGTCCTCATTTTCTACGTGAGATATGAAAAATGCTGCCTTTATTTTTTGCATGTAACTCTTTGACACAAGATGCAGCTCACACCAGTAAGATATTCGGATTTGTTTTAATTTATCCGTTGTCACTTCGCGTTTTTAAACGTGTGAAAAATTGAAGGACACTTTGTACATTCCAAAGTGTGTTCGGCGAAAGCGTGCGGCCATTCCACTGACTATGCCATGTCTTTTATCTTTTACACTCTCAGTGGGATAACACACAAACCGAATGTCTGCATGTTTTCTTCTTTTAATTTTTTACCGTGAATCGCAGCGAGACGCGAGACTAATCTTCCTCCGTTCGCATGCGTTAGTATTTTCTCGCGCTTTGCGCATCGTGCAAACGCCACACGCGTTCCAGCGCTTACATTGACGGACCCTTTGTAAATTCGAAAGTGTATTCCGTGAACGCCTGTGTCCATTGAGACGGCGTCGGTCAGAATGATTGCAAACGCTGGGCACAGCGACGCTACGCAAGCAAAGCGCGAGCGCTGTAGAGTCCGACGCGACCGGTGTCCGTTTGCGCATCCCGGCGGCCACCTGGCTCCGTGCCAGAGCTCGGACAGACGGACGAACGGACGGACGGATGGACAGACGGACGGGCGGACGGATGGACAGACAGACGGACGGACGAATGGACAGACGGATGGACGGACGGACGGACAGACAGACGGATGGACAGACGGACGGGCGGACGGATGGGCGGACGGGCGGACGGGCGGGCCGACGGGCGGACGGACGGGCCGACGGGCGGACGGACGGGCCGACGGGCGGACGGACGGACGGACGGGCGGACGGACGGACGAATGGACAGACGGACGGACGGACGGATGGATGGACAGACGGACGGACGGACGGACGGACAGACGGACGGACGGACGGATGGGCGGACGGACGGACGGATGGACAGACACACGGATGGGCGGACAGACGGACGGGCGGACGGACGGACGGATATGGACAGACGGATGGACGGACGGACGGACACCGGACGGACGGACACCGGATAGACGGACGCCGGACGGACGGACACCGGATGGACACCGGACGGACGTGAGCATGAGACATTAAAGGCTTTCGCCTTAAAAGCCGCGCCTTTTACCAACACCTCCTTACGCGTACCTCGAACGCCAAGCGGCGTCTGCGTCGATACGAAACGCTGATCGCGCACAAAGCCATCACTTTCCACAGCGGTACGGAACGCATGACATACCGGACTGCTTCGCGTAGTAGTACATGTGAAGAAGCTCCGCCCGTGCAGCTTTCCCTTCGTTGCCAAGAGAGAGAGAGAGAAGAAACGTTTATTAGTACCTCCTATTAGTAACTAAAGTGGGTGGGGCCCTTCGTCCGGAGCTCCACTGGCTATAGCGGCTCGCCGGGCCTGGTCCAGGGTTGCCAAGAAAAGCTGCCCGCGAGTATCGACACACATTTACGAGAATCACAGAGTTAAGCGAGGATAGGACAGAGTGGTGCAAAGAATGCTCTGAAGCGTTCGCACGAGCACTTTAGGCGCCCGTAAGTAAGTCAACTCGTCTTGCTTACCACATCGAATAGGAATGAGATATTTTGACGAGACAGAATGAGATAAATGGAAGAAGCTGCTGCAATGTTGTTTTATTATAAACAGCGCTTAACTTTTATTCGTCCCTACCGGCACGTGTCTAGCCTTTCACGAAGTGGAGAGTGAATCACAACGAAATCTCCTCGCAGTCTGTTTTTTTCCGCAACAAGTCATTTGCCTAATTAGTTTGCGGCCGATAGGCCGTGTCGATCGCTGATAAGAGCACACGTGAACGAACGCGTCGCGTCCTTGTCTGTGTACCGACATCTGCCTGATGTATATCGTATGATGTAGCCGTAAGCTAAGCAAACGTTTAGCTTTTTTTTTTTTGTAGTTGTTTAGCATTTCTTTCTGGTGAGTATTCAACATGTGACTGACAGTCATTCGACGTAGGTGCAGTTAGCTCGGTGCGTCGTCGCTGTTTCCTTTTTTTTTCCTCTTTGAGATACAGACTGTCGACTGTTGACCCGAAGGTTGCGGGATCAAATCCCAGCTGCGGCGACCGCACTTCGATGGGGGGCGAAAAGCGGGAGGCCCTTGTATGTACTTAGATTTATGTGCACGTGAAAGAACCACAGGTGGTCGAAATTCGCAGAGACCTCCACTACGGCGTCTCTCATAATATCCCGATTTTTGGGACCTGAGACCCCAATAATTAATAATATTATCAGCACGGACAGAACAAATGACAAGTGGCTGTCCGCTATCAAGAGCCCCGATGTTGGCGCTCAACCGTGGGCTGTCCAGGGGGTCCACGATGCGGCGGTCGGGCTTGGCCTGACTGTCCCAACGTGGGAGCGGCCCGCTGCGCGTTGAGTCGTACACCTCAAGACTAACAATATATTTGCGCATCCATCCATCCATACAGACTTCCCCTTAAAATACTTGATGTACATGTATTACATGTTTTCTGCAAGGCTTGTGTTGTGTACGAATCGAATCAGCGTTTTGCAGAATGTGTTATCATGTATCCAATGGGTCATAGCTATAGTTGTGACACTGTAGTCGAGGCCGGCTTGCACTAGAAGACAGATGCGTCCAGATTGCAAGCCTGGATCAGATTCCATAGTGTATTAACCACTGAGATGAATGAAAATCGAGCGAAAGGTCTGTGTGCAGACGTGCTTTTTCAGCCCATCCTTATGCACTTACCCGAAATTGTGTTGACTTCCATAAGTCCTAACTTGTAATAGTTGGTACAGATTGAGGCAAAACATTCGACGGCCATCGCCGAACGGCAAGTAGATCTTGTAATCCGCCAAGTACATTTACCAGATGCCTCTAATCTCATAATCAACGTAACAACAATCGACATAACGACAATCAACATAACGACACTGCATTGGAAAGGCTTCAGATTCGCTCTTCGTCTACCACAAACGACAGAGCACCAACCTGTTATAGATTGTTGTCCGGATTGCCGCCTCTACATTTCTCTGCCTCACAGAGCCAGGGCTGCTAAATGCCGCCGACATAACGAAACAAATAATCACTACAAAAGAAGCCGAGAAAAACGCGGCGCGACTTGCTAAAAAGCCTTAAAAGAAGCGGAAGTTTGAAAAACAAGTTTTCCAACTCTTGAAAATGTTTTAGTTCTAATAAAGAAGTTCGTAAAATATGAAGGGAAGGTGAAAAATACCTTTAGCTATTTTGTAAAGCGAGAATATGCGCAACTATGAACGAAAGCACGCATCTACTTTTTAACTTAGTCTCCAGCGTATTCTCGACTCTGTTAATTGCACGTTTTCCAGTGCACGAGTAAACAACTTGTTGACTCCACCAGCGTACGCTTCATTTCAACGATCTACTACACAGTCATCGAAAAACGCACTATAAGTAAATGTGACGGGCACGAAAATAACTATTTGTAGGGAAATGCCACTAACCCCCCCAAAACGCCACATACGACTGGAAAATTCTGCAAGCGATTCGGTGAAAAAAAGAAACCCAAATACGCTTATTAAAAGCGATACAGGCAACTCTGCTTAGAAGCGATTCGGGTACTGGGAAAAATCTTCTTCAGTGCCTCCAAAGAAAAAATAAAATTAGTTCCTTTCTTAGTTTCAAAAACTCACAGGTTCCCTTACATGCATTCCCCTAAGACGACTGGAAGGCGAAAGCCATCTTCTTTTTCTTCTTAGTCGATTGCATGGATCCAGCCTCGCCACCCGAAAGCTTTCCTCACCCAACGTGGTTTTGCACGGCCTCCGTGATCGGCCTACCTTTGACACGATGTCATGTGATGACGTCATCATGTGACGTTACGTCACGTGACGTCATGATTACATCATGGTGACATCACTAATTTTGGTGATCTATGACGTCATGATCACATCATACGGTAACGTCGTCACATGATGAAAATCATCATCACTCGTGTTGCATCATCATCACTTGCATCAATCGTGTTGACGCCGGGAGACGCCGACGTGGGACCCCGGTCAGTTTTCGCGTTCGATGAGATATCTGAGGCTTTCTCCTTGGAGTATTTGCCCTCCGGTTCTATCGATAAAGGGATAGACGCTTCCGCAGTCCTTAGAACGTTTGGAGCGCATTCTGAATTTCGATGGCAATAACACAAAGCGATCTGCGTCTGCAGCCGAAGTCGAGCCCTTTGCATTTTGATTACTCAGAGAAATTGTCCAACCTTAGCGGATACTTCCAAGACATCGCTGACGTCTCTGCCGACGTCGAATGCTACATTAATCACGCGGCTTTCGTAAAACCGTCCTCGGAAACATCACGGGTTGCCCGTCGTGAGCGGATTCGTTTCTACTTTAATGAGCGAATTAATGTTGCAGCTGTAGCCTCCTTGACAGAACCCGAGCCTTACCTTGTGTAACTCGTTGTGATAATATCTGACTGCTTAAGTCAGCAACCAGGCACCGCTGTTCACAGCGATCGTTCGGTATAAAGCGCTGTTAAGTGTACACTCCACCTGTAATTCAACTGGCATGCCTCACACGTCTTGATTGGAAATGAAAGTGCTAATGTACTGTTATGTAGTGAAGGTATTGGGACAAGTGCTGACACATAGGCGAACCGTGAGGAGTGCCTCAAGACACCGAGTGGCGTTCCGGGACTGCTATATCGTGGATCAGGCTCGGTTTCTGCCTTAGCTACGCTGCGCGATAAAGGACACTGCCGAACGGAAGCCTCCAAATTTTTCACCACATTCGTACACTGTCAACGCTAAGTACAGCCTTGGCTACATTAGATATAATAAGACTATCAGTCTAACCGGATACTACTACTTTCGTCACGCTCCTGCTCATGGGAAACAATACTAGACTTGTCAAACTGCCCAAAGTTCATAAACATCGAAAAATTTATTTGTAAAGGTTTGCATGTTACTGGGTGCTGGACAAATCGGTTTCACCCGCTCTCGAACTTTCTTAGAGTGATTCGTCCAGCGATTGGTGACGCTTAGAAGCATTCGCTAATAGCCGCCACTTGAACGATGCAATTAAAGCGAACTTGGTGAAGTGGAGTAAGCTTAGCTACGTCTCGGGATCTTGTAAAGCGTTTGTGGTAAGCAGCGTGGTCATATTTGACACGTGTAACTTTGTGAGATGTTCCGAAGTTCAAATCAGACGCCGGAGTGGTGTAACGGCTGCTATGCATGCAATGTGGCGTCTGTTAAATCTGCTGGCAGCTAGCAATATCTCGCATCTTGCAAGCCGTTGCTGGAATGCTAACATGGAGATTACTTGGTTAAGTTTTGCAGAGTACTTAACTGTAGCGGATGGGAGCGGGGCCGGCCACCAGGACCTCCCTCGTTCCACCATTCACATGAACGTCCAGCGTATTCAAACGAGAAGTTTTTTTTTTCTTCTCTAATCTGCGGCACTTAAGTACACTGTCCTGGAAGCGACAAAAATGGCGCATTGTGGCGAAGCTGGGGCCCAAGCATGAGAAGCATGAGACGAGACATATGGCAAATGTTGCACTCCTGTGTCGTGGGAATTTTCAAGCGTGCTCAAGTCTGCGCAGGTCGAAATCACTACATAGGCAGATATGGGTTCCATATACAAACCCGCTCAATTTCATTTGCAATGCGCTTCCATTGTCTGAGGAAACTCAACACTCACGATTTCAGTGACAGTCAACTATTCGTTTTAGGGAACATTAAAAAAAAATGGCGAAGCTTGTACTAAGCCGCGCAAGGCTTGAAATAGCGAAACTGGGCGATTCTGAAGGCTAGTCTGGTTGCTTCTACGTTGTTTCTGGGTCTTTAGATGATGCAGGTTCTAGGCTGCTTCTAGGTTGTTGCTAGGCTTTAGCTAGGTGGTGCTACGTTGTTTCTACGTTGATTCTCAGCGCAGAGAGGTTCGCTAAACCACAGACAGTCACAGACAGGAGACGTTTGCCCAAACTCCATTGACAGAAACTCGCGCTGAAACCAAGCGTTCGCCCCTCTCATGGATCTACGGGCACGTCGTCGTCGGCGTAGGCCTTCCATCGTTTCGGGGTCGTCTCGCAGCCGTCCGTTGCCTTTCTCGTTCCCTATAATATTCTCTCGTTCTACGTACTCGGGGTTCTTTGGCTCGCCGCCGTCGCTTCGCAGCCATTTCTTCGGCTAACTGTTGCCTTCTTCATTTTTAGTGGACCAGTGGTGAGTAGTGGGATTTAGCCAATTTCTGTGGCACATAACCGTTTATAATGATGATAGTTTTCTGAATCGACTCACAAGGAAAGATTTGATAAACAGCTTCGCAGTTAAAAACTGGCATACCTCAGGAAGTAATATAGCAGATTTCACGGTAAATCGAACTGATCTCGTATGACAAGTCTGCAAATTACCGTTGCCTTTTAGCGTGAAACTCGCGCTCGAGGCAAACGTTTAGCACCGGAGGTATCAATGTAATGCCCACTCTCTTTTTTTTTTGCCAATATAAGCTCTATTGGAGATCGAGAATGCAGCTGCGCATTCTTTATTTTATCTGTTAGGTAGTGACTCGTTTCCATCGTGTATCGAAGTAGGTTATTCGGAGAGAGTGTCGCTTACGAGAGCCTGTGCTTGAAGAGCAAGCTCTCGCGGTGAGCTCGATAAGTTGCGAGCGCGGGGGGTGTGTTCGTACGTTTGCGCGTGTGCTCGTCAATGCACTTCAGTTACAGATACAGAGACGCTCGGTTGAATGGGTGAACTCGAATGCCCGTCCTCGACCTCGATACCGGTTCTCTGAGCGCGTTGTAATCGGCCCTCGTGATTTCAGCTTCCTTTATGCGGGAGAATGGGCGTTTTCTTTTTTTCTTTTTTATTAGCGAATGAGGCGGTGCTCCAAAATTCTTTACGATATCTTGTACGTGTGCGCGCGTATTTCTCTTCCTTTTTCACTTACGACTCGTGAACCGAGACAAATGTACACCGTAACAGCACTTCAAGCGCCCCTCCCATAATACACCTGCTTTTTTTTATCTGCTATCTCCTAACCAAACGCATTCCCGTGGCAATATACCGATTGTCAGTGCGCATATCGAGCCTGCTGACTCTTGCTCTGATTTTATTTTCTTTTCATTGTTGTAGAAACACACCTTCTACATAGCGAGGGTTACTGTGCCTTCGCCCTAATTGGCCAATGCTCATTCATCACAAATTAAATACAGCGTAAATAGTTGGAAAGAACTTCCTTGCTATCATTACATTGATGCTACTCTATAGCGCAAACTCCACAGTCGAGGGACGAAAGATTACGATACACACAAGCGCTTGTGCGTGTCGTGTTCCTTCGTCCCTCATCTCTGAAGTTTGCGCTATAGTAGCATTAATGGATTACCAATTAGCCCAAACATGCACATTGCTAAGTTATATCATTACGTCATTTGCCAACCTGGCTGGCAGTATGCAACACCGAAAACGTAGTACAATAATGCTGACAGCGAACATTTAATTGCACCTGGTTAGCGTTAACTCTAGCAAAAGAGGTGAGCACGGAAGTACTCAGGCGTTTGGAATATTCAACCTGGTCCTAGAGGAAATACAGGCCAGGGTGACCACAATGAATGCGTTTGTTTCTTCCAAATAGAAGAATTAAAAGCGCGTAAATAGAAAGGACGTGCGGGAACACGCATTGGAAAATCGACACAAGGGCCACGATAACGGTGGCTTCACAGCGAGATTCGAGAGCCCAAGACAAAAGCCAAAGACGAATAGGTGTATGCACAAGATACACAGAGCATAGAGCATGGAGGCTGAAGTAATAACTGTTGTTAATCCAGACATTGTCCTCTTTACTTCCTGTTTCTTGCTTACGTATAGTTTTTTGCCAAGCACTCAACCTTTATAAATTTCGGGATTAAACGTCCCAAAAGCGGGATGTGATTATGAGGGACGCCGTAGTGGAGGGCTTCGGAAATTTAGACCACCTGGGGTTCTTTAACGTGCACCTAGATCTAAGTACATGGGCCCCAAGCATTTTCCGCCTCCATCGAAAAAGCACTCAGCCTTGCAGAAATCGAAAGGGAGTCAACGCATCGAGCTAAAATACTACTTTTTCTTGAATAAATCAGTTTAAGCTATTGCTTAAGATTCACCTTTGTTTTTTGTTTCAGCGCTCGGCAATACATCTTGCAATGTTTTTGTAAAATATGTCTCTGGGCGGAACCTAAGACTCGAGCCTTGATACTTAATGCTAGAATAATATGCGATGTATGGCCCTCTATGTCAACCAATCAGAAGATATTTTCTCTTTATCGAAATTCCTGCGTCTGTAGCAACTATTGTTTTTAAAATATTTAAAATGTTACGAAACTGTTTTATTTTCTACTTTTGATTCTGCTTCATTCTATGATTATCACCTGCCAAGGCCTTAGACGCCGTAGAGGGTCTTACCATTTCGTTTAGCATCAAGCAGCTAACGAACCAAGCAATCATTGTTCCGGCTGTGCAAATAAATAACGATGGAACAGTCAGAAAAATAGAGATATTGCTATGCAGATTTCCTTTATGAAGCTCACCAGTCTAATTATTTAGTTTTTTTCCTACAGGTGTTTCCTGTGTTCTTTCGATAGTCTATAATTGTGTTCAGTATTCGCTGACCACTAAAACACGCGTTTTGTATTTTTCTGTTCTCGTTTTTCTTACTTTATACTCATTGAAAAGACTATCTCTGTACTTGAATGGGACAAAAATCCTACTCCCCCCTCCACTTTTCATTAGTATCAAGTATGCGCTACTGCCATTGAGATCAGCGTTATTATCATCATCATCGGTACTGAGCTTGCCTTGTCTCGTGTGTTCACCGCTCCGCGCTGTGGAAGACGACGTTATTTTGCTGCTACCGTGGCGTGTACATGGTTTTCTGCAAGGACTCGCAACTGTCCCCTGTGCACCGTCCGGGATGAGACGCAGTGCGACTTCCGTTCTCTTGTTCGCTGCGCTGGCCGGTACGTCACTTCCGTATGTGAGCAGTCGCAGGCTATGAGTGTCGCCTCCTCAGCCTTTCCAAGGTGTTTGCAAGCTTAGTAGTGCTTTACATGTATAGGAAGTGAGCGCGTTTTGGTTTTCACAAGCACGAATGCTTAAGAAGATGCGAACAGCTGATATAATCATCTCAGGATGACCCGGACTTAACCAGACTTAACATCGTCGGTGGAGAGGCAGATAAAAGCAAACGTGTCTGTGTTGGTATTGCACTTTGGTGGATGGTGAACTTAGAAGAAACAAGAAAAAAAAAGACACTGCGAAAGAAAGAACTCGGTAGGAATATTTATGGCCATGTCATTTTAATATAGGAAGATGGCGGTATGTTTTCAGGTGATCGAAACAGGTGATTGAAGGTTAACCCTCTCTATACAAAAAGCTGGGAACAAGCAGGCGAGAAAGAGAGACGGAATGGTCCTCATAAAAACATTTTAATGGCCTTTTCTCTTGTAGCCCTTCGGAACATTTTGTTGTCATATATTGCACGAGAAAACTACACGGAGGTATTATCCCAGAAGCAAGTATTATCCTATCTATTTCTTTTACAGTGTGCATTCAAATGCTCTTGCGTCGTCAACCTTCTAAAAAAAAAAAAAAGTTACTGGCGTCGCAGTAACCAAAAATACCCTATTCTCAATACTAACATCCATAATTTTTAAAGCAGGCCCGTGATCTGCGCAGCAATACCAAGATAATTTTGATATACTAGGCTGGAGGCTAAGAACGAGGAGCTCATTTTGGTTTTTAGCGCAGTAACGGCTGTTACTGGGACAATACGCGTGCCGACCAAAGCATTACATTCCTGCCACAACTTCTCTGTTGCAGCCGAGGTTGTAAGAAGCGACCTGCCACCGACAATCATCGACGATGCCGCTCGACACAAGTCTCCGTTCTACATGTTCTCGAAACCCGAAGAAAGCCGGCCATCCTGCGTCTTCGGCTCAGTGAGTAAATGCGGCGTGACGATCTCGCCGATGTGATGGGTCGGGGCTGATGCCAAAGGCTGATGACTCTAAATACAAGAAAGTTAAACCACGCTGTTACAAGTTTGAAGTGTGCTATACCCATAGGCACGCGCACCGTTCCCTCCCCCCAACGGTTGGTAGACTACGACTGGGTTAAAGTATGGGGTGGACTTTGCAACCCCATCTCATACTTTAACAATCTGCGGTCTCCCCGAGTGGTCATTACAAGAACTCTTGAAACGTGTTGTCGCTTGCTAAGCACTCCCTGGTTCTCATCTTTCAGGAGCCTGGCACCATAAACTGACCGAGAGTTCGCTGACTATCGCGGCATCTATTGGCAACAGAACTATTGAAGACCGTTTCTAAATACAACAATGTAGTTTGTTGTATTTCAAGAACGCTGTATTTGAAATGCATACTTTCTTGTCTTGACGTGGCATTTCGAATATTATGGTGGTAGTGTGCTGGGTCAGTTGGTGCAACATTTTGTAAAAGTATGAGCACCGAAATGTATTAACAGGACAGACGAGAACTGGTTCTGTCGATTCCTTTACGCACCCTGCCTTCCTTAGCGCAATATTTTACTAAATTTCGACTACCTTTTAACGGATGATCGATGACGATGAATTTTATCTTGCAACTAGGTGGCGCATCATTCAAGTTACTCCCTACGCAATGTTACCTGAGCATGTTCATAGTTTCGGAACTTGTATGATGAAGGAGTTCGAGGTACAACGGTAGTCTCACCACTTATTGGCCAGTAGTTAAAGAGTTGATAGAAGCAGACACAGGCACATGTAATAGTTGGGTTAATGTGATGCCCTCAGGATAAAACTGTACGCTTCGCCTTTAATCTGAATGTCCGGCACACGCAAATGTTGGTAAAGATGCCAATATACAATATTTAATGCTGTTCTCTCCCTCTCTTTTCTCAAGAATCACTCCGCGTCACCGCTGAGAGTGAATACAACTGGTCGACTTGCGCAACTGCGCCATCTTCTGAGCAAGGAGAACTTTCAAGGGTACATCGTGCCGTCCGAGGATGCCCACAAGGTAACGCCGTTTCAATATTCATGCAGAATGGTTAATTTGATTAGTGGTCAGCGGAGTCTTAAAGGCAGTCCCGTAATATAATTTTAACACCCGATCTGGCGCAACCTCAGTCTTTTCCCCATTGCACTCATCCTTCGTTGTAGTGCAGAGACAGAAGCACCAGACGTGCCGTTTCGCGCTGTCGAATGAGCCTTTCGGCGTGCCTTTCCTTCTGCCTGCTTTCGAACAAAGAAGATGCCATACCAACGAGCTGGCGTGTCTACCCTATAGTCGTAACGCGTACTCACTGTACACCCCACTTGTTCCCAAGCGATCCGCGCAATAGCTAACCTTGCATACTCTTTGTGAAACCCGTGTGTAGGTCATATAAACACTGCAGTTCACGCTTATAATATTATTGAATTCAAGCCGTTCGTACTAGTACGACGAACGAATTCTGCGTCACCTTGATCTAGGTTCAAACGGAGTTCGTGACATCCGGAGGCTGTGTCATTAAGTTTCCTTAACGGGGTCATAAACCACCTATCGGGCTTAGTGAGGAAACAGATGCTCTTCTTGCCACGGGGTGTCGCCACGTGCTGGCGCTTCGCTCCATAGTCTGCTAACATTACACATTGAGGAACACTGGTGCGCAGGAATCGCAACGGGAGAGAGCGATCGTGTTTCACCACGCACGTTCAAGGTCATGACGCGCGCTGACGTCACTTCTTTCCCCCCGTGCCATCTCTCGCTGTGTAGCTTCCAGCGTGCTCGTAGGGACGAGAGAAGAAAGAACTTGAAGCGCATGACAAACCCCTCTAATTTACTAATTCCTGACGTATTCGAGAAATTTTTACCGCAATCGACTCTTGAGGCAATAAGCTATGATGCTGAGGTAATTCTATTATTACTTGGCAGAGTGGTTCATGGCCCCTTTCACATTCTGGTGCGTGCGACATGCTTAGCTCTGTTATCGACTTGCTTCCTCGTAAGCTGTTCACACTCGACTGCAGCACTTGGGAGAGTGAACCAAGACATCAGATGTCGAAGGTGGTAATCTTTTTAATGCTTGAGCATTTATATCAAAATCGCAAAGAGCCTTCTTACTGATTTTACATCCTTATTTTTTGTTGTCTTGTACGTGTGACAGCTACTGAGAAGACTGCCCATGTGCGCGAGGTTGCTGCTGTTCGAAGTTCCTTAAAGTATGCCTCTCATGCGAAAATCAATATGCTAGTCTCCTTTCCAAACATCAGGAGCCACTCTGAGGGATTTCGACAGCTTCTTGTTGTCACTGTCCTTTATTAGAACTTGTATTTTGTTTTGCCGTGCAGCACCGAGCTCGTAGGCGTGCGCATGGTTCCCCATTAAGAGGAAGGGGGGCAAAGGTTCATCGCAGCTCACCCCCCCCCCCCCCCTTTTTTTTTTTTTCCGTTGGTCGTGCCCGAAAGACAACATGCATCTCACAATGGTCTGCCTTTTGTCCCTAGGTTTCAGGGAGTTAAGATGAGTAGTAGACGTTTCTTGGAATGCAACGCCAGAGGTCTTGCGCTGCCATTATCGTCAAGAGCCCTTGTGGCCGTAGCCGTGCGCTTTAAACAATCACAGGACAGGTCCGACTGTATCGAGCGTACTTTCCGCCCCCCCCTTAGGTAATTATGGGCGGCCATCCCCACATTCCCCTGCCCCTCCATGAGCACGCCTATGACCAAGCTGCCTACATGGCTTTAAGTGACTTCTTGTACAACTCGCCTAAAGTGATAATAAGTTTATCGGGTCGACAAGTAACTCACTCTTTATATTTTACGTTTCCGTTTAGAGTGAATTCGTGCCTCCTCATTACAAGAGGAGAGAGTACCTCACCTGGCTTCTCTGGGGGAAACGGGTAAGTTTCGCACTTTCGCGTTAACTATACCTAATTAGTTCAGCCGAAAATGGTATAAAAAATTGTACGAGTCGTCAAGCTTCTGAATAAGCGAATCCCTATAGACATTAGTATGATCACTTTCAAGCGAGCTTTAGGATGTCTTCAGGATGTTTCGAAGATGTGTTTAGGATGTCTTTGGGATGTAACACTGTGTTAAGTAATCTCACCTTGTTGAAACGATGGTTCCAGCAACATTCCCTGTTCAACTCTTTCTCATAAATACAATACCGAACGCCTTTATAGCGAATTGCGCGAGGCCGTCAGTCTCGTTACACAAAATGATTTCTTACAAAGGTCGCGCATTATAACGCGGTCGAAACAGCCTAGATGTAAGGGATTCCTCGTCGCGCAAGTCATTTTGTCGTATAAGCGTTCGACTTTAGTCGCACAGATCAGTCAAATCTGTATAAATTTACACAATGTTACGAACTTCGAAAAAAGAAATGAAGGCTCTCCGTTAGTGGAGAGAAAGGTTCAGGTTGGGCGAGTTATATGAGGCTTAAATACGGCCATGTAGAACGCCATAAATCTTAAATACGAACAGGTAGAACGCCATAAATCAGACAGGGACGAATAAGAAAGATGGCAAGGGTGCCAACTCAACTGATCTTTATTTAGAATAGGAACACTGTATATTTTATTGCATTCAGTTGTTTTAAGTGTTGTACCTCGGTCTTGACCAGGTACCGCGGTGGTGCTGATGGACTTTGCCGCCGTGTGGGTGGAGAGTCGGTACATGCTGCAGGCCGAGGAAGAGCTGGACTGCAACTGGGTCCTCATGAACGGCGGCCAGCCAGACGTTCCCGGTCATCGAGGAGTGGCTCAAGAGCAACCTGCGCGGAAGCTCGCGAGTTGGCGTCGATTCGCGCATCGTGCCTTTCCAGGAGGCAAGTGCTTATGCTAGAGAAATTAGTTTCCCTTTCTTTCTCTCGTGATGCAATGGCTAATGCATATGCCAAGGTCGGAAGCCAGAACACGAGAGAATACGCTAAATGTATCCATGGCGCTATACAATATGTTAGTACCTGTATTCAGAAAAAGTAACACTACTGCGCTAGAAATATTCGTGAGAGGCTTTTGGCTGTTTGTGTAATTAATGGGACCGACAACTGGCCGAGAACGTGTGATAACCCCTCGGTGCAAATGACAATACCGTGAATTCTGGTGACAGATTCAAGCGTGTCTTTTTTTTTTTGCGATTTGACAAGGATTATAGTATTAAATAGCGTTTTAAAAGTAACAAAAAACCGGTATGTTGCGCCGCCTAGCGGAGGAGTCTTGCAGCTGCATTATGGAGTAATTCGATTTGCTGCACGTAGTCATTAGTGCACTACATGATTTGTGCTCAAAATGAGATTATATATATTAGGGGCGAGGCACCTTAAGACCCCACAACGTCCGTAAACCACCGTCCGGCGTCCACGGCAAATGTAGCGCAGGTGCATGTGAACAAACCAAAACATCTGTGAACAACGAAAAAGTTATTAAAGGCTGTTCCACCCGAACAAACAAAATAAAAGGCCACATTGCCGTAAAAACAACAACATTTAAACACTCGCCAATCAAAGCATGTGACAGAAGAAAAAGTTATCAAGAACAAAATGAAAGGCTATTAACCAGAACAAAATAGAAGGCCGCGATTCATGATCATCAGCATTCACTTGTCGAAATGCGTGATTATTGTACATTTCCGCTTTACCTTGGGCTGCTTACCAAGTAAAATGAGCTGACACTGAGAAGCGGCGCTGTTTTCGCGACAACTTGTGAAACAAGTCAAGCCGCGGCGCTTGTGTGCGCATGCGCAACAAACAGCAAAGCACAAACGCGAACCGCTGTCGCGCTTAGCTCCATATATACAGCTTGCAGCGCGTGTTGTGTGTAGATCATAGTCGCCTCAGATGAAAAAATTAAAATTTTTGGCGGCGTTTTCCGCGTTACCTTTCCATGTTTAGACACTGACCTGTAAACTTTCCGGTGCGGCAATGAAAACAGTTACCACAAAAAATTAGGAGCATCTTCCCAAAGGGAACCCTGATGGGATGCGAAGCAGCAGCGTTGCGCACGGGTGGCGTCACGGGTTGAACGGCGCTAACGCGGCAGGTGTTGCGGGCGAACGGACTAGGCGGCAGCTGCGGGCGCTGCGGCGAGCGCGCGGCAGGCGAGGGAGAGAGTGACGTCAGCGCGCACTGCGAGGGGAGCGTGACGTCAACGCGCAGCTGCGGCGTGACCTACTTGGCATCGCACCAACACCTGCGGCGAGGGGAGCGCGTTGCGGCGCGTTCGTACGGACTTACGGAGGGACAGCGTTACACAGGCTAGTCAAAGAGCTGCTTCGCACCTAAAATTGGTTGTCGGTCACATTAAGCACAGCGAGTGGGGTCGGCCAATTGCGAAAGGCGCTCAACGAACGAAATTCTTGTTCGATAGCAACCACGGTTATCTGCGGACACTTGTTATGCGCACGAGAGGTATTGTCGTACTGAAGCAAAGCTTTGACCTTCGAGGCACCAAGCTTACATTTTAATAATAATAATAATAATATTTGGGGTTTTACGTCCCAAAACCACGGTATGATTATGAGAGACGCCGTAGTGGAGGGCTCCGGAAATTTCGACCATCTGGTGTTCTTTAACGTGCACTGACATCGCACAGTACACGGGCCTCTACCATATCGCCTCCATCGAAATGCGACCGCCGCGGCCGGGATCGAACCCGCGACCTTCGGGTTAGCAGCCGAGCACCATAACCACTGCTCCACCGCGGCGGACAAGCTTACATTTTCAATAATAAACATGGTGCATCCGCATTCGATAAGCTAAGTCTCGTGAAAAACGACGTGGTGTCTTGTGAGCGGCAAAAGACGTTAGCCATTGTGATTTCGAAAATGTATTACCATATTAAATAAATCTGTAGGCTTGTATGGCGAAGCGCTGTTAATTTCAAAGTTTTTCATCTACAACGCAGTACCGCAAGATGGAAGAGAACCTCCATCCCTTCGGCATTGAGCTGGTGGGCGAGCCGCGCCATCTGGTGGACGAGATATGGACGCCGATGGAAGGCAGGCCCTACGAGTCCAACAGCAGCATTGTTGTCCACAGTGTTGAATTCGCCGGTGCGTGTTCACTGAAACAAGTTGTGTTCTTTGCGACTGTTACCCTCATGAAGGCCTTTTATTCATTGTTTTTCATTCATTGATTTTCATTCAGTGTTTCGTTGACTTTGCAGGAAAGAGCATAGTTAGATTTAGGTTTGGCTTATTTGGTTTATTTCAAGGCAAAATTGTTACAAATTGTCTTGGGGAACTCGACTAAAGGCTGAGTAATCGCCTGACTAGGTCCGTGCCACCCTGGCAGCAAAGCAGAAGAAAGACACTAGCAAGCATTATTAGCACAGAATGCAATAGTACATATTGTTCTACACGGTTACCAAGATTAGACATAATTATGCGTAGAGTGCACATAATATAAACACAGCTGTCTAGCTCAGTGTTCAGCAAAAGCAACACTCTTAGCAGTATATGCTACCATTGCCCTCAATGTCGATTACATTTTACGGGCGCGATGAGAGTATCAATATTTATCGCTTGATTAGAACGTTGAGTGTCTTCTGTGTGGCGTCTTTCAGGTGAGAGCTGGCAGGACAAGGTTCGCAAGGTGCGCGAATTCCTGAAGAAATCCGGCATCGACGCCATTCTGATAACAGACCTCGGGGAAATCGCATGTAAGGAAAGGAAACACTTCGTATAGTAACGATTCTTTCTTTTCGCGTGAGTTCGAACGCTAAAGCTGAAAGTTGGGCTGGTTGATTTTGACTTGCAATACCTATTACCAGTGAAAATTAAACAGGGACGAAAAAAGACGCACACAGGACTATCGCTAGTTCACGCGCGTTGCAGGAAGGATTGGAACACGATGGAAAGGGAAGGACGGGGCCCATACAGTTAGAAATTGTTACAGTTAAAGCTAAAAGTTGGACGAGTTGGTTTTTACTTGAAAACATATTACAAGCGATCGCCTGTGTGCATCTTTCTTCGTGGCTGTTTTATTTTCGCCTGTAATATATATTCAAGGGCTCGAACCACCAGGATGGTCTGGTGGTTATGGTGCTCTGCTTACCCGAAGGTCGCGGAATCGAATCCCGGCCGCGGCGGCCGCATTTCCGATGGAGGCAAAAATTGTTGCGGCGCGTGCGCTTAGATTTAGGTGCACGTTAAACATCCCCATGAGAAAGAAATTTCCGGAGTCCTCCACAACAGCGTCCCTCATAATCATATCGTGGTTTGGGGACGTTAAACCCCAGCAATAATGATTAATACGCGGATGTCATATTAATTATTATTTAATATTACGCTCATGCAGGGCTCTACAACATGCGTGGCAACGACGTCCCGTACACTCCGGTCTTTGAAGCTTTCGTGTTCCTGTCACAAGATGAACAAAGGTTAGCACTGCACTGCACTACTAAGCGTGCACGTTTAATCAGTCATTTTGTTATGTGCCTCTCTTCTACAGACTCTACGTCAGCGCACGAAAGTTGACGTCCGAGGTCCGCAATTACCTCATCATGGAAGACTGCAACAACTGGGCTTGTGTCCAGGTAGGCTAATCAATCAATCAATCAATCAATCAATCAATCAATCAATCAATCAATCAATCAATCAATCAATCAATCAATCAATCAATCAATCAATCAATTTATTGGTTCACTCAGTAGGCGTATCAAGAGTAATCTCCACAGATCGGGTTCTTCACCAGTCAGCCTAATCAAAATATAAGCCTGTCAGTAAAGCCAGTCAATCGATTTTTAACGCCCGATTGCCGAGTGATGGCATAAAATCCATGTTTTCATTTTCCAGTGGAGAGACTACAAACTTGTTTACAACGAGATGAACATCAACGGGAACGCAGTGAATAGGCTGCTGGTCTCACCATTCTGCAGTTACGCAATCTGCGGCCACATTGACATAGTAAGTTGTCCTGTGCATGCCTCTTACGATCGAAGTGTACCGTTGGCGTTTTACAAATACGCTTTGAATGCGATACCTACAAAAGACATGCGTTGAAATGTGCGCTCTGGTCATATGTTTTTCCTGCAGGACAAGCTGGTCGTCAGTGAGGCCCCAATAAAGATGATGATGACTGTGAAGAACAACATCGAACTGCGAGGACTGCGGAATGCTCACGTAAGTGCAACTGATTTTGCAGTGAACAAGACGAAACAGCGACCAAATGGAACGCCTCCACTTCCAGCGTTCATAGCTGCTGGGGTTCCAGCTTGTAACCCCAGCAGGTATGAACGGTGTCTAAAGATTCGTCTAACGCGAGAAAGAAAGTTGAGAATGTAGTGCCAATACTGCATCGAAAATCGAGTCTAGGAATAGCAATCACGTGCGATGCGTTTTCTTACTGTGTATATATATATATATATATATATATATATATATATATATATATATATATATATATATATATATATATATATATATATATATATATATATATATATATATATATATATATATATATATATATATATATATATATATATATATATATATATATATATATATATACCTTCTTTTTCTGCAGTTGAAAGACTCAATCGTGTTTGTGACCATGCTGGCTCATATGGAGAGGGACTACTTGACCAAGAAACCGTGGACAGAAGCACGTGTTATCTACGAGCTGGAGCGGTTAAGAAGGTATGCAGCCTCCAATCGACAACGAGTTGAGCCTGCAGCCTTTACGTCTTATCTTTCATGTACCGTTTATGGTAATCAGCTAGTCTACTTGATTACCAGTTTAGGAATCGTAATATTGATCCAACCACAAAGCGTATAGATTAGATGGGAGATGTGAAGATATCAGGAAGTTTCATCATATAAACCGGCTGTATCGTTTATCTCACATCTTGTCCCACTTGTCTATCCCGCGTCGTTATCTGGACTATCTTTATGAAGTGGTAATCGATATAACGACTTGAGGCACCACACACGTTACTCGAACGCTGTATTCTCAAGGTAAGCAGGACGGTAAGCTTTAATTTTTGTGGGCAATGACGATAACACTTAGAATGACATTGTATAAGGCTTAAATGGTGAGACCTATATAGCACGCGGTATTTAGTGTAAGGTTCCTATATTGGGCGAGCACGTGAAGGACATGCCTCATTCGCTACTACACAATACACATATACTGCATCCCTTGCATTGTAGCATGTGGTTACCTTACAGTTGCGGTTAGAATCGTCAGATGACTTAGAAGTTTGCGTAAATAGGAAGTGTTAGGCACTCGCGTGGGGTTGCGCCTCAATTTACGCGTTTTGAGAATAGCGTTGAAACGTGCAATATCGCTTGCCAACCCCGATCGAAAGTCCTTGACACGTCGCTATCGAGGCGCGCCGCAGAGTCGCCATCTATGGGGGAAAACATGAACAACGAGTGCCCTATCGCTACCGCCTTTTTTCAATATTACCAAACACGGACAAGGCCGCCGTTTACGTCCGCTGTACACACTTACGAAAGCCGCGCCGCGCTTCGTTCGTTCAGAGCATGCGCAGTGTGGCAAACGTGAACCCTGACACTCATGCATCGAAGTTAGAGCATTCGTACAATTCTAAAGGTTCTAATTCTAAAACCTTATGGCAGCTTGTGGACGGTTTCTCACGTAAGACGCACCAAGGAGTTAAAAAAAAGTGGTTAATCGCAACTAAATGAAACCAACGACATATGGTTTGTCGTCATCTGGCACTCGTTAGGATATTTCTTACATTGAGCGACTATAATTGAGCGTAATTAGTTGAATTAACGAAGATGAACTAGGCAAAAACTTTTTAGTATTCACTTTATAGCGCTGTGGCGGCAGCCAAGCCAAGCCAAGCCGCCAGGCAGCGCCACCCTCCGCTGCTCTCCGGAACCTCCAGAGAACCTGAATAAACAGTTGATGTTTGGGATTCACGCCGCGCGGTCGTGTCTTCTTCTCCCGCGCGTACACGCGTCCCAACAGTGGTGACCCGGACGAGGCTTACCGCCTTTTTCAAGCGATCGACGCCATGGAGACTCTCCCTGACGCACCGGCCATCTCCGCCGTCGACATCAGGCTCCCGCCGTTTTGGACAGCGGACCCGCAGCTGTGGTTCCTGCAGGTGGAGTCCCAATTCACCGCTCGTCGTATTGCCGCTGAGCTAACGAAGTACCACCACGTGGTCGCCAGCCTCCCACCGGCAATAGCGAGCGAGATACGCGATCTGCTGGTCGCTCCACCTGCAGAGAACGCGTACACAGCGCTCAGACAGCTGCTCATCAGCCGCCTCACGCCGTCAGAGCCTCAGCGACTGCAGCAGCTACTGCACGACACCGAGCTCGGGGACCGGACGCCCAGCCAATTGTTGCGCCACATGAGGCAGCTGTTGCACACGGCCGGCGCAGCCACCACCGATGCCGACAGCAGACTGCTTCGCGAGCTGTTCCTACAGCGACTTCCGGTCAACGTGCGCATGGTCCTCGCCTCGGCTGCCGACAAACGCCTGTCTCAACTCGCCGAGCTCGCGGACTCGGTGCTGGCGGTCGCTCCGCCGTCCGTCGCGGCGCTACAGCCAGACATCGCCGGCGGCGCGCCCACGACCACGCTGCATGACATCCGGGAGCAGATATCCCGCCTCGCCGATACCGTCGCAGCGATGCAGGCCCGCAGCACTCCCGAGGAGCGCCAGCGCCCAGCAGTGCAACAGAGAATCTGCTGGTATCACAGGAAGCATGGCAATGCTGCTCGCAAATGCATTCCTCCGTGCGACTATGCGGGAAACGGGAGCGGCCGGCACTGAGGACGACCAGTGTCGCAGAGGCCCCCGAACGTCGTCCATCAGTGTTTTTCCTCACCGACCGCGACAGTGGCCTTCGATTCCTCGTGGACACCGGCGCTGAGGTGAGCGTCCTGCCGGTTGGGTCCACCGATCGCCGTGTCCCCAGTGCGTCCCCGCTTCAGGCGGTCAACAACACAACCATCGCCACCTACGGACATCGCTCGCTGCCACTCGATTTAGGCTTGAACAGAACGTTCCGGTGGATTTTCATCGTGGCAGCAGTGAAGTTCGCCATCTTGGGTGCGGACTTTCTTCGGCATTTCGGCCTTCTCGTCGACGTGCGCAACCGCCGCCTTCACGATCCCGTGTCGCAGGCAACTGTGCAAGGCAATCCCTCGCACCACCCTCCGCTGAGCCCCACTCTGCTCGGGCCGTC
Organism: Rhipicephalus appendiculatus; assembly: GCA_030522465.1. NCBI lineage: Eukaryota > Metazoa > Arthropoda > Arachnida > Ixodida > Ixodidae > Rhipicephalus > Rhipicephalus appendiculatus. The sequence continues at coordinate 740,922 of JALIZH010032940.1, read as the reverse complement.
CGGTGCAGAACGTTTTACTCGCATTCTGCAGGATTTTCCCGAGTTGACGAGGCAGCCGCCAGCCAGCGCCGCGGTGAAGCACGAGGTACGCCATTACATCGCCACCAGCGGCCCACCCGTGCACGCGCGGCCTCGCCGTTTGCCTCCAGAGAAGTTGAAGGTCGCACGACAGGAATTTGAACACATGATGGAGCTAGGGATCATCAGACCCTCGTCGAGCGCCTGGGCATCTCCACTTCATATGGTGCCAAAGTCAACGCCGGGAGACTGGCGACCATGCGGGGACTACAGGGCGCTGAACCAGGTAACGACTCCAGACAGATACCCGGTACCGCACATACACGATGTCACGACGAGGCTTCACGGTGCCACTATCTTCTCGAAGATCGACCTGGTGCGGGCATACCATCAGATTCCCGTTGCCCCGGAGGACGTCCCGAAGACCGCCATCGCAACGCCTTTCGGACTTTTCGAATTCCTCCGAATGCCATTCGGACTCCGAAACGCGGGTCAGACATTCCAGCGGTTCATGGACGGTGCTATACGCGGCCTCAGCTTCTGCCACGCCTATCTTGACGACTTGCTAGTCGCCAGCAGCACTCCGGAAGAGCACGTGAATCATCTGCGCATCGTCTTCCAGCGCTTAGTGGAACATGGCGTGGTCGTGAACATGGCCAAATGCGAGCTTGGTGTGCGACAACTCTCGTTTCTTGGACACGTCATCTCCGCCTCAGGAGTTCTTCCTCAACCCAACAAGGTTGAAGCCGTGCAAGGATTTCCGCAGCCGACCGCCAAGCGCCAGCTTCGGGAATTTCTGGGTTTGGTAAACTTCTACCGCCGTTTCATTCCCCGCTGCGCCCATATCCTTCAACCTCTTCACGACCTGCTGGCCACTTCACGAAATGGCTCGGACACCCTCTCCTGGTCTCAAGAAGCAAAAGAAGCCTTCTGCGAGGTCAAGGACGCTTTGGCAAACGCCGCACTGCTTGAATACCCCAGGTCCGGTGTCCCGCAGAGCGTAATGGTGGATGCCTCCGATACAGCCGTTGGGGCTGTATTACAGCAGCTCGTTGGGGGAATCTGGCGCCCGATTTCCTTCTTTTCGAGGAAGCTAACACCTACCGAGCGCCGCTACAGCACCTTCGGGAGAGAACTGCTGGCCGTGTACGCTGCCATACGACATTTTCGCCATTTCCTGGAAGGTGTAGAGTTTTTCGTCCTCACCGACCACAAGCCGCTTACTTATGCATTGCGCTCGCTAAGCTCCGACGGTGGAACGCACACAGCACGTGAACGGCGCCAAATGTCCTATATATCAGAGTTCACGACTGATATCCGCCACGTCAAAGGCGGCGACAACGAGGTAGCGGACGCCCTCTCACGGAATCCTGTGAACGCCATCATGCCCACACTACAGGTTGATCTTCCCGCTTTGGCAGCCGCTCAACGTGAAGATGACGAACTGAAACACCTGTTGACCGCGACCACTGCCCTGAATCTTGAGTGGATCCCAGTTCCCGGATCCGAGGACAAGGTTTGCTGTGACACAAACGTCAGTAGAACTCGCCCGTTCGTGCCCGCGAGCCTCCGTCGCCATGTGTTCGAGTCCTTGCACAGACTGTCTCATCCGGGGATTAGAGCCACCCAAAGACTGGTGACGGCAAGATTTGTCTGGCCGGGCGTAAATCGGGACGTCCGACGCTGGGCACGCGAATGTGTAGCTTGCCAGCGCTCTAAGATACAACGCCATACCTCGACAGCACTGGGAACACTCCCCACTCCGGATTCTCGCTTTGATCATGTCCACCTGGACATCGTCGGCCCACTGCCACCCTGCCACGGAAAGGCCTACCTGCTGACCTGTGTCGACAGGTTCACCCGCTGGGCGGAGGCCATCCCTATCGCGGACATCACTGCCGAGACGGTTGCGAGTGGTTTCCTGTACCACTGGGTAGCCCGTTTCCGTGTGCCCTCCACGATAACAACAGACCGCGGCCGACAATTCGAATCAGCCCTTTTCACTGCCATCAGTCAGCTCATGGGCACCTCACGCATACGCACGACAGCGTACCACCCCATGAGCAACGGCATGGTGGAGCGCTTTCACCGCCAGCTGAAGGCTGCGCTCACGGCAACCGAGGAACACAACTGGGTGGAGGCCCTCCCACTCGTTCTTTTGGGTATAAGGTCCACCTTGAAAGAGGACATTGGCTGCAGCGCCGCTGAGCTGGTCTACGGCACGACACTCAGGCTGCCGGGAGAGCTCTTTGCGCGCGGCTCAGAGGAGGCATCCATAGCTTGCAGCGACTATGCACTTCGCCTACGCAACGTCATGAGCAAACTGCGCGCGGTACCTCCACGGCCCCCAGGGTCGCGTGTGGTGCACGTCGACCCACAGCTCACATTGTGCCCATATGTGTTTGTACGACACGACGCGGTTCGGCGACCTCTTCAGCCACCCTATGATGGGCCGTTTCAAGTCCTCCGCCGTGGCAACAAGCAATTCACAATCAAGAGAAACGGCCGTGAGGAGGTCGTGTCGTTGGACCGCATCAAGCCAGCACACATGGACCGTGACGACGCCGTGTTGCCTCCACTAAGGGAATCATCGCCAGGACCCCCAGCTTCAATGCCAGCCCAAGTCCACGAGGTGCCCTCCCGGCTGACGCACAGTGGGCGGCTATCAAGAGCACCCACTCGCCTGGACCTTTAACTCCGTTCGGCAACTCACTAGGGGGGGATGCTGTGGCGGCAGCCAAGCCAAGCCAAGCCGCCAGGCAGCGCCACCCTCCGCTGCTCTCCGGAACCTCCAGAGAACCTGAATAAACAGTTGATGTTTGGGATTCACGCCGCGCGGTCGTGTCTTCTTCTCCCGCGCGTACACGCGTCCCAACAGCGCCAAGTGCGTTTCATTATGTTGTACAGGGCATTCCAAATCGACCGACCTAATTTTCTGTGGCAACGTACGTGCTGTGAGGTGACATTTTTTTCCCGGCGTCTAACGAAAACCCGTGAAATATGAAACAAATTCACGGGACTGCTCACATACGCTACCGTATTACAGCGTTCTCAACAATTCTTCGAGCGAAACAACCATGGTTTACACTTGGCTGTAAAGTGAACATTAAAAATATTGCATGATGGATTTTAACTTATTAAGTTCAGTGTAAAAAAAAATGCCTTACGAGCATCAGATGACGGCTGACAATATGTAATTGGTTTCTTTTAGTTGCTGTTAACCCCTTGTTTTAAAATCATTGGTCCTTGTTAAGTGACACACCCTGTGTGCTGTGCAAATGCCGATTGGTTCGCCAAATGGCAGCCACATAGAGAAACTAGCTGCCACGAAGCCGAGATGGTCAAATTTTGTCCGTAGCATACACCATTACTGCGTGACTCGTAATTATATCGTAATGTTGGCGCGCCAAAACCCTAGAATTTAATCAAATTTCTTTTTTTGTTTCGATTCAACGCCGTGCGGCGCAGCCACCAACAGCACTACCGGGGCGAGAGCTTCAGCAGCGTCGCGGCAGTGGGTCCCAACGCCGCAGTTCCGGATCACCACAATCGCAACGGCTCAGGCGCGTACATCAGCAACGCCAGCATGGTGCTCATCGACTCCGGCGCGCAGTACCTGTAAGCATGCTCGTCGTATCTTATCGAGGCAGAGTTCGTCATAAAAATAGCGCATTTCGTTGGTACGAGGCATCAGGTATTCCGATTGTCTCTGTATTGCTCAAACACAGTTCTACGTAAAGTAAAAAAAAAAAAAAGGGAATAACTTCCACTTTATTTATGTAACGGAAAGTGTAACATCACAAGATACAACAACAGTGAAACAGTTGTTTGAGGTAAACATAGTTTCAAAGGCATAATTGGCAACTGCCCTTTTGTAGCACGATGCCACAAGGAAATCCATACGAACTTATGAGAGAGTAAAGTTGCTTATAGCAGAAGAAAAATTCCGCCTGGTCCGGGGATCGAACCCGGGACCAACGCCTCTCCCGGGTGGTCGCGCTACCTATTGAGCTATCAAGGGTGCTAGCAGTTGGCAGACGCGAGGGCGAATTAGTCAACAACTTGAACAACTAGTCGGCTTGATTAGCAGTTACCAACAACATTGCCAACATTTTTCTGAGAGATCCGTTTGGATTTCCTCGTTGCTTCGTGCTACAGATGCGTGGTTGTCAATTATCCCTTTCATAGCCATTTCATAAGTTCCGTCAGCGGGAGTCGAGCTCACGACCGAAAGGTCGTGAGTTCGACTCCCGCTGACGGAACTTATTTCTTTGACATCTGATCGTGTGATTTTTTTTCGACGTCATTTCCGTGACGGAAATGACGTGAATCGCGAGTCTTCGTGGACCCCGGCATAGAACACTTTAGTGTTAAAAAGCGCTTTGTTAAACGTACTATCGCGCTCAGTATCAGCTACACCGCAGGAGCGCGTGGCCAAGCGCACTGTAAGGTTGTACAGTGGCGCCGATAGGGACATGTTTTCGAGTTGTCAGGGGAGGGTTTGACTGTAATACACATCGCATGTATTGTACACAGGCTAATGTGGTGTACAACTAAAGCTTGTGTACAAGTTGAGGCTGGGAACTTAGAACTGTGATTATACAGCGAACGTGTCTTTATGTGGTCTTCGGTGAACTGCACTCTATTGAACAAAGGCATCTCTGCGGTTTCTTTTCTTGCCGAAAAGCGCCGCTGGGTACCTGCTGTTTGGAATACTGTTGCACAATATTTACTATTTTTAAAACTCTTACCAAGTGGTTTCATTGTATGAAAGGGAAAGGGACAATAGATTGTTGTAAATAAATGCTGCATGACATGGTCGGGGTGCTCTTAGAAGCCTTATCACTTAAGTTTTGTCACATTTTTTGGTCGTCCGCAGTGATAATTCTCAAGCAATGGGAGACGACTTTGAACATATTAGTATAGAATGTTGTTCGCGACAACCCTGGCCAAGAGCGTAAATTCTCTATGTGTGGCATATGAATTCAATCGATCAAAGAATCGGTTTACCTCTTTATGAAATATGCTACATGTATTATTATAAAGAAAGAAGGTGTTATAGTAAAAAGCTGTATTGGGACGTCATGCAGATGTAAACATAAAAAAATTGCATTGGCAGCCAACTGTAGCAAACCTGACAATACAATTACAGCATACTTGGTAATGAGGTACAAATAATAATAAAGCTGCTGATGTTTGTTTTAATGCATAAGTTTTTGTCCCTTTTTAGCGATGGTACCACGGATATTGCAAGGACAGTACACTTTGGGAACGCCGTCTGACTTTGAAAAAGTAAGATCTTCAGCTAAAAAATGCATCTGCTAATTATAACTGTCGTTTGTGCGTAACGCCATTTCCTCACTATTCCGACATTTCTGTAAAGCATTATGTAAGGATGTAATGAAGAAATCGTAGTCTGAATTTAATTAACGAAAGCTACAAGAGCATGTCGTCAGACCTCACATCGTTGAAACAAGATAACTATTGTTGTCCTGTCGCAGAATCTTCCTTGCAATGCACTTATACCGGTTTATAAGTTTCATGTATGGCCAAATGCTAGAGGCCCGTGTTTTTCTGTTTTGGGTGCACGTTAAAGAACCCTAGGTGGTAGCAATTTCCGGAGGCCTCCACTACTGCGTCCCTCATAATCATATCGCTGTTTTGGGACGTAAAATTTCAACAATTATTATTAGTTTATAAGGTATAACGGTATTGAATACGGGTAATATCAATCAACCAATGACTGAATGAATGAATGAATCAATCAATCAACCAATCAACCAACAAATCAATCAATCAATCAATCAATCAATCAATCAATCAATCAATCAATCAATCAATCAATCAATCAATCAATCAAGAAGTTGAAGGGAAAATGGAAGCTTGAAGAGATGGAAAAATTCGTGAGCTGGAGCCGACGTTTCGTCAAGTGGACTTGTCTTCTTCAAGGCTGCAGTCTTTAAGGAGGCGAGTCCGCTTGTCGAAATCCAGGGACATCCCTTGTCCCAAGGATTTTTCATGCTACAGTTTCGAAACATATGCCAGGGCAGAAAGATGATTTGTGCAGCTTTACTAGCCCATTGCAAACGTATTGAGACAGTTCTTCCAAGAAATCACCATTGGCATAAAATTTAAGGGAATGAAGTGTATGCTTTTGTATACAAAGGCATATTATCAAGGATGACGAAGAGTTCGGCTATCCTTCAAGTAATCTGGTGGTTACGCAATTGTGAACATTTATAATGATGGTAAATAATAATGACGAAGCTATAGTAAATGGCAAAATGCACAGATGAGACTGGTAACAAGGAATAGAGTTCTTACAAAATGCTACTCTTACACAATATAAAACGCGCTGAACAGTTTTAATAAAGCTTTTCAATACGTTGTTTCTTTTGACGTCTTTTGTTCCTTTGTTCGAAAATCTCTAAATCCAGGAAGTCTACACGAGAGTGCTCATCGGCATGATCGACCTGTTCCTGACAATTTTTCCCGAAGGAACCAAAGGTTGGTTGCGTCTTTCTTCTCCGTTCGTTGTCTCACTGCTATTCAGGCGTTAGATTAGCAGTGTAATTTTTTTTTTTGCAGACGGTGCGTTGGACGTGGTGGCCAGGCGGTCCCTGTGGAGCGTAGGGCTCAACTTTCTGCATGGCGTCAGCCACGGACTAGGCTCCTACATGCTGGCTCACGAACGTACGTCCCATTTCTAGAGCAGTCCTCAGCGTTCAAGAGGCTTAATTCCTTGAGGTTTTTAGCTCTACACAGAACGTATCTGACCAGGAAAAACCCGTGGTTTCAGCTTACGAGCTCACTATTCTTGTAGCCTGTCTTTAAAAGTTCCGCGAACAATCAGCTCGGGAGCCGCTGCATCACATGCAGACTCAAAAAAAATCAATATCTGTGCGAGGTTTGTCAACAATAAATCCTACAGAGATTGTCCACAAGGGCAAGCGTTCAAGTAGGCATAGAAGTCTATGGAAGATTTCAAGACAGCGTAGAGAGAGAGAGAGAAGAAGAAAAAAAATGAAAGGAAAAAAATGCACGCACACGCAGGATAAAAAACGACGCGCACAGGAAGGGCGTTCTTGCCCCTATTTCCCCTCCCCTGTGCTGGGTAGCAAACCGGATGCTAGTATCTGGTTAACCTCCCGGCCTTCCTCTTCATCTCTCTCTCTCTCTCAAGACAGCGCTTGAACTGTCGAGAATATTTGCAAAATTCATCCCCTAGTTCCCAGTGGACTAGGGGATGACCGCCGCTGTAGCTCAGTTGGTAGAGCATCTGGACGCGTTATTCGAAGGTCGCAGGTTCGGTCCCTGCTGGCGGCAAGCTATCTTTTCGTCCACATTTCTTTCTTCACATTTAAATCACATTAACTACTAATCACATCCCCTATACTTTCCTTGGCATCATTGTCCGATTAGCTCTCATTAATATTGGGTCTAACAAAAGGAAAACGAGCCCTTCAAATTTCCACTTCGTCCCTTCAAGTGCATATTTAAGCGGTTCTATGTATGTCCCACGACCAACTTTCAACAAGTCGGCTCCTTAACGAGTACTACTACAGCAACGTATACCGCGCAGTTGCTGTACTAAACACAAACGCCACTCTTCTATGCGGCGTTTTGCGTGTTCAGCGGCTACTAGGTCCTTTTCGAGTAGTTTGGCGTCAGAGTCAAAGTCTGGATGTTTTTTTTATAACGTTTGAGCGTCGACGCAATGCCGGTCTTGAAGCACAGCATCGCATTAAAAAAAAATTATTTTTCAGATCCACCACTGATATCTCCGTTCAGTAAAGGATATCCCCTCTTAGCAGGAATGGTCCTGTCGAATGGTACGTGAAACTAAACGATTGTCAAGTTACTTTTAATTAACTTGATTATCCATTCGCTAGCCAGTGGCGCAGTCAGCCTTATGCGCAGGAAAAGGGTGAATAAGAGTTTTTTCAAGCCTCCCGTTGCTCATAAGTAGGTCGCTTTTTTTTATACTTGCGACATTCTCCTATTATTTTTTTTTAAATTAATGAAATTTGGAGGGCTGCGTAGGCGCGCAACCCTGCTCTTTACTGGCTATCGATTACTACTGTTCCGCACATAAGGATCATGGCGGAAGCTTACAGCGATATACCAAAAATTCGAAATAGGAATGCTATGCAAGCTCAAATGAAATTAACCGGACTGTGCACCGTACCTGCAATATACTTAGCACATAGGGAGCACCGTGTACACTTTCTTATATTACCAATGCTCTAGAAACTAGCCTCGTGTACAACTGAAGAAATATTGTACTTAAACCGCACCGTTATTGGCCAGCTGAGGACAGAATGAATTACCACCTGAAGGTCGCTGGGACCCTAAAACCAAAGTGGCTAATATAGCTCTATTATTTCAAATATAGTTTGTTTTAAATATGCCAGCCAATTACATTCGCGTACACAGAGGGAAACTTTGTTGTTTTTATTGCTTTTGAAATGCGGTTGCATAAATGGCAGTTGCGGTGAAGTTATGTGCCATGGGCCTTCTGCAGAATTTCGGCTGTCACTGAATATGAACGTGTCCAGACAATATATAGTTTCTTTTTATAATATTCACATTAACTCGCTGGGGTCAGCCTTTGACATTTTGACTTTTATCGATCAAATGCAAGCATCAGTAAACGAGTGACGGCTAGAAGGAGGAGGGCGGCGCAATACACATGTGAGAAAAATGTATACGTAGATCTGCCATCACAAATAGCTTTAAATAAATTAATGCAGGCGTTATTTTAGATGCCTTTTAGAAACATATATCTAAAGAAGGAAAGATAGTAAGCTGCACTAGCATTTACAGAGGTTAATTGACCCAAGAAGATAAGTGTTTGACATTTCTTCGAAGAAAGTAATGTCGTTAGCCATTTTTGATGTGCCTCTGCGGTCTGTTTGCACCGTTTGCTTCACTTAAATATTGTTTTTCAGAGCCTGGTTACTACGAAGAAGAGCGACTTGGAGTTCGTCTTGAAACGACGATGCAGATTACACCGTTCAACACTACTGTAAGTCTCACAAGACCTGCATCGTCGGCTCAATAGACAACACGCTCTTGCCCTGAGCATAAATTAATGAATGAAGTTTATTGATTTGCATGACGATCTGCGGCAACAGAGCATAACTAGAAGCTTCAAGATATGGCATGAGATAGCGAGTTTAATTTATAAGCTTCTGCGACCACATTCTGATTGAACACATAATGTAAAAAAAAAGCTTGTTTGTTAATACATGTGCATTGCAGAACAGTGTGCGGTAAAAATTTGCGGTTAAAGTTTTGTCGGCAAAAAATTGGTTCCGGAGCAATAAAGTCGTATTCTGCTGTTCTTGTGACGCCACGCATTGTATTTACAATACCAACGTTAGCACAATGTTAGCGCACAATGCTTTGTTGTTGTAGTGGTCGCAGACGCCGTGGTACGAGTTGCACAAAGTATTAATTGTGTTCCGATGAATTGCGCCGGTGAGTGGACTAAAAGGGCTCTTGTACATTTTCCTGACTTGCTTTATGACAAAAGATGGACAACAGGCTCATGCTAACGCGCATTTGACTGGCGTTCTGATCATGAATGGTAGATTACCAGTAACCCCCAAGAGAAATATATATAAGAGCTTCATCTTACCGGTACTTGCTTAGGGGTAGAAACCTGGAGGCTAAGGAAAGGGGTTCGACTCAGCGACCCATGGAAAGAAAAAACGGTAGGTGTAACCTTAAGGGCAAAGAAGAGCAAATTGGGTCAGGGTACAAACACGTGTTAACACGTTTGTTCTCTGACCCACTCTGCCATCGTAGCTTCACATATTAGTCCAAATCAAGAAGCAGGGAATGTAGCGCGAAGGCAGGATAACGGCTTGTCATAAAGAGGAAATGACTGGATTCCAAGAGAAGGCAGGCGTGCGAGGGTAGGCAGAAAGTTGGACGGGCAGATGAGATTAAGGAGTTTGCGGGGGCAACGCGGCCGCAGAAAGCATGGGCGCAATCAGGCCGATGATCATGATGATGATATGCTCACGCGTCTACTCAATAGGAAATGGAGTGTGTCGATATCAATGGTAATAGCTCAGTGTGAGTCTACATCTCAAAGTTACGCCCACATGGCCTGCAAGAAGCGGCGTAGTGGAAGTCCATATAAAATTTTGACCACCTCCTAAGACACAATTTTGCATTTTAATTAATTCCACATTTCTTTTGTCGTCACTTGCTCTCATCGGGCGGTCTAGCCTTCACGGGCGGAATGGAGTAATTGTTCTCCAGGACGATGGCAAGAAAAAAAGTTAAATCGAAGGAATGTATGCTCATTACAAAGTACAGGCTATTGGTTTATGCTTCTACGGGAATCGTTACGATTTGGTGCCTTCAAGTTCCGGCCCTGTTGTGTAGTCGCCGTAACCGAGAATCGAAACCGATACCTGAAAGGCCTATCAGCAGGGATCAATAATCACTGACCCACAGCTACATGTCGTGGGAATGCGGCGAAATGATTGTCGTCTGGTCCATACGTGCAGGGGCGATGTATACAAACGCGGACGTTGGTTGATTCTGTGCTGTAAGTGGCGTTGATCTATCGAGTCTTTGTGGTATGTTAACAGAACGACAGGGTTTGTCTCCACTCTTTCACACATCAGGGTGATGTGAAATCGCAGTAGCTGACAGGCAACAATAAGCTGGACAAATTGCGAATGCTAATAAGACATTACCGACTGACAATTAAAAAGATCGGTCGTTGGCAAACACGGGAAGTCATATCTCGCGCATCATGATTTACAAATCGCCGCAGAGCTACATGATGCAATTTGTTATTGCGCCGTTCCTTTCTCTTCGTGAAACAGCAGCTACGGTATAGAGGCTGTGTTTCAACAGCAGCAACATGCTGCGGCTGCTCAGGTTTCACGGCACGGCTCGGCATAAGATCGTGCACCCCTTTCGTCTTAGCAACGCGTCATCAGGGGCCATTTACCATCCACCTCGCTCACGCGCTAACGAGGCTAACGATCTCATCAAACGCACCGCGCGCGCGTGGACACGCCGCGGCATTGTTCGCAGCGATACGTGCACGGTGCCCGGGCTGGCGGTGAGACTTACTGCTCGCATACGCATGTATATATGTGTGTTTGCGTGTTTTCCCCCTTCCAGTACAGGTTCATGTCCCAGAAGTTTTGCAAGTTTGAACCCATCACGTTCGTGCCTTTCCAAGCGGGCCTGATCAAGTGGGAGCTGCTGAACAAGGCGCAGGTCAGTGGCATTCCTCCCTCCTTGAGAGATCAATCTAGTGCTTCATAACCGTTACTCCCCCCTCCCCTTCCTTTCCCTCCCTCCCCCTTTCCCCATACTGCATGGTCTTTTTGGTTTGTTTAATGATTGGTCTTTCGCGCGAATGTTTGTTTGTTTTAGTGTTTACGCTGGCCGCCACAACTTCATTCGCGTCACGAGCGCGCAAGTTACGTGTACGGTATGCACACGTTCGGCCCTATCACGCCGCCCATGCAGAAGGCTGGCCCAAGCACGACGAAGGCGTCCCCATTACATAGGGGGTTGTGCTTGGCCGCCGCAGCACATGAGTCGTGCCGACCGCATGGGTGTACTAGACGCGCGGGTCGTGCCCATGTATACACGGCTTCGTACGAGGTGGAACCGTTGCCTATACCGATGAGGAATGTGAGGCGACGAGCGATTTGGCAGCTCTCGTGGTTGTTCCGAGCGTCCTTCTATGTGGCCTAGTAATTGAGTTGCGTGTTACGATGATTATCACAGTACGAGGCACGGCTTTGTTTATTTTTTTTCCCTTGTGCTTGTAATCGTTAAGTGCTTGCGCAACGTGTATACCACACGCGCGTTCAGCCGCGCTGATTAACTAACCACGAGAACCGTACTCTTAACTATCACGCGGTGCCCGTTTATCCGGTGCTGGTTATTTATGACCAAACTAGAGAGACCTCTCCAGAGGGCGTTAGGACTGCTGACATTAGACCGGAAGCATCTATTACAGAATTCGATACGATGATTTACCGGCGGCCGTTTTTAACAGTCAACATACTAGTCCGTTAATAGTTAATCATGATGGTTGTTTGTGGCACTCCCGCAAACGTGTTGATGCCACGGTTAGACATCATGAAGACAGTGAGTATACTAAACTGGGATATAAACCATAACTAACAAACAATGGTGCCAAGGAAAGCATAGGGGACATTATTCGAAGTAATTGTGATGTAAATGTGAAGAAAGTAAAGTGGACGGAAAGATAACTTGCCGCTGGCAGGGGCCGAACCTGCAACCTTCGAATAACGCGTCCGATGCTCTACCAACTGAGCTACAGCGGCGGTCATCCCCACGTTCACTTTATGGGGTATATATGTTCATTTAAACCTGGGAGTGTTAATCAGCGCCGTTAGTAGCCATGACGGCTAGGGCGGAACACTTTTTCTGCCTGCTGGCGTCACGTTGCACGTGATCTTATTACTACCTGGCAGCTGACCAATAATCCTTCGCATACTACCTGAATACTCTTCACATTTATATCACAATTACTGCAAATAACGTCCCCTATACTTTCCTTGGCATTATTGTCTATTCCTATTAATACTTTGTCTATCAAAGATAAACGAGCCTTTAAATTTCGACTTCATTCCTTAAACTGGAATATAGTAAAATAAGTCAGGAAGAAAGCAAATCCAACTGGTATAGCTGACCTTGACAGTTTTCAAAGTTACACCTGTGTCCACTCGGAACACATCGTGACGCTCCAAGTTCATCCGACATGGCTCGTAGGTGGGGCCTTGCTTACTATACATCATTTAAAAGCCGCGGAGACGGACATCACCCGTAGAGTACAAGCACAGAAGCCGTACCGCAGTGGGATCAGCAAGTGTCGGGTGGTTAGGCGGCACTTGCGGCAATTCACGCTTAGTTTAAAGAGCGGGATTCGGACACGAATGAGAAGCGACGTAATACACACACGCTGTGAGCAAAAAAGAAGAGTGACTCTCTTTTTTTATGATACACACACGCTCTGAGCAAAAAAGAAGAGTGACTATCTTTTTTGTGAGTACACACACGCTCTGAGCAAAAAAGAAGAGTGACTCTCTTTTTTTTGTGAGTACACACACGCTCTGAGCAAAAAGAAGAGTGACTCTCTTTTTTGTGAGTCCTTGTTGCCACATATGTAACTGTCTTTAGAGATACACGTTAACTTTCCAGTCGACGGACGCGTGCTTCCCACGACCCTCTGAAAAGAGTTTAAAGGTCTCCTAAAGATAGTCAAATACGTTCTCTTTAAAGAGAGTCAAATACGTAGCCAGTCAGGAATCCCATAAGGGAGTCACAGTGGTCTTTGTTATTCTTAGGGTGTATATAGAATATATCGAGGCGTTGTACGCTGTCGGGTTCCCGCTTTTTTATAAACACAATTTGCGTGATGTCTCTTTTCGCGCCATTGGGGAGGAGGCGTATAACCTTCGTTCCATATGAATTGAAACGGTCCGTCTGACTGACGTCACTTCCGTCGTTTCCGCAGCTGGACTGGTTGAACGACTACAACGCCCGCATCCTGGACGTAGTGGGAAGCGAGTTGAAGAGGATGAAGAAGCACGAAGTGCTGTCCTGGTTGCAGGCGAGAACCTTCCGTGTCGAGATGAAGAACGGCTCGATGCCCGTGCTTCGAGTGGCCGGACACCACGGCCTGCTGAGCCATGAGGTCCCCTCCGGACACCACCCCGCTGGACACCCCGGCGGCCAAAGGCCAGTAAACGCACTCTGCGTAGCCGATAAACATTAGAACGACTGAGTGTAGGACTGAGTCGTCTATAGTATAGACTGGAAGACCTTAGTGCGAAAAATACCCGACAGATCTCACGCATTGTGGAAGTGAATTTCATACGAAACAGTCAGGCAGTAGCAGCCTATGCCGGATTCATCGCTTTGATCCAAGCGCCACGATAGTGTTCGACGTGTTCGTGTAAATTGAGTAGTTGTGCGTGTCGTGTGCTTACCAGGCACGCCGAGCACATTGGCGTGTAAAGGATAGCTCATGGTCCGGCGTAACGTCGGCACTCACGTTAAGGCCTGACCACACGTACGAGGCGCCGCGTCTACAAGCCACGCGCTGACACGCTGCAACGCGTACGTGTGGTCAGGCCTTTAGAGCAGATGCCTCAGTTTCATCGCCATGAAGTGCACTCTATACGCGGCGATGATGTGCATATCATACTAAGCGGTCGTATAGGCCTATTGCGCTACGCTTGACTATATTGAGTAGTCATAGATATGTAACGTCTGTTACATTGATATAAAAGCAGGATAGCCAGCACTGCCAACACTAATGGCGTTGCCCCGACACGGCGCTTGTATGGGGTCTTCGTCATAAGCAGTTTAAAACCCTGGCGTCGTTGTGTGGTATAATACTTGACTGCCATGCAGAGGGTCTGGGTCCGATTTCCGGCTTGAGCCGTGATTTTTATTCTTCGCTTCCATCGGAATATTCAACCCATCGACAACACCGCCGAACCCGGCACTGCATTTTATGCGACACGGCCTCCTTAACACTTTCGGGTTAAGATGTACAAAGTCTGGGTATATATATATATATATATATATATATATATATATATATACATACATATATATATATATATATATATATATATAAAGGAAAGAATTGTAAACTTAAGGGCTCGTTTTCTTTGTTAAACACAGTATTAATGAGAACTTACAGACAAAGATGCCAAGGAAAGTATAGGGGAATCTATTAGAAGTAATTGTAATGTAAATGCGAAGAAAGGAAAGTGGACGAAAAGATAACTTGCCACCGGCAGGATCCGAACCTGCGACCTTCGAATAACGCGTCCGATGCTCTACCACTGAGCTACGGTGGCGGTCATCCCTCCGTCCACTTTATAGGGTATATATGTGTACTCAAACGTGGGAGCGTCAGTCAGCGCCGCCTGTTGCCATTACGGCGAGTGTGGAACACTTTTTTTTTGCCTGTAGGCGTCACGTAGTATGTGATCTTATTACGAGGGGGGCAGCTGACTAATAATCCCTCGCATACCACCTGAAGGCATCAAGTCTGCCAGAACGAGACCCTCGTTATGAATGAACGAAAGAATTGTAAACTTAAGGGCTCGTTTTCTTTGTTAAACACAGTATTAATGAGAACTTACAGACAAAGATGCCAAGGAAAGTATAGGGGAAGCTATTAGAAGTAATTGTAATGTAAATGCGAAGAAAGGAAAGTGGACGAAAAGATAACTTGCCACCGGCAGGATCCGAACCTGCGACCTTCGAATAACGCGTCCGATGCTCTACCACTGAGCTACGGTGGCGGTCATCCCTCCGTCCACTTTATAGGGTATATATGTGTACTCAAACGTGGGAGCGTCAGTCAGCGCCGCCTGTTGCCATTACGGCGAGTGTGGAACACTTTTTTTTTGCCTGTAGGCGTCACGTAGTATGTGATCTTATTACGAGGGGGGCAGCTGACTAATAATCCCTCGCATACCACCTGAAGGCATCAAGTCTGCCAGAACGAGACCCTCGTTATGAATGAACGAAAGAATTGTAAACTTAAGGGCTCGTTTTCTTTGTTAAACACAGTATTAATGAGAACTTACAGACAAAGATGCCAAGGAAAGTATAGGGGAATCTATTAGAAGTAATTGTAATGTAAATGCGAAGAAAGGAAAGTGGACGAAAAGATAACTTGCCACCGGCAGGATCCGAACCTGCGACCTTCGAATAACGCGTCCGATGCTCTACCACTGAGCTACGGTGGCGGTCATCCCTCCGTCCACTTTATAGGGTATATATGTGTACTCAAACGTGGGAGCGTCAGTCAGCGCCGCCTGTTGCCATTACGGCGAGTGTGGAACACTTTTTTTTTGCCTGTAGGCGTCACGTAGTATGTGATCTTATTACGAGGGGGCAGCTGACTAATAATCCCTCGCATACCACCTGAAGGCATCAAGTCTGCCAGAACGAGACCCTCGTTATGAATGAACGAAAGAATTGTAAACTTAAGGGCTCGTTTTCTTTGTTAAACACAGTATTAATGAGAACTTACAGACAAAGATGCCAAGGAAAGTATAGGGGAAGCTATTAGAAGTAATTGTAATGTAAATGCGAAGAAAGGAAAGTGGACGAAAAGATAACTTGCCACCGGCAGGATCCGAACCTGCGACCTTCGAATAACGCGTCCGATGCTCTACCACTGAGCTACGGTGGCGGTCATCCCTCCGTCCACTTTATAGGGTATATATGTGTACTCAAACGTGGGAGCATCAGTCAGCGCCGCCTGTTGCCATTACGGCGAGTGTGGAACACTTTTTTTTTGCCTGTAGGCGTCACGTAGTATGTGATCTTATTACGAGGGGGGCAGCTGACTAATAATCCCTCGCATACCACCTGAAGGCATCAAGTCTGCCAGAACGAGACCCTCGTTATCAGAACGAGACCCACGTGACTGCTGGAAAGGATTTCGTGACGTACGCGACAGGGATAACATGTTATTAATGTGATAAGCCGTTAATCGTGTTCGTTATATATTCACGTCCTCCTGTGCCAATTTTGGTATGTACGAAGATAAGGAGACGACCACAAGAGCGCTAAGACGTTGGCGGATAGATAGATAGATAGATAGATAGATAGATAGATAGATAGATAGATAGATAGATAGATAGATAGATAGATAGATAGATAGATAGATAGATAGATAGATAGATAGATAGATAGATAGATAGATGCGGTCAGAGTGTCTTTGGTTCGTTAATTAATGCTTCGCATAAAAAAAATCGACACAGACGCAGGGAACAATATGGGGGGTGAATAGTACAAAGATAGTTTATCAAATCACACCCTATATTTTATCGACTAATTCGAGCGTGTGCGTAAAGTAAGTGTTTCAAATGAAAGCGCGAAGCACCATATTAAGATGTACACCGCATGCGTTTCCGAAGCCAAAGTTTGCAAATTCAGTCAGCGACAAACATGCCAGTGACGTCACCAAAAGAAGATAATTTTTATAGGTTGGCCACGGCTGAGTTGGCTTCCTTCATAACCACGCACCTGAAAAGCATGGACGAAACATATAGTTTGACTTTCTATGCGAGGCTTGCATTGTGCAAATTATACATAAGGTCTCCTAATTAAAAATGTAACGTTTTTTTTTTGCTTGGTATATCATCTGGCGTTAATTGTTAAGAAGGAAGTGTTTTGTGAGATATTCTTGGAAAGTTGTACTTGCAACGCGCATATTTATTGCCCATCTGTGTATGCCTTATAACATCCCGTTCACGTTGGACGCTAATGTATAACAATAAGAGCTTTGCACCCAGTCCATACTGCCAGTGCAGTGTTTCGTTCAGACGAGTAAACCGAAAAGAAACAAATGAAAAATAACTTACTGATAGTCTGCTTATCGTGCAAGGTAGATGAGACAAAGTTGCTGACATGATATTACCTGACTCACGTGTAATTTCAGCTTTATGCCACCGGTGCCTTACAATAACGATTCAGAAGGAAAAAGAAATGACAGTTTCACCGCGAGAGCGAAGTAATGAACGCAATAGCAACAAATTGGAATGTTATACCAAGTAAGGCTGGCAGCTAACTCTTTTAGATGCAGTCTTGCGCAATTCCACAAAACGCTGGTTTAAGAGAATACGGCCGCTCCAGGGAGAGAAGGGAACTTAACACAGTCTCTTCGCGTTGAGAGCGCAGTAAGTCAAACAGTATACGAGCCGTCCGCTGAAGCTTGCCGAGATTGCGCGCGCCAGCGATCGCGATCGCGCCCTTAGAATCAAAGTGCACAGTTGCGGCTCGAGCGATACCCCCCCCCCCGCGCGTGCCTTTATGCTCCTTCAAGACGAAGCGGGGGGGGGGGGTATATCCTCTCTGCTTGAGCAGCATTCCGATGGCAGGCCTAGAACGCGAGGGGATTTTATCACATGCGCCCTCCGAGCGACGGAGGTCGGCCGGCTCGTGTGATCTCTGCTTCAGCCTGCGTTCGTCGCCCCCGCTCGCGTGCTCTTACCCACGGGTAAAATATACGACGCGCGGGGGGGGGGGGGGGGAATTTTATCGGATTAGACTTTATACGGAACATGACAGCGACGGCGAAAACCCGTTGAGAGTGTCCATATAATTGATATCGCAATAAAACCGCCGGTGTGGTGTTTAATTCAAGAAAATAATATGAACTGGAAAGAACGCAAAGAGATTCATCTGGTAGTTTAGCCCATCTTTGAGAGGTAAGTATTGGCGTAGCGTTCTAGCCTCACATCATCGCTGTCTAATAAGCCGGTGTTCGTATCAACTTTAAAACGCAGGTCGCCAGGGCCGAAGGGCTGGGCGTCTGCATCCGATGCTCCTCAGCCTGGACGAGTGCTTCTCGCGCTAGCATCGACGATACTTAACCTCGCGACGTTGCTACGGCTGCTGGCGTGAGTGAGCAATACGCATGCAACAAGCAATGTGTCGACAGCGATGGTTCAACGAGACACTGAACGTCCTGGTATGGTGAGAACATTGGGCATCGGTGACAAAGCAGGACCCCTTTGTGCCACAACCAAAGCAAAGACATCTGTGCACGTGACTGCTAAAGGGGACTGACCGTTACCTCACTCGGTGTAATTTTCGTGGTCTCTTGGTGTTTTCTTTTTTTTTTCCTTCTTCGTGGAAAAGTGTTCCGTCATTTGACAGTTGTTTCCTTTACCGCTGTTTTTTTGGTGAAGTAAAGTTGTTGCAGGTGGCTTCGCACTTGTTGTCGCGCTGTCTTTCCAGAATAGGAAAGACTAAAAAAAAAAAAGAAAAAAAACATGACGCGTGCGAATTTCTTTGAAAGCATTCACGAATGCAAACGTGATGACAACGTAGGGTTTTGACAAGGCGCGCGTAGTGGCGAATTGCATAGACGGGAGAGAGCATAACGCTAGATGAAGGATGATATATGTTAACAACATGAACAAAAACTTACAGGGCCTCTTATGCATTCTCCGAGGACGAGTGGAAGGCAAATGCAAGTCTTTTTTCTTCTCAGTCGACGTATGGATGCTGCCCCGCCCCCCTGCACCTAACGTGGTACTTGCACTGCCTCCAAGATCGGGGGCATTGCGAGCTTTCTGCACTCCACCTGGTTTTGCACTGCCTCCGTGATCGGCCCACCTTTGCCCAAGCGAGGATGTCATGTAGTGACGTCATGATGACGCCATATGGTGGCGGCATCACATGATGATTTTTTTTTGCGTCACTTTTATTAAGGCCGCCGACTCGGGACGCCACAGACGGTCAATTTTCGCGTTGGTTGAGACATCTAAGGCGTTCGTCTTAAGAAAATGAACGGTACTTCCTTTTTGTCACCTACTTTTACGCAGCTGGCCTTGGTCATGCGATGACAGGACATCACGATGAAATCAAGCGTTTATATGCGACGAAACTTTTGCATTGTTTTAATGCCATGGAGTGAAGGTCAGAGTGAGGGACGCAGTACTCCCAGCCCGGGTGACGGAAAAAATTATGTCCCGCGTCTTTCTCCCCCCACTGCAACGTGTTACGCTCCACCATTTCGGTTTCTCGGTCACTGAAGACAGTTGTACACTTAAGCAAACTGCTGCTGGCTTCTCGAGTCGTCGTTTCTGGCTTATAGCCGACATTTCGCACTTTATCCACTCTGACTTCGCGTGAAGTAAGGCAATAACTATAAAGGTGACATTTGCTAGGGTGACCGTTGCGAACAGAGATTGTGACGACAGTTTTACGCCACCTGCCGTAATAAGTGACGCAGCCGCCGACGCACACACGTCATAAAGAAACTAGAAGCTAGGATGTAGCCTCTAGTGGCGGTTTACAACAGCCCGGTAAGGTAAGGTCACTTCTCTTTTGACCAGTTCTGCCTTGCACGCAGGACTGCGCGCCGCACATATGTTTGCGTCTTGTTGGGGCTGTAAGACAGCTCGCGTACTGTCAGGTGCATACGTAAATGTTTTTCCAAGTCAACCGCTGTCCGAGAATTATTTCCGCAGCAAGAAATTGGGCGCTCCAATGTTTGTGGCGTGCCATAGCAGGCCACATGTCGGGGCTACGTCACTATTGTTTTATATTTTGGCTATTGCGAGATTTTCTTGTGATTTCCTATCTCAAGGCGTTTCGGCCACCGTTGCAGTTAACCTCAGGTAGCAGGCCGTGGTGTTCAGTGGTGGTTTCTCTGATTACATTCTTGGCCATGTCGGGTATGGAACATGATTCCAAGCAGCGAGTCCGGAGGCGAATACAACATATATACAATCGCTGAGATTCTCGTTTTGTAGTACCTGGCCATTGCCATAGTAATAATGACTGTGTAGTGTCTTCATAGGCTCCTCTCCCCTTTCATTTATTTCGCACCTCCTTTCGCCTTCCCTTCCCTTTTCAAATAGAATTGCTAACCGGAGATATCGCATGGCTAACCACCTTGTCTTTCATCTCTCTCTCTGTCTAGCATGATCGCTTTGTTACAAAGTAAAGGTTTGGCGGAGTGTGCTCGGTGCCTTAGGAACTTTCTGCGGGAAACGTTTGGAGGTTTGTTAAACTGATGGCCTGATTCTCACGGCTTCATACACGTGCACGCATCGGGATGATATCCAGGTGTAAGAGGGCAGTCAAGGAACTGAGGGATTACGCTTTGCTAAATGATAGCTGTATAGCTGTTTACAACGGCTTTCCAGTTTTTACAGTGCGCGGTGGTTTCGGTTGATGCACGTTGTCCTCATCGCTTACGAAGGGTGCAAACAATATGTAAAATAGCTGTCATTCAATAGTACCGTGAATAGATCCGCGGGTATTAAACTCCTGTTTTTTGTTACGCATTACATTTGGCTAGCAGAACAATTCACAACGTCTTGAATCGGTTTCGGCACATAAAACTTCGCGTTACCTCAAGTTTTGCTGCGTAATTCTAGCGTTAAACTGATGGGAGAGTTTCCCTTTTCGCTTATATTCTCATAGAGCGAACAAAACGCGTGCTGTGCGAAACACCTTGCTGTAATTCAAGTGGAGGGGGGGGGGGGGGGCGTATCCTTTTATGTGCAGTGGAGCCACTCGCGAGCGACAGTCATACAAGGTCGACCAGCACGACCTTGCTCGTATATACTTTAAGTGTAATACCGGCAGCGTTGTATGTTGCGGTGCTATCCAAAAACTCGGGAGGGTAGCTCCACTACGTTTGACGTCACTCTCACAGCTAAAGAAAGTGAGTCATAGCACCGTTATTGGGGCTCATTGTTCAGGCCTTCAGAAAGAACGTCGCGAAGGGAGTGACGAAATGCGTTACGGCAGGCCGTCAACTGAGGCAGTAGTAAAAAGAAAGAGAGGATGAAGTTTATCGGGAACAGCGACGAAAGCGCGTCGAACTTCCAATTAAAGTCTCTTTGTCGCAAGCTCCCCCCCGAACTTTATATGGGAGGAAATTGAAAGCATGCTTGTAGTGCGGACTCGCAGCGGGAACGGGGTCACGGGGGTGTTTCACAATGGAGCTTCAGCGTGGTTCACGCTCTGGCATCCATCTCCGTCACGACACTCTCTCGTCAAGATGACGTTGCCGATATGGCCGGGATAGCCAAGTCGGCGGGTCGTTTTCACCGCGAAGCGACGGGGAGCCCGAGAGAAGAAAAAGGAATACTCACACGTACTCCCTATTCGCAGCCATGCATGCGTTGAAAGGCTTTCTCCACATAGGCATCACTCGCGACACAAGCTAGTTCAACGACGAAAGAAAAAAAAAAGTTTCACTGAAAGAAGGCGCGCCCGTAAACTTTGAGAGGGACGTCGAAACAAAATTTTGTTGCAAAGGGTTTCGGCAGCAGTCGAGTGAAGGTCGGCCATAATTTTCAGCGCTTCTGTCTAATGCTTATAGAAAGGTGCAATTCTTTTACGTATAATCGTTTCTTCGCGATTAGTTGTGTACAGCATGGGGCAGAAGCGGGAAATAAAGCAATACTGAGTGGTTTCTGTGAGCCAGGCATAGCAGGAGTCGCGTACCTATCGGGCTGGGCGAGAAATGCACCCGCGACAACTATACTACTATCTTATCTTAAGATCTTCGCTTTCGAAAAGATACCGCGGACCTGCACCACTACCGCTCGATGCAACATTCACGGCGAGAGCAACAACTGCTGCGACTCGAGTATGATTCCGCTTGTTCTAAGCTGATCAAGACTACTTGCCTTTGTGGGAAGAACGTGGTCGTCGAGGATGCCCAGAAAAAACCCAAAGCATCCGAATTGAATAAACTACATGGCGTCACTATGTATGCATTAAGGCTGAAAAAAAAATGTAGGGTTTTATGCATCCGTCTTCATACACATGTCGCATTTTGTACACGCTTCACATACTGCATACTGTAAAGAATGTAATGTGTATCTTTTAGCAGGTGCAAGTAAGCGCAATCCTCAATAAAACGAGTGGACCGGCACAATATACGCGCACGTAACGACGTCGTAGGGGTTTGCGTCTTCAGATTCATACCCGACAAGATGCGGCAAATTTGTTCGAGTTACCCTGTGTTTGAATTAGAACAATTCATTACTGACGACGACTTTTCCAAGTTTATGGATGTGAAGTGAGGATGTTTACGGATTCACTTATAATTCGGCTTTTCAAACGTCCCTTCTTATGTATAGGGTGTCCCAGTCAACATTAGTCAAGGTCAAGATGCAGTTTGTTTTATTATTTAGTCATTATTTCCTAACTAGCGAAGCCACTGATGCATAAAGATAATATTGTTGGTCACAGCGTACAGGGGAGCAAACACTGCATAGGTTTAATGTATATTGCACGAGTTATGATTAAGATTGGCTAGAGTTAGCTGGAACGCACTGTATATAAGCGTCATGTTACTGCACCCACTGATTTGACTGTCGTCACGAACCGTGCTCAGGTTTGTCGTCTGACATTCTAAGGAATTAACTCAAACACAATGCGTGCCCTGTGTCGCGGGTCCATCTATGGTCATTTCGTCGATGTTTGCCAACGCTGTTGTCACTGGTCCAATGCCATTATGCGACCAAAGTGCTTGCATCTATCGTGAAAACAACTACTCTAGTTGGTTGGCTAAATCATATTTTATGGCGCAAGAGTAACTGAGGCTATGCGGCACTAGCCACAATCTATTAGGTAATAAACAGTGAAAATTTTTTTTCCATTATAAACCTTTCTTAAGGAGTCGGTTTCTTTTAGGAAGCTGAGAATGGTGCACAGATGATAAGATGATTATCTCCTGGAATTAGACTGGAGCGCAAAGGTCTGTGTTTGTTTCCCTGATTCGTCGAAACATCTTTGTCTCTGTGTTGCAGTATGAGGATATGTAATTAAGATATGTACAACTGTTAACGGCTCCTGGCCTTTACCACACGGTGTTCGGTCTTCGTTTCTAAGACAAAAGTTGTATGTGAGGTGTTTGTGAATGCTCGTCGCATTTTTATCGCCAATAGCGTCCAAAGAAAGAATCTGTCACCGCAGTTTTGGCCTCGCTTGTGCTTTTTAGGAGCAACTGTAAATTAGTGGAGGATTTAGAAAAGTGTCTGAGGTTCGTATATTTACGTACCAACCTTCACGCACTTTTATAAGGGTAAGAAGAGTGTGAGTATCAGAGAAGGCCAAGGTGTGTTGCAAAAGGTTTCTCTCTCTCTCTCTCTTTCTATCTGCTATCTTTTTACTTTGACTGGCGCACAGGTTCAGTTTACTTATGCGAGCTTCGGGCCTTTCCATCAGCGCGGAGCGCGAGCATGTCCTCCGAGGCTTCCGACGTTCGGGGTGTGGCTCTCAGCCGTTCCACAGAGCAGACATTCGGTGAAACCAGTTCACAAGCTGCAGGAGCGCAGCGAGTCTTCCCGCGCGGCACGCGCACGTTCGTCACGTTGCCAGCTCGAGTCGGCACAGGGAGGCATAATCACGCGTCACTGGCATCGCTAGAAAACGAAATGTAAATATAAAAGAAAAGCGACGCGTAGCAAGAACTCTACGCCTCGGCCCGGACGACCCTTTGCTTCATTTTCACGTTTTTTGTTTGTTCGTTTTTCGGGGTGGTGCGCGTTCTGGGCGGAAACGCCAGTGTCTTTGCCATTGGAGCGTTTCGACGCGAAGCGCGCGGCCCACCCGGCGCCGCGGGCGGCGTGGCCGCTGGAAGAGGGCGCCCCCCACGGCTCAAGACTTTGATGAATGCGTGCCCATCGGTCACCAAGCCTGTCAGGCGACGCAGCACGGGAGCCAAAGATTTCGGGCTCTCAATGGTCGCCCACCCCCGTCGGTCCGGAAGCCGGAGAAAGGAAAAACTCTTGCCGTTGTTGCGACTCCGTACGCGCGGGAACATGGCCGCTCGCGCTCCGTCTCTCGTTGTCCAGATAAGCAAACTCTTTGCTCCGATACCAACCCTGTCTCCTTCTTCCACTTCTTTTTCGTCTCCCTGTCCGTCTTCCTCCTTTTCATCCCCTCGTTCCTCCCTGACAAGCCCCGTTCCTCGGGCGTGAAACTAGAAGCAAACAGGCCGAATCGGGAATCAAGGATTAAAGGATACACCATAGAACCTACCCTCCCCCCACCTCAAACGGCGTGTGTGTCCGCACCCTGTGTGCCTGCCCGACTGTCCTATCACCCTGCCCGGCACCCATGGCTTCTCCCTGACCGAGACGTGGGCCCATGGGCCCACATACTAACATACACACCCAAAAAAACCCTCTTAGCCACTGTGCTCTTCTCGCCTCTTTGTTTGCGAGGCTCTTTTCTGTGTGGAATCCCATTTGGGGCACAATAAAAACGCTGGCAGAACGGAAGGAGTTCAAGGCGCTTTCGTGATCGTGAAGAGAGATCAGTCGTGTTTGGTCCCGGACAATGGCTCTTCGGTGTCATCCTCTTGTGTGCTCCGGAAGAAAGAAAGAAAAAAAAAAGTGCGATGTCTTCGTGGTGATATCTGTTGCCGCTCTTCCATCCATCTCCCAGGTTTGAACACTGCTTTGTTATTATTATAAACGCAGCGCATTTTTTTTTGTTCTTTTTCAAGCGCGAAAGAAGAACAATATAAGAGAAGTGTTACGGTGCTGAGGACGTGGTGCTGACTAGCCGTGGAAGAGAGACAGAAAAGAAAATGCCCTGGTGAAGGCGATTACCAAAACAGTTGAAGGAGCGTCTTGCTAGTCCCAATAAAGAAATCCGTGTGTATATGCTTATTCTTGCTTCCTTTTTTTTTATCGACGGAGATTGCTTCTTGCTGATCTGATCTATGTCGACGGCTGTCATCTTGATCCTCTCTTACTCGCCTTTAGCGCTGTCGCGAAGGTCGGCCGATTGATACCGGTGTTTGGTCACCGGCTGGCAGAGATTGATTGCAACGAGTACAGCGTAGAAAGAGCAAGCACCGAGTCGAATCATTACTTGGCCTAGTACACTTCGAGAACGTAGCTCGCACAGCGAGCGAATGGTTGCTCTTAATGCCATCCTGTTGTATGGTCTCACCCTCTTTGCCTTGTCGTCAAGGCGCCTTCATATTCTTGGCTATATGTACCGAAGAAGGGTTCGATAATAGTTTCGCATCTCAGGATTCTGAATTTTGGGACCGTAGCGGTGCTTCACTTTTTCTATTTTACTCTCTAGAAAGGAATTTCAGCCTGTTTCAAATTATTCGACCATTCGATTGATCCGAACGTTGTCATTCATTCGCAAGCGCTCTTTAATTGAACAAAGTTTCTGTTCTTCCACAGAGCCACGCCCTTGCTTCAACACAATGTTTCTGTGAATATTGGTCTGTGCTCACCTTGAGGTAACGTATCCAGGTTGCGTTTAAATGTTCTCCAAGCAGTCACAATGCTACACGGAAGTTTATGTCAAACTTGTGACGAGAAATCGTTCTAGCTCAAAGCCGTAAAATACTTTAATGGTTAAGTCTTACTCGAATTGACATTCGTGCTTATTTTTCTCAATGCACGTGTGGCCTCCTTTCGTCGCGGGGTAGTGTTTCTCCTCACAGCTAGTTCACGTTTGTGGGTGCTACTGTTTGCTTCTGCCCTTGTAGCTTTTACTAGCACCGCCAAAGCAAATATCCAATATGCCGGTTCTTTTTTTGACGACGGTTTTCTTGTTTGATGCCTCCACCATGGAGGAAGGAAAAGAAAGGAGGGAGCATTACGTCACACGAGTGAAGCCCACCGAGTCGGCCCAACACGTGATCAAAACGTCAGAGCGCGCGGTAGGTTTTAGTACTCTCGGTGGTGTTCCGTTTTTGAACCTCCTGCGTGAACCGGTGGTCTGCGCCGAACAAGCGCGCTTCGGTTAAAAGCTACCGGGCGGCATACCCCGAAGTCTCGACAAGTCTCGTTGCTTGCGTGATCCTGACGCAAAAGGTCACGTGTTGGGCCGACACGGCTGGCTTCAAGACGGGCGCTGGCTGCGTGACGTAATGCTCCCTCCTTTGTATTTTCTTCCTCCATGGCCTCCACGATGTATCTTCGCCGTTTCTTAAGTGTATTCATGGGCTCGTTACGCCTAAATATGCGTTACCAACCGTTAGAAGCCAGGTGCTTGCGAAATTTGTTCAGACAGCATGCAGGTTCAAGTGTGCAGTACATCACCTTGGTGAGGGCGTACGTGCTGGTTCGTCAAACATAGTGTTGGCTAAAAAGTGTCGCCTCCCATGATTACAATACTTGGTTCTTTTTCTGCGACTAGCGTGTGCGCTGAAGTGTGCGTTTCAGATAAGTTCGCTTAAAATCCAGAAATTAGTTGTTTGCCTGTCCATCAAAGCAAGTGGATGTGTAATGGCATCTGAGTTTAGTTATCACAGTGAATTCATTTTTACATTTCTTGACATTATTTGAAGTTGAACCACGTACCTGTGGACCGTTACGTCCAAAGTTCTGGCAATTGTTTCTTGCATCATGAATGACTGTGTGACATATCGAATTGACTTCAATAATTTATTATAAAAATATTGCTTATTTCTTGTTGCTGTGTTTCATAGAACACCCCTAGCTCTGACGGGTCGTAATTCATGCTGATTCTATTTGTCCATATTATCTTTTTTATTTCCCGTCCCAACCAATACACACCGAACAGTCTATATTACCATTGCACTGTTCATATAGGATGGGGTAGCAAATGGAAATAATATCGCAGTATATATTTCTCTGTACGAAGGGGCGTGGACACTCGCCCACTTTCGTTTCCCACGGTAAAACCAACCTATCGGGACTGCATATACTTTGGGTCCAGTTGAATATGAAACCATATAATCATTTACAGACAGGGGACATTCTCCAAGCGTGGTCTAGAAACCACTGCGGGCGCACACGTATTTACAGTACCCTCTGCTATCAGTTCGCTTTATGCTGGTCCAGCGAAGCGAACAGCCGCCCGCGGACCTCTTAACCCTTCAGGCTCATTAGAGCCGCATCCTGTTTTGCTTCAATAGTACGTAGCAAACGGGGTTCATCTTTTTCACCATGAATAGAAACTGAAAGCCCCCGTCGATCCACCTTTTCCGGCTTTGACATTCAAATGGCAGAATGTACTATACTTGAGACACATCAGAAGTCTACTGTTTACAGGCCTCATTCAGGTGACTTGGGCGCCAGAAAGGATCATACCCCCCTCCCCCCCCCCCTCCCCCCCGCAGAATATACATACATGCGAAACATTGTCAATTGTCTCATAAGTTCAACGTTGCAAAACTACTGAATCAGGTACAGTCGCCCAAAGCCTTAACTATCGTGCTCGAGAGGCAATCTTTTCTGTGTATCTTCGCCGTATGATTGAAGTAAGTTCCAAAAAGGGTGAGGGCAAGCGCATGCCCACATACCATGTGCCTGAAAAACAATTTTTTGGAACTTCGCTCCATCATGTGGCGCTGACACACAGAAAAGTCGCCGCTGCGCACGATAGTTAAAGATTTGGGCGACTGTACGTGCGTATGCGCGTGTAAACCGATATTAAAGTGGACCTAGTTTGCACGCACGAACTTGTCCATTATCACACATGTCTAGATGGAGGTAGGAAGGGTGGCCACAGGAACTGAACCATGGCATGACAACTGGCAGATCCTGAGAGGGAGGGGGGTCCGGACACCTCCACAAAAGCAGTCTTAAAATGATCCAAGATTGTAAGGTTTCTATCGTGTTTCCGTAACGAAAGGTGCATATGACACATATCCGAGAGACACAATATTTATGAGAACTTCTTTCCTTCATATTCGAGACACAGATGGCAAGATACGGAAGCTTCGCCGCATTGTCCCATCGGCTGTGTTTACGAACAAGTTCGTTCGATGACAGGAAATTGCAGACGACAGCGCCAGCGGTGGTACTGAAGACTACTGGGTCGGCTCAGATCATCAGAAGCATCAGCAGTACTAAAGCAGAGTCAGTTAAGGATATAAGCTACGTAGCGCACCAACGTCGTCTGACACGCGACATCGGCAGAAAGAGTGTCGCTCCCGAGTTTTCAGAGTAAGCCATGTCAAGCACCTCCACCAAATATTAATTGTGGCATCAAGCAGTCCAACAGCGCAGCGCGAGCTTGAGGAAGGAAGCCGCATCCAGGACTGGGTCTTCGGGTTCATAACCTTCAGGGGCCAAGTGGCAACCTTTAGTTTTAGGTGCGAAGCACCTTATCGCTCGGGCTGTCCGGCGTCTCTTGTAGTCGTAGCCCATCACGGTGTTTCCTGTCACTGCCCGTCACGCTAAAGCAAGTGGACAAATAGGAAGGCGCGTTCGCTCAGAAAAAGCTCTGTTTCTGCGATGGATGGTCTCTGCGATGAGTGGGCGCTAGGCGCTGGACTCCTCCCCCCCCCCCTCGTCATCTGAGAGCAAAGCCGGCCCCACACATTGACTTACTAGGGATCGAGGGGGAAGGCGCTGCAATGAACCTTCACCCCCCCCCCCCCCCCCCCCTCCTGAAGGGGAACCCTGCTCACGCCTATGCACGCGCTTGCTCCCGCGACATGAACACACACTCCTGGGGCCGTGTTCTGGAACGATCGCAAAAGGCGACAATCGAAAAAGTCTAGCTTGAGCAAACCGGACAAGGGAGAGCGCCATTTAGTATTTCAGTCGACGTCACGATACTCCACCGTGCTCCTCGCTTGCCTGGAATAAACGAACACCTTACCAACGTCGGTTGGTGGTAAAGTCTAGCATTTCAGGAACATAGACGGTAGTTTCTAGCATTCAATCCTTAGCGGATGTGCACAGCATTTTTTTACGCTGAAGCTTTCAGCGAGCATTACCTTGTTGTGTTTTCTGTAATCGTTGTTTTGCAAGCGCGTTTCCAGAATACAGCCCCTATTTAGTCACCGTACTGTGCGGCATGCGATGGAACGTGCATTTAAGACTGAGCGTGACATAAACGACGGCATGACTTGCATGCTCCTCGCGTGAATAGCTCTCAACGTTCTCTCAACCGAGGCGCTGTCTCTGATAAGCGCCGA
This sequence comes from Rhipicephalus appendiculatus, assembly GCA_030522465.1. Taxonomy (NCBI): domain Eukaryota; kingdom Metazoa; phylum Arthropoda; class Arachnida; order Ixodida; family Ixodidae; genus Rhipicephalus; species Rhipicephalus appendiculatus. The sequence goes on along the minus strand of JALIZH010032940.1, from coordinate 711,449 downwards.
GCTTAATGCGCATGCGTCGTGGGAGAGACGGCGACTCGGCGTGTGCGCTGTCGCGGGCATCGCGGTTCTGCTGCAAGGGCGTGCTTTTGATGGCCTGCGCTGCCGGCACCACTGTTTAAGCTTGTGTTCGGAAGGACCTCCAGATTCCGGCGTAGCAGCGCGGCTGGCTCGCGTGACAACGTACAGTACGTGGGTGGACTGCACCAACCAGGAGGGCACGTGAGTGGCAGTGGTCTTCGACGTCTTGTCTGTGTAATAGCCAACCGCTAGGTGGAACCGCTTCGGGCGCTTATCCCGCGCAGAGTTGCGCTTTCCGATTGCTCTCTATCCGTCGCGAAGCGTTTGCCGCGAATTTCCGAGTAGAGACGAATGTCTTCCCGCTTTAGTGATTTGATACTTAGCATTTAAACATTCGTGCTTATCGAGTGTTTAATTGGTCAGAGTCTAATTGTGTCATCAAGAACTAGTGCAGTAACCACGTAGAGCCTTGTTTGCTTTACTGATTATAGCAATTACATGGATCCAGGTGAATTTGCGTCGCATCAATCTTCGTGTTTTTATATCGTTAAGTGTTAAATACCATCTATTACTCGCTGGCGGCTCCTGAAATGACGGCTTGAGTACATGAATACCATTGAGACCTATTTATTACAACTTGTTCGAGCTAATTTACGCGTTACGCTGCTGCCTCGAGAATACCATCTAACCATCTTATGCATAGGCACCCTCGTTTCCACTTCCACTCACCACGCCTAACATTGATTTCCGCTCCATTGAACTGGTAGCTCGCATGACGTGACAAATTAAGAAAGCTTTGGTTTTATTACTTTTTCTTCGAAGCAATATTCAGGATCGGGTAAGAAATAATATATTTAAGGCCATGATTGTTCCGCACAGTGTCCAAAACTCAAATAGGGCGGTACGACGAGCGGCCCGCGTGGTGTATGCGCTGAAAGCGCGAGGTCCAGCCCACGGTTTCCGTGACACCGCGTGATAAAAATGATGGGGCGGCTTCAAGCGAAGCTGCCTACCCACGCGCCTGGTGTTGGTATTCGCGTCATGCAAGCTCCGGATTCGCGTTGAAGCGAGCGGCAACATGAAGCTGCGAGCTACCGGCGTTCTCCATCACGCCAGTCACATGTGTCAGCGGTCATCCAGTGACACATGTTCATGCCTGTCATTGCGCACGTGGCATCACGCTTGCTGCTTCAACTCAACCGAAAGTGATCTGGCCTTTAACCCCCGTATTCTAGAACGTCCCTTCACTCAACGCTCCACCTTCACTTCAGAAAGTCGATGGGAACGCCGCCTCTAGGCAGAACAAGTCACTGCATACCAGCGATAATCTGCAGCGATTCTTAAGAAGCGCTGCGTCATTTTGAGTCGAGCAGCGGCGTTGTGCTCAACTCGGTCAAGTGAAGGACGAAATTCGAGTCGAGGCTTGTTTGTGAATACGGGGGTCATTTCGTGTAATTGTCACATATTTTGCTATCACCATCGGTGCCTATCTTTTTGGGCTGTAATTGTGACAGTTTTCTTTTTCTATTCTTCATCGGCACATTGCAGCTTTCAGCGCTACAAGTTAGTCTTGAAAACACACGCAAAAAGAAAAAAAAAAGATAGAAAAGATCGAAACATGATGGTACAGTACAGAACGTATACAGATGCACTTCTGAAAATTTTGAACGACAGAAGCCCAGGGAACAATTGTGGGCTTGGCACGCCGGGTCGGTGTGTGCTGGTCCGCACACACCGGACTGTTGGGCAGCCGTGATTGCTTTAAATTGAGTTTGGCGCCGACATGTCGATTGCGGCTCGAGCAGTGCTTGCACCGTATTGCCTACATCTCCAGTGTGGGGTTCAAGCAGTCTGCTCACGGCTTGGTATTACTGGACTACTTAGCTTTTCGGAGTCCGTGTATACCCGATCTTTTTTTTTTTTCCTTCCATTCTTTAGTTCAGACCCTCTGCGTTCGGTTATTCCGACTAGGTGAGCTCTTACGTTGCCTCTCGCCCCTCAAACCTGACCGCTGCTTTCCACATAAGTTTTTGTCCTTCGGTTCTTTTTCATTTTGTTTTTCGACAGCAAATTTTATTGTCGTCCCTCTTGGCACACAACTCAAACGGCAGTTGAGGACTTGAACGTTTTGGACGACTCTTTAGACCACTTGTGTTCTTTCTATGAACGAGTGTTCTTTTTCCGTTTTTCTTTCTTCGCTCAGCTCTAAATGAATTAGGCCAATTGAACCATCCCTCTACGTTCAGGCTTTTCTGTCCTAAAAGTTAAACAAAGAGCTTCACGATGCTTCAGGCAGCGCCCCCATACCCCGAGTCCATTTTTTTTTCTATGTATCTAGTTCAGTTATTTGTGGTGCTTTGAGTTCTAGAGAAAGCACTACAGTGAACTCTCAATTGAGTGAACTTCAAGAGACCTAAGGAAATAGTTCGCTTAAGTGAAATTTCGTTAAACTGAATATTCGCTAGAATATGGAACCGCATTGCACACAGCAGATATCGACTCAAAAATGTGATATGCAACTTATTTTGAAAATAATTATGTAATCTTCCTTTGGACTGGCGCCCTTAAAGCCAAAGAAGAGACAAAGCTGTCCAGGGAGTCCACGTTTCAGCGCACTGCCTCTGGCAGGCTTGCTGCTGTGACATGCAGTCTCGAAAATTTGTAATATACCCTGATAGGATATTTATTTATTTGTTTGGATTGCCCTCAAGGTATAGACAGTACATTATAGAGGGGGGGAGCAAGAACTCTATTATTTGTAACAAGGAGCAAAATAGGAAGGGAGAAAAAAAATAATAGAAAGCGGAACTAAAGCGGTTGTTTGATACAGACAACCTCTTCCGTTTCGTCGAACTCATACAAATGTAGGCGCACGAACTGCGCTGTTGTTACCTGGAACGAAGATGGCTGAACAATGTCAATCAGACAGAAAAAAGAGGGAGATGGGGGGAACTGACGCGCACGTGGCTCGTTTTCGTTTCCCGCTTGTCCGCTTTGCCTTGGCAGCGCCGCATGCACTAGTGATAGTTTGAAAAGCAGCGCAAAAAGACGGTACACAAGATGAAGGAGGACACAGGACAAGCGCTGAACTAGAACTAGCTAGTTCAGCGCTTGTCTTGTGTCCTCCTTCATCTTGTGTACCGTCTTTTTGCGCTGCTTTTTTAAACTATGAAGTTCAACCAACTCGCCCAGTTTTGTACGCTGTTGCACTAGTGATGTTGCACCGCCGCCGATGGATGGGCGATTTGCGGTCGCGCGCCGTGGCGTAGCCAGGGGGTGGCACACCGGGCACGTGCCCCCCCCCCCCTCCTCTGAATTTTTTTTTCGCCATGGCATACAGAGTGAAAAATGACCAGTTCAAAGAGCCCCCCCCCACCCCCCCCCCCCACCCAAAAAAAATTTCTGGCTACGCCCCTGGCCACGCGCATCGCCAACGCCAATGCTGCAGAGCACAAAACTTCGTTGAAAATATCTCAAAATGAGTCCGCTTCCGCGGATCAAGTTCGTTCAAGTGAAATTCACTATTGAGAAATTCGTTCAACTGAGAAATTTTTGCATAGAATGCATAGGAATACAGCCGGGGATTTTCTAAATGTTCGTTATACGGAAATATTCCTTAAACCGACGTTCGTACAAGGGAGAGTTCACTGTATTGTGAATAAAAAGCGAGATTCGGGTGTATACGGTCTATCGCAATAAACGGAATACAGTTTACACGAAATGGAAAATGGACAGGATCGTCGTATAGAGAACAGTTAGACAGTGAGTTCCAATATGACAATTTCGTCACCAACGCTACTGTCTTTCAAAGGCAGGCGGAGGAGACAACTTTAGTAAAGAGAAATTCCAGGGGTTTGGAGATGGCCGCTTGCCTGTGGCGACCCCTTCCTCCCAGGCAATGACAGCTTTTTGCAGTTCTTTTTTGAGGGATCGTATTAGGGCAGATAACCGCTCGGTACACGTATTGAGATAACCACGCTAGTGGAAAAGATTGTCTAACATAGTGGCTAAAACAAGCCCTATTTCTTTTGTTGGAACCGGATTTATATTTTTATTTTTTTCACTGAAGTCGCGGATAATGAATTTTAGCGCCCGACGTGGCAAAAAAGCGAAGATACAGAAGAGTCCGAATACGCGACCTTTATATTAGAGTACGCGGTTAGTGTTGAAACGCATTGCACTTTTTATTGTAATCTTTTCTAACTTAAAATGTGTAGATGCACCTTCGTTTGTATTGAGCAGAACAGTGGCGCCGCCTTCGCCGGAAGCATGATCCGACGCTCATAAGCGGCAGCATGAATGTTGTCAGCTGGGAGACTAGCGGTACCTGCCTACGAGTTGGAAAAGTACCAGGACCGCTTGGCTCGCGAGGTGGTAAAGGGGCTTCACGTGACGACGAGTGTTCGGAAAACTTATTCTGCCTGCTTTTAAATGCGAAGCATTTCTTAGCGAACTTCGGCGACTTTGAGCGTATCTAGCTATCTATCTATCTAGCCGCCTACGACTTTCTGCTCTCCTGGCCGTATCGTTAATGGGATTTATACCAAATTTGGTATGGCATAACATGACTGTATGAGGAACATAAATGGCTGGTCATATCATGAAAATCATGACTAACTTGTCATGAAAAGTATGATTTACATGCCACGCTCATGGCGCGCTCGCGGCCGTTTCGTTAGCTTGATATACACCAAATTTGGGACTGAGTGACGTCACTGTATGACGGACATAAATGACAGGTGGTAATATGCAAATAATCACGTGCATGTCATGAACAACATGACTTGCATTCCACGCTCATGGCGCGCTCGCGGCCGTTTCGTTAGCTTGATATACACCAAATTTGGTATTGAGTGACATGACTGTATGACGAACATAAATGACCAGTGGTAATATGAAAATCATGACTTGTCATGTGCGACATCACTTGCATGCCACGCTCATGGCGTGCTCGCGGCCGTTTCGTTCGCTTGAGATACACCAAATTTGGTATTGAGTGACGTGACTGTATAACGAACATAAGTGGCAGGTGGTAACATGAAAATTTTGGCATGCATGTCATCTACAACGCCATTTACATGCCACGCTCATGGTCATAGCTCGGCACACTCACTCATGAGTGCACTCAACTCACACTCACTCACACTCATTTGAACGTGGTGAGTTGAGTATGAGTGAGTACTCATGCGTGTGAGTGGACGTGAGTGTGAACGTGAGTGTGAACGTGAGTGAGAACTCATGAGTGTGAGTGGTCGTGAGTGTGAACGTGAGTGAGTACTCGTGAGTGTGAACGTGAGTGAGTACTCATGAGTGTGAGTGGACGTGGGTGTGAACGTGAGTGAGTGCGAAGGCTGAAAAAATTGTGGTGAGTGAGTTTGAGTGAGTACTCCCTTAAAGTGCCGACTTATGGAGCTCGGCACACTCACTCATGAGTGCACTCAACTCACACTCACTCACACTCATTTGAACGTGGTGAGTTGAGTATGAGTGAGTACTCATGAGTGTGAGTAGACGTGAGTGTGAACGTGAGTGAGTACTCATGAGTGTGAGTGGAGGTGAGTGTGAACGTGAGTGAGTACTCATGAGTGTGAGTGGACGTGAGTGTGAACGTGAGTGAGTGCGAAGGCTGAAAAAATTGTGGTGAGTGAGTTTGAGTGAGTACTCCCTTAAAGTGCCGACCTATGCTCATGGTGCGCTTGCGTCCAGTTCGCTAGCTTGATATACACCACAATTGGTATTGCGTGACGTGACTGTATGACGAACATAAATGACAGGGCCTAACATGTAAAACATGACATGCAAATTATGTAAAGCATGATTTGCTCCTTCCTGGCTGCTTCGCATTACATCGATTCCCACAGTGCGTGGGATCTGCCGACTTTTTTTATATTCAGAAATGGGTGGAAATGTCAAAATAAAGGTGGTTAACCACAGTTGCACTCATTCCCGTGAAAGCAGAACGTTGAGTGTACTGCACAGTATGCGAGTAGGGCTATCCGCATTGCTGTAGCACTTCTAAGCGTTGCTGGAAGAGGGGCCCTAACTTTCTTTAGATCCTTCTCAGATCGAAAAATTCTGCTTACAAAATATCCGCGAGCTTTGGAATCAACCACTGCCGGTTTAACCACTACCGAGGAGGTGCTTTCCGTTGCGAAGTGAAAAAACTGGGTCCGGAATAAATCGGTTGTCGCTCCCTTTAAAGGAAAATTACGGCTCCATCAGAACAATAATGTTAAAAAATTCTTTCAAAAGAGAATCGCGTTGGTGTCAGCTGGTGGTGTGCTCGCAGAATTTACCAACCGCCTATGAAGCCCATATACCGTCTTTCCTGCAAAATCAGCGCTTCAAGCCATCAATTCTTGCTCAAGAAGAGGCCAATATTATTGCATTAGCTTTAGGAATCGTCCAAGCATTCGATATTACACACAGAGGTGGTCACTTGATTACATTCCAATGGGTTCCTGGACACTGTGGCTTAGTTGGCAACGAGGGCTGATAGTGAAGCAAGAGCGGCAGTATATATATCAACACCCCCATGGACGTCAAAATACCGTATTCGCGAAGTGACGTCAACACATTGTTGAGATCGCTCATGCGCGAATGCTCGGCCACTTACTGGTCGCAACCAGATCATCGGAGCAAGCGTCTGCGGGAAAAAGACCCCGGTATGACTTTTCGCATTCCGGCTACAATCAGCCGAAGACATGCTAGTGTGCTGCACCGAATTCGCCTGGGCGTTGCCTTCACTCGACGCTACGCGCACCTAATCGGCCGTGCGGACAGCCCGAACTGTGGACGCTGCCAAGTGCGCGAAACTTTAGCCCATATATTTTTTGACTGTCCATTATACGTGACTCAAAGGAAGATGCTAACTTCAACGCTGGCAGGCATCGAACTAACACCACTTAGTGAAAATCGCATTTTGTCAGCAATGTGCGACCAAACAGTGTCAAAAACTGCCACAAGGGCGGTTCTAGATTTTCTCAAAAGCACTGGACTGGATACCAAGCTGTAGGGTACTGTGCTAAGTGGCTACTGTACATACGCACCACCTCTTCCTGTCCCCATCATCACCCTCCATCCCTCTTTTTTTCCCCTTCCCTTATCCCCGGTGCAGAGTAGCAGGCTAGAGCGCATAAGCTCAGGCCGACCTCTCTGCCTTCTAATTAATTCTCACTCTCTCTCTCTTGAGCTTTCAACCCACTTTCATTCGTCGCATTGTTCTCCTTACCGACTTTGTCTGTTGGCAACCTAGGTGCGAGCCATTATGCCGCGGCATTTCTTTCTTTCTTTCTTTCTTTCTTTCTTTCTTTCTTTCTTTCTTTCTTTCTTTCTTTCTTTCTTTCTTTCTTTCTTTCTTTCTTTCTTTCTTTCTTTCTTTCTTTCTTTCTTTCTTTCTTTCTTTCTTTCTTTCTTTCTTTACCCGGTTGTTTCTGCGACGCTTCCTCACTTTCGACGACCGTCTCGTTCGTTCGACGTGTTTCAAGCGTTCGCCTCACTTTCACCTAAGTAGCGCGACCGTGGATTGTCCCACCTCACCTATTCCCACGTCCCCACCGACGCACTGGAGGATCGCCGGCGACGCGCGCTCGCATGGCCAGCGCGGTCAGCGAGCCTTCATGTCGCGTCGCGGAGCAACCGCATTGTATATACTTCTACGTGTACGGCTGCCCGAGTTTGTCGCGTTGTGTCGCGCGAGCCGACGCGTGATTCGAATTTGGGACGAGACGGCCACCATCGACAGGGAGCTACGTGAAAGAGGAGGAAGAGGAGGAGCACACGGGGGCGAACGCGACAAAGACGACAGCAGCGAGCGCTTCGGTGACACCGGCGCGACGCGCGTCTTCGTCTTCTTCCTCCCTCGGTGACTGCGTATACTTGGGTCATTTGTTCGTTGCTGCTTTGTATAATACCGCGTATGCGCGCCGGCCCTCTAGCGCCGTCTTTTTCGATGCTCTTTTTTGATTCCTTTCCCATGTCTTCATTCTGATTCTTCCCACTGTTGTTCGTGACTTTCACTTCTTAAGTTTACCCTCATTTCTCCAACCAAAGGGGCCACGTTTCATGTCGAAGATCACCCGTATACCTGTTAGTGCGCGTGCGCAGGGAGACGATCAGTTTCGTAAGCGCGACTTGTTTATACCGATGAGCTGTCGGTATCAAAAGTTTAAGTACCACTACGTCTGAGAACATTTCACATTTTCCGGCAATTCGGGACTGTATTTGGTCGAAGTGTGCGGTACATGTATGGTATGTATGGTATAGAAAAACTTTATTTAGGTCCGTCGGGGCGTGAACTAGCACGTAGCGGGCCGCTCCCACGTCGGGACAGATAGGCCTAGCCTCTCCGCCACGTCGTGGGCCCGTTGGACTGCCCATAGTTGTGTCATCAAATCCGGACTGCGTATAGCGCAGCATCCCACTTGGACGATGTAACGTCTTCCTCAACCCTAACGCAGGGCACCGCCAGAGCATGTGATCTAAGCTGGCAAAGTCTGAGCAAAGCGTGCAAGTGTTTGACGTCTGAATTTCTGGATATATCTTGTGCAAGAGTGCGGGACTGGGATATGCCCCGACCTGCAAGAGTCTGAGCGCCAATGCCTGAGGCCTGTTCAATCTACTGTGCGGCGGCGGATACTTCCGCCTCCTCAGATAAAAAGTTCTTAGTGAGTTCATTGTACGTGGTTGGAGGATCTTTGTTGTCCAGAACCTCATCGCCACGCCATTCGGTAGCTACGCGGTCGACAAATCCTCGCGCAGCTCTGTGGGCCGACTCGTTGAGGTTGGACATGTAGTTATCGCGTTTTATAACAGGCCGGAGATAAATATTCCATGCTACCAGCCCAAGCAGTGGGAACATGTTATTTCTTGTGTCTCGTGGTCTCTGAACTTCTGGCACTGACTGTACACTGCCAGGTACTCTAGCAATATTACGGCTTGGCAACCGCATGTCCGATATAAATGTAGGGGTCGCTAGAAGAACGCGTATCGCGTATCGATACGTACCAACTTCTGCTCTTTATTCTGTTGCCTGGCAGAAGATAATTGAAAGATCTACAATGTATTACGTTATTAAAGCGTTGCGCGTTAATACATGGAACGGGGCCGTGTCAAACGCAGGCACTGGGTTAAAATGTTCTAGTGAACAATTATCGGAATTTGGGAGAGAGAGGGAAAGAGAACGAGGGGAAATACAGGCGTGGTTACTGTAGGTTGCACCTGGTTTGCTGCAGAATACTGGACAGCGGATAGGTAGTTCAAAAAAAAAAAAAGAAAATAATAAGAGAAGGAATGCAAGAAATACCAAATGAGTGGCGCGGGCTCGCTCAAAGAAACGCTAATCATGTAATCAGACAATGTCGCAGTACAATTTCGTCACTCAAATGTGCATCAGGGTTCCCGTGACTTTCAGCGCAAAAATTTTTTAGCAGAAAGATCTGCGATAAACTTTCGGGCTAACTTACTCTTGTGTAAAGGCTAAATGCTTTTAGAAAACTCGTATTATTTCGAATGAGGGTGTTCTTAGAACACGTCTTCGGTAAGGAAGCCATTTGCATCGGGGACACATATTTCTTGCCAAACGCAAATGGTTATGCAGCGATCACGATTTGTCTGCCTCGGTGGAACAGGGGTTATAGGTGCTCGGCTGCTGACTCGAAGGTCGCCGGTTCGATCCCGGCCGCGGCGGTCACATTTCGGAGGAGGCGAAATGGTAGAGGCCCGTTTACTGTGCGATGTCAGTGCGCGTTAAAGAACATCAGGTGGTCGAGGTTTCTGGAGCCCTCCACTACGGCGTCCCCTCATAATGATATCCTGGTTTTGGGTAAAACGCCAGATAGAAAGTAAAACGCCCGATATTATCAGGCTTGGCCGCGACTTGCGTTTCGCTATCAAGTTTTCGGCATCATCCCCATAATGTCGAAATATTTTTTTGATACTGATGAGTCCCCTCGTACATATTTACATTTGCTATTCCGCGCTGCTATAAGTGTGTCTGAACCTCATTATTATTGTATTGAGATTTTGCGAAGGAGCAGTTTAGCCAACAGGATCTGGTTGAAGACAACCGTCATTTTTCTGCAGTTCTGCACTGTGCCATTGATACCATTCCTCCTACTCAGATGTTTATACTATTCGCAAGCTATCACGAATCAGCGTGAATTTGTTAGCAACGGTAAGGTAAATGCTACGCTATTGTGCAATGTGTCATAACGTGTATGAAACACAACGCTCAAAGCTGTAGTTTATATGTTTTTCAAGTCAAAGTCGCGTCACGCTTCAAACAGCTGTCTGTGCATCTTGCACTGTTTCAAACCGTGCATGCTTCATGTTTCCAACGCCATTCTCTGCCTGCCACAGTAACTCTGCTAAAGAGGCGGGAATAAGCAAACTATACAATGCTCAACATGGCCACTCAAAATGTGCTCTTCTTTAAATGGCGTCGTCTAAAAAAAATTGGCCGCGTATCTGCGTGCTTCGCTGCAAATGTCGTCGAAAGACGATAGTCTTGTGCCGGCTGTACTACTATGTTTTGCCTTGCCTCAGACAGCGCCTACTCTACGTTGAATTGGCCGCATCTGGCTGGCATTGATAAAATAGGGGAGGCGCTGCGCGAGATATGGACGCCATTGAAAAACATGAGCTTGTGCTGAACCAAGGGCATTACACCGTGACCAAGGGCCACTGCCAGCGGCAGCACCTCATCGTCGGCACAGGGATTTTTTCGTGCAAAGCGTCGCAGTTCGTGCACAGCGTCGCATTTTCAGCGCAGCCTAAAAAACACTATGGTCTTTAGAATTGCGTACATATGTATTTTCTAATAAAAGAACACACGACCTGACACTTACATATTAATGTTGCGCCTCAGGTATGCGTAGTATTTGCTTTTTGATCGAATATGTTCACAAAAATGAACGCAAACAACAGTTCAAGATGGCTGGGCGTTCAGAGAGCAGTTAAACTTTGGCCAAGTAGCTGAATCGGGTTACGGACAGACAGACAGCCAGACCAAAATTTTTGCGTTGAAGTATTCCAAGAAAGACTATCGTCTTTAAAAACACAAATGGACATACGTGCACACATATTCAGCTACTTTCAACGAGTTATCCAAGGGATTTACAAATCGCTGGACTTTTACGTGTCAGAAGCACGATATCATTACGAGGCACGCCGTGGTGGAAGACTCCTGAAATTTCGACCACCCCGGGGTTCTTAACGTGGGCTTCTAGCGTTTTCGTCTCCATTGAAAATGTGACCGCAGCGGCCGGTATCGAAACCACGACCTTCGGGTCAGCAGTCGCGCACCGTAGCCACAGTACCACCGCGGCGGCGAGCTATCCACGGGAGGCACTTTAGGTAGCCAGGGACAGATGTGCAGAGTTTTATGCAGCTCTCAGTGATACGATATTCCCAAAATTCTCCTTACGTGAAAGCTTTTCTTGCATAAGTGTATTAAAGGATGGCCATAATCGCGGCGATCCTATATTGTTATAACACAGGGGGCGCGCGCAAGGGCGGCCTTATGGAAGAAGTGTTCTTCCGTACACTCTAAAAAATGATCGAGTAAAAGTGGTGTCTTTTTGTACCACAGCAATAATCGTCATCCGGCTTGCTTGCGTTGAAAACTCGGCGCTGGCCACTTGCCTATCAAGAATGCTATGTCACGCTGATAACGCGCATGTCGTTCGTGACCTTGAAACTGCCGGGCGCGTGGCGATAATGCAAGGAAAGGAACGCAAGGTAGATGACGATTATTGTTGTGCGACAAAAAGACACCCTTTTTACTCGATCATTTCTTAGAGTGTACACTCTAAGAAATAATCGAGTAGAAAGGGTGTCTTTTTTGCTACACAAACTATAATCGTCATCTACCCCGCGTACTTTCCTGGCGTTATCACTGCCGTCCCGACACTTCCCGGTCACGAACGCCGCGCGCGCTATCGGCGTGACATAGCATTCTTGATAAGGAATGTGCCGAGAGTCGGATTTTCAAGAGAGGAAACGCGAGCAAGCCAGATGACGATTATTGTTGTGTAGCAGAAATACTCCCAAAATACTCGACTTTTTCTTAGAGTGTAAGAAATAATCGAGTAAAAAGGGTGTCATTTTTGCTACACAACAATAGTCGTCATCTGGCTTGCTCACGTTTCCTCTCTTGAAAACCCGGCTCTTGGCACATTCCTATCAAGAATGCTATGTCACGCTGGATAACGCGCGCGGCGTTCGTGACCGGGAAGTGCCGGGACGGCGGTGATAACGCCAAGGAAAGTACGCGGGGTAGATGACGATTATAGTTGTGTAGCAAAAAAGACACCCTTTTTACTCGATCATTTCTTAGAGTGCAGGCTGAGTTTTGTGAATACGAGCTAAGTTTTTATTTTCATTTTTTTTGTGCTTTTGTGTTTTATATTGAAAGCGAGCTTTGAAGTTGCCGAACGCCAGTCCGCGTACTCGTCACAGCGAGCGGTCTCGCGGACGGCAGCAGCACCGCTTCATGCGCGTGTCTCCGATGCGCAGCGGCGTAACAAGCCGGAAGACGGTCGGCGACAGATTGCGACCGATCGCGACATGTCGCGAGCCGCGCGACGCGCTCTGTCAGCGTGGACAACGAGAGCGTGTCACCAGGAAATGTAGAGCGAGCCGACGTACTCGACTTCGCGGATCGTGAGCATTTGCCCGGACGCGTATACACCAAGGTGTCGCCCGGTGCGGGCTAAGCCTCGCCTGGTCGGTCGACTAGCCTGGAATTCACGTGTACCACATAGTGTCACAGTGTCACACAGCTTGGTACAAAGATAGCTAGACGGAAGTGTGCCCGCTAACGGGAAACACAGTGTGCAAGTAGAGTGATTTAAAGGGGCCGTTAAATGGCAACACTTTAGCAACAACAACAGTATAAACCTTAGACTGATAAGTATCTTAATTCTGGAAAGTGGCAGTGTCGATGATAATGTGCATAGGTCGGCGAACTCACTCATGAGTCGACTCACTCGGACTCACTCAGACTCAGATTGAGCCGTGAGTGCGGGTGAGTAATATGTTGGTGAGTTTGAGTCCGAGTGAGTCCGGTTGAAGAAAATTTTGGTGAGTGTGAGTCCGAGTGAGTCCGACTCAGAAAAATTTTGGTGAGTCTGAGTCCGAGTGAGTCCTAAGCGCAAAATATATTTCATGAGTGAGTCTGAGTGAGCTCCACAAGTTTTGCCGACCTATGAAATATTTGGCAGCACAATAACACTTCATTGTCATGGTTTTGAGGTGATAGGCGACGGCATGAGTCACTTGACTAGGTCCTCAGCACCGTAATAATAATAATAATTGTTGCGGTTTTACATCCCAAAGCTGCGATATGATTGTGAGGAACGTCGTAGTAGAGAGCACCGGAAATTTTGACCATCTGGTGTTTCATAACGTGTACCTAAATCTAGGTGCACGGGCCTCGAGCACTTAACCTTCGCCGAAACGCGGCCACCGCGGCCGGGATTCGATCCCGCGGCCTTCGGGTCAGCTGTCGAGCGTTATAACCACTTGGCCAGCGTGGAGGGTAACACCTATAATAGTTACGTCGCACGCGCACAGATGGCGCAACTACACGCTAAGAAAAAGCAGTACGTGTTACCCTTTTCTAGGAGTCCCTGACTAGCCACGTGACTCTCCTTAAAGAGACACGTGAACTCTCTTTGAAGATCGTTATACTCTTGCCCGAGAGTCGTGGCACCCAAAAGAGAGTCAACGCGCCTCCTTAAAGAGAGTCATATACCTTGCAAGTGAGGACTCACCGAAAAAAAAAATAACGCATACTCAACAATTTCTCAGAGTGAACGCTATGCTGTACCGCGTCGAAGTCAGCTTGCTATGTCGCCTCCAAGTTTGGGTGTCTTTCGCAAACGCCTATACTGATTACTGATTGAAGTGAAGGACAAGTGAAGTGAAGGATTGAAGTGAAGAAAACGCCTCCTGTGTGACAGCCCTGCATATGACGGTAAGAGGCCATTCCCTGGGGTCGAAATTCTGGCGCTTAGCAGAAAAGATATTGGGACCGAGACCTCGTTCATCTGAGATGTGCAATGCTGCAGAAGCGTCGCTGCGCTTTTTGAGAAGCAGCAACCTGCATGACGTGGTGTTACGAACTGGACGATGAACGCTTCTGCTGAAGCATTTTCGTAGAAAATACTTACGCTTACAGAAGTATAAATCGGGAAGTTTGTCACATCATACAGATTTTTCCGAGCTACTGTCGTGCAAAAGACACATTTCCTTGTTTTTGCTCTACGGAAGTCAGCGTTTCTCAGCAAGCATGTTTTTGAGTGCTCCTGTTACGAGCGACGCTATCACCGATCAAATTTTTCCTCTTTACAGCCTCCACTATAACCCACGCCATTCTCGTCGTTTATATGGGGCGAGATTCCAATTGTCTCAACATTCACACGTTTCATTCTGTATATAGCTCAAGCGCTGTCGAGCATTCTTTCGTAAGTCACATCAATGAAAAGCAACAGCTTCTCCTCACTGACTCAGTCACCGTATACTATACCGTTATCCCTCAAAGAGCCACCAAGAGCGCTGAATGCGTCAGTGGTAAAAGGCACCCTCCCTCCCCATGTAGGCACGGCTTCTGTACCCCTGTTATTCCAAGCCACGTATACGACCACATTGCGCACCGCGCTGTCTGGTTGTCTTTCCCTTCTGGCTTGACCACGTGCTCGTCCCTATAGCAGAGGCGACCGACGAGTATAGGTCGGGCGTTGGCAACCCCGTCCGGGGGGTTGCGATTTCACGCCTTGTTTGAGACCCCGAAGCGGCGAGGGGCTGCCTTTCCGGCGGTGAGGTCCCGGTTTATTTTGGTTTCCTGCGGGGGAGGGGTATACGAACCCGAGCCCTCTTGCGATGGTCAGCCATCTGTCCCCTGAACGGGATGTTGCCGCCGTGATGCGTTCTGTCCTGACGCACGGTGAAATGGATGGCGGTGCGCACAAAGGAGGCGCGTTTCGCTAATGGTCGTCGTTTTAAGCATTTCCTGTCGTCAGCACGATAGGGTTTTATATAGTCGCTTCCGTTTGTATACTGTGGTATAGTTAGCTTCAGTAATGCACGCCCAAATTATAATTCTAATGTATGGTTATTATTTGCTTGAATGAATCTTATTGTAACTGTGACCTCTGGCCTATCGATTTCGGAAGCTTGCTCGTGGAACACCACCGATTGTGGTTTCACATCGAAACGTGACCGAAGTGCGGTATCGTGTTTCGACTTAACGCGAACCTACGAGGAGTCCTTGTGTCTCGGTCTTTTCAGATTATTTTTATAGTCTAGCTTGCTCTCAGTTCGTTAATACAGCGCTGATGTTTGGCTTTTCTTTCCTTTGTGGAAGGCGTAAGTGCAATGTCCTTTCACAGCGTGAGACGCCTGGGTTGCGCCTGATGCGGGCTAATAGAAGATGAACTCTTGTGCATGTGTTACTTGTAAGGCATCGCTAATTAAAGTACATCCGTTCATTCATCCAATTTGACACTCAGTTCACGTGAAAAAATGAATGATATCATTTATCTTTAACATGTGTGACCATATTAACCGGCCTCGTTAACAGGGACGCCGACAAATGCACGGACATCTGTTCTGTTTTAAGAGGTTTGCTTAGGAGAGGTTGAGGTTTATATCAAATTAGATATTCAATTTATATAAGTTCTGTAGCGAAAAAAAAAAAAACGTGGTTGCCCAAAATTGAAAAAAAAAAATGAACAAGGAATGAAGAAAAAACACACGGCAAACAGTGGACTAGATAAGCGCTTGTTATGAACAGCTATGTGTTACTATAAACAAAACGATGCGTTAGTCCATATACTTTGACCAGAACTAAAAATGTGCGCGTGTGAATTTTATGTTAAGTGTTCACATTACTACCATGGCTAGGGAAACGCGACAACACAAACCACGTATAAAAAGTAAAAGAGGAAGCAAGCGAAATATAGAAAGCGAGAGAAAGAAAAGGGAAAAATAGGAAGAAAAATAGAAAGAAGCAGAAATAAAGAGAGAAAACTGGAACAGAGTAAAGGAAAGAAAGAGAGGAGGAAAGAAAGAGAAAACCGAAGAGAAACAAAGAAGGCTGCCCAGCTCTGCAATTCCTTCAGGCTTGGCACCACTAGGGCGAAGCTGCCTTATTTCCTTTTTTTTTCCACGATAACATAATAAAAAAAAATCAGCGCCCAAGCACTCCGTACAAATGGTTAACCAGCGAAGCTGAAATGTGCGGCCCCGGTGTTTAGCAGTGGGTTCCAGGTTGTGGTCGAACCACAGGCGGTCACAGACGTCGCAGCCGAAGCCAAAGTGCCGCTGGAGAAACTCTCGCCCAAAGCGGGCGTTCGCCCCGGCGCACGCGCTCCCGCAATCACATCGACGCTGTTCTGCCCGCAGCGCCGTTTCTTTGGCGCGCCAGAGGGCGCGCCGTGGCTGCAAGCGTTTGACCTTGCAAGCGTTGTACCCAAGCTCGCGTGCCAATGGCGCGCGAGCTTTGGTACGACGCTCAGAACGACGTAACTGATAGCACAGCCAATGGAGACCGCTCGTGACACAGATGCCGAACGGTTTTTCGTTTCTCCTAGCCATATACAGCTTTCGCTGTAAAAACAGGTTCTTTTTTCATGCTTACCTTTCTTTATTGCTGGTCTAGGAGATGGCATGTAATTGTTCGAAGTCACAGTACTCTGGCACACCAGAGTTCTTTTCTCTCCGTAACAACACTACTTTGTTTCAATTAACGAAACAAAAAAACAAACAAATGCGCAGGTGCTGCCTACCGCGACGATTACATTCTGCTTCAAAGCGGCAATGACGCTTGGTAGCAAAAAAAAAAAATGAAAATTTACATTATTGCACACGCAAACGTAGACACTAGTAAATGTCACGCATCAAGTATGCGGCGCTCACATGTTAAGGCTTAATTCGCGCTTATAAAAGCCGAACACCGAGACAGCGATGCGTACTATGATCAGCACCATCAAAGTATGAAAACGGGATGTTTGCGTATAAAGTGTGCAGGAAAGTCTCAGCCAAGACGGCATCAGCTGAAGTAGTTCACGATCTAAGAAAAACTTCAGGAACCCTAGCTCTAACGGTAAAATGGGGGAAAGTGAGTCTCGGCATCTGCGTGCGTGAGTACCACTTTTCTATCTATCTATCTATCTATCTATCTATCTATCTATCTATCTATCTATCTATCTATCTATCTATCTATCTATCTATCTATCTATCTATCTATCTATCTATCTATCTATCTATCTATCTATCTATCTATCTATCTATCTATCTATCTATCTATCTATCTATCTATCTGTAGGTTGCGCTCTGCGGGACCCCCCCCCCTCCTGCCAACGCCCACATTCCTGAGCTCGAGGGACAAGGAATAGAGGGTGCGCCCCCAAGCTATGCGGGTGCGTCGGACGTGACTCACCCCTCTGCGCCTTGCTTGGGATTACCTGCCCAACCCTTTTGCTCCCTCTGCTACCTGCCCGATCCTGGCCGGTGCCGATGACCGCAGGCAACGCGGACTGATGGAGGAGGGGGGATACAGGGGATAAAAGGAGCGGCCCAAGAGACCGCGACGTCTTTTTGCTACTGGAAAGCTTGCCGGCTAGACACCGGCACTGCAGCTTACGGCCCCACTGAGGGTCATTTTCTTTTTTTGACTTTCTGTCGTATTCCTGTACATAGTTTTGTACATAAAGTTTGTTTTAAAACGTCCAGCGGCGAAGGCGTCTTCTTCCGAGGCAACGTCACGAAGACGGCGGCGATCTCCATCGCGAAGCGCGGGCCCGGCCTTGCTTCGCTCCCAAAGAACCTGACCGAACGCTCCACGAGTTCGGACGAAAATTTACTGGCGCAGTCGCACAGGATCGCCGCACCCTGAACGACCACTGGACGAGGCCTTGGAACAAGCGACTCAAGGACGACAACAAAGGAGCTGCGAGCCCTGGAGTAGCAGCAGCCGAATCCTAACTTCACCTGCAGCGCATCGTGAGCTCCGGGAGGACCCGGCAGGCATCAAGCGATCGACCAGCAGCAGTCCCCGCCAGGACCACCGCGAGAAGCTTTCCGGGGGACAACCGAGCATCAAGCTACGACGCGACGCCGACTAGCTTCCAGCCAGGACGACAGACGCCAGCGTCGAAAGCACCGGAGGAGCGAGTCCAGCACAGCCACAAGAGCACCCCCCAGCAAAGTGCACAGGTGAGCCTTTCCTGTCACACTCCTCATGATCTCGGTGTTGTTTGGGCTGGCCCGCTCACATGCTCACTAGGTTCGGGCACTTAAACCCCGACAAGCGCCGCGCTAGCATGATGGGGAATGAGAGCGGGGATGGTGGGGATGACCAGAACCACGGCACGCCCGCTCCCTCCATTTCTGAGAAGGAAATGGAGTACAGGCTCAAGCTCGCCGAAGAAGAACGGCGGTCTTTGGAGATTAAACTGCAGATCGCCCAGCTTGAAAGGGACAGCCCACCACGGACGCAAGACGTCCGGAGCGATACGACGTCCCTGAGCGGTCAAATGAAGCTCCTCAGGCACTATGCACAAACGCTAACCGGAGCTTTTCCAAAATTTCCAGCTGACGGGGAAGTGCCCGTCTGGTTCGAGTCAGTGGAGAGCTCGCTAGAGGCATATAGCGTGCCGAGGGACTTCTGGGGTCGCATTATCTTCCCACTGATCGCCCAACGCGTGCCGTACCTTTCCACGCGACTAACACCCGAGCAACATAGGGATTACGACACCCTGAAAGGCGTCGTACTTGAGGAGCTGAAACTGTCAGCAGCCGAATACCAGAGGCAATTCCTCACTGGCCACTAAGCGCCGCCGGGAAACATGGAAAACATTTGCCACCCGCGTAGAGAGTTATTTGAACTTCTACGTAGAAGCCCGCGGCGCTTCCACTTTCAGGCGCCTAGTCGAGCTTTTGGTCGCCGACCAGATAAAGGCGAGTCTAACCGAAGACGCGGTCAAATACGTTAAACTGCGCGAAGGCGAAGACTGGTTGAAAGCCAGCGAGCTAGCTCGTTTACTCCAGACGTTCGAGGAAGCTACCGGGGAAGGTAGTGCCTGCAGAAAAGCTGTAGCCGCGAACAAAGGAGAGCCGATCCGCGAAAAGGTCGAGGGGATGAGCAAACAAAAGTTCCCCCCAAAAAGCGGAGACACAGGCGCGAAGGTACAAGAAGAGTAAGTCTTCCATAGGAGGCAAGAACCAGTCGCACTTGCAAGGGTGCCCCAGCTGCGGTAGCTGGCGGCATCACGGAGATAGCTGTCCCTTCAATGGCGAGGACACACATAACTCCGAAGGTGAAAAGCGTACCGAGATGTTAACAGCGCGCGTTTCCATTAGCAGCGGTGAGCCGCTTTCAGTGCTCCAGACTGTACAGCTGGACTGCGGGGGCAAATTTTTGAAAGCGATTGTGGACACGGGCGCTGATATGACAGTTGTACGAGAGAGCAGCATTCCGGGTCACCTCGTTAAAACGCACGGCACCGTCGATCTAGTATCAGCCTTCGGGGAGACGGTGGAAGCGAAGCTCGCCGTCATTCCTCTCATTATACAGGGATCGGGCTCCCGTGTCCAAGTGATAGAGAGTGCGACGCCGGTAATGTGCGCGCTCACGGACCGATTGGCCGGCCACGCAGACTGTTTACTATCCGCTGACACCTGGGAACAGTTACAGGCCTCGACAGCGGAGAACGGACAGGTACATACGGCCGCGGTGGGGACACAATCGCAACAAAACCCCGACGAACACGCGATCACGAGTCCTGCAACCTCGGCTAGTGTCGAGCCTTCGACAGCCCACGATTCACTACGTGAAACGGTAGTCGAGGCCGAGGAGGGCACCCGCGGTGCATTGAAGTCTGCGCAACAAAGCGACGCGATAAATTTGCGCTACGAGCAACGCGGTGATGAAATGCTGAGTCATGCCGGGCGACGAAATGCAGCAATCAGTAAGGCGGCCATACATCTTGGTGATGGAGTACTGTGTGACGCCCCATCCCTTGCCACGCCAAACCTCCTAACACCGTACGGGCTCTCTACTGACGCATCCACTGTAGCAAGTGCGTGCTCGGAGCAAATTCAAGACGATGGCTCCGAGATGCCTGTCGCTTTCGGCAGTCATCGGTTTACAACGACGCAGACGCGGTGGGCTGCCATTGAAGGCGAGCCATCTGCAGTAATTTGGGCTTTAAAGACATTTGAGGTATGGGGCTTTGGAGCTAAGGTACCCGTCATCGCCGACCACTACCCGCTCTCGTACCTCACATGCAGCAAGCCCCAAGGCGTAAATCTGACACGTTGGTGGGGTGAGGGACCAGCCCGGGCACCATTCGGGTCCTACGGTCTTGTGACAGGGAGGGTTCCCGGCCCTTTTCGTGCAGATGGTGTGTGGCAAAGTGAACTTTCGACCACTGGACTGACTGCCATCACATGATTTTTATAGTGAACTGTGCGACATGTGCATGTGCCGCATCTCGGCAATTTGAGCGTGTGCGGGTGACATGTTTACCTTCCTCATGTTATGTTGCCTGTCGCGCGAACCTTTTTTTTTTGTTATTTCATTTGTTGCATCTGTTTCATGATGAACAAATCTTGGAAGGGAGGTGTAAGGTTGCGCTCTGCGGGACCCCCCCCCCCTCCTGCCAACGCCCACATTCCTGAGCTCGAGGGACAAGGAATAGAGGGTGCGCCCCCCAAGCTATGCGGGTGCGTCGGACGTGACTCACCCCTCTGCGCCTTGCTTGGGATTACCTGCCCAACCCTTTTGCTCCCTCTGCTACCTGCCCGATCCTGGCCGGTGCCGATGACCGCAGGCAACGCGGACTGATGGAGGAGGGGGGATACAGGGGATAAAAGGAGCGGCCCAAGAGACCGCGACGTCTTTTGCTACTGGAAAGGCTTGCCGGCTAGACACCGGCACCTGCAGCTTACGGCCCCACTGAGGGTCATTTTCTTTTTTTACTTTCTGTCGTATTCCTGTACATAGTTTTGTACATAAAGTTTGTTTTAAAACGTCCAGCGGCGAAGGCGTCTTCTTCCGAGGCAACGTCACGAAGACGGCGGCGATCTCCATCGCGAAGCGCGGGCCCGGCCTTGCTTCGCTCCCAAAGAACCTGACCGAACGCTCCACGAGTTCGGACGAAAATTTACTGTATCTACTATCTATCTATCTATCTATCTATCTATCTATCTATCTGTCTGTCTGTCTGTCTGTCTGTCTGTCTGTCTGTCTGTCTGTCTGTCTGTCTGTCTGTCTGTCTGTCTGTGTCATTCTTGCGCAATTCTCCCTCCTGACTATTTTCTTCCTCCATGCTGGGAATTGGATCTTTTGCACGTGCTTAGCAGCGCAACACTGCAGTTGTTACAGGCAACAACGACGGTCACGCGTTCATATGCAAGCAAGAACGAAATATGACAACGTGAAATGGCAAGCTGCCTCGATAAAATATCATACTACCATATCGGAAGCGGCCAATCGCTGACAATACTACTGTCGAGATAGCCTTGATTACTGGGAAACGACGCGTACAAATTCGCATGTGACAAGTACACCTCCGAGAATCGCATTTCTGTACGCTCCGCAGCGCCGGGTTTTTCGTATACGACGCCGAAACCTGAGAGCTATAGAAGCTTACTTCAGAATTCTCCGGAAGGCATCTGACGAAGTGTCCGCGAAGAGGAGAATAAGGCCCATATTCACAGCAGGGTGTGGGTAGGGGCTAGCTGGTATTCCATTTCGTAGATTAATTACTGCGCGAGGGAAGACACGGCACAACGACACTAACGAAGACGAGCGCTGACTTCCAACTGAACTTTAGTGTGAAGAACAAGCAGTTTATGAAAACGACAGTGTGCGATAAAACCATAGCATGTGATAAGAAACGCCCCCCTCCGTTCCCTTGCGCTGTCTCCCCTTGCGCTGTAATTATTCTACCATATTCACAAACCGTCCGCCGCGGTGGTGTAGCGGTTAGGGCGCTCGGCTGCTGACCCGAAGGTCGCGGGTTCGATCCCGGCAGCGGCGGTCGAATTTCGATGGAGGCGATATGGCAGAGGTCCCTGTACTGCGTGACGTTAGTGAACGTCAAAGAACACCAGACGGTCGAAATTTCTGGAGCCCTCCACTACGGCGTCGCTCATAATCATATCCTGATTTTGGGACGTTACACCCCAGATATCATTTCTAGTATTCACAAACTAACCTTATCTCGCGTTTTCCATATCGGTATGGTGCTTCTTTTGTGCGTTTAATAAACAAAGTAGGCCAGTATTCACAAACCAATCTTGTGGTTATCTTTTACCCTGTTACTGTCTTTGTGCCCTTATGACGCATGTGCAGAGAAATTTAAGGAAAACATAGCTAAGAACAAGGTTGGTTTGTGAATACGGGCGTAGTATTGTAGGAATGAAGACAGCATCCGGAGGCGCTGACATCGCTGCAGCGGATAAAGGCGGGAACGCCCCGGCATCTACACGTAATCAGTGTCTCGATGACGCGGAGGCGAACTCGATGACGAGGCGCACGCGAGCAACCTGCTGGATCACGCACGCACGCACGCACGCATAGGACGCTCGAACGCGCGCGCGCGCCGCGCCAGTCGAGACATTTTAAATGGAAGGGGGCATCCCAGGAAACAGTTCAGCGAGGGGGTGTGCAGCCGAGCAGGGCCATTTCTCATTTTTCAATTACTTCGAGCACGCTTTAAGTGGTGACTCCGCGCACGCAGCCGAGCCAAGGCGAGCCGATTCCGCTGGGTCCCGTCACCGATACGTCTTAATCCCAACGGCCCACCTGCGGTACGCGAACAAAGGCGGACAGTGGGGAGTTGAAAAAGTTGTTAGGAAGGGGGAGGGGGGTGAGGCGGTGGTTAAGAAAGTGGGAGGGTGGGGTGATGCGGAGGATGACGACGTGACGTCTGCAGCAGCCTACCCATCCGTGTGCCAGACGTAAGGTCCAGTGCGCTCGTGGTTGCCACCCCCCTCTTCGCTCTCCTTCTGACGCGACTCGACCATCCGACAAGACGTGTCCGATCTGTAGCACCGGAGAGACTGAAGGCATCCTGTCGCTGTTGGATACAGAGACAAGAAACAAAAACGAAACTATAGACAGCACAAGGCGATCATCTTCGTCGAGGCTTATACGTCGATAGATTGAAGCGCTCGCGCGCCTTCTGGCGGATGATGAAAAAGCTCGTGAGTGACCCCTAACAAGGCGATCTCGTAGGATGGGGGGACACAACGCAGCGGTTAGTAGGAGAGGGAGGGGAAAAGCTGCGTACGCGCGCAAAAAAAAAAAAAAAAAAATGTCTTCGCGAAATCGAGAGCACGAGTGAGATGGAAAGACGCGCATAGGAGAGAAGCGAAGGAGAAGGAGGAACTTGTAAAAGATTCGCCCCCTTCGTAGTCCGCGGAGGCAAACGAACATTCCAACGTGATAGGGCCATCCATTCCGGCCGTGTCCGACTGTCAGGAGCGTGACAGTTAGATCGCCGAAGCCCGCCCGTCTGCCCATCGTGCTTTCTCTATCTTCTTGTACGCGCGCTTTCAAAACTCTGTCGATTCCGCGCCAACCCAGCGTTACACGTAAGAAGTGGGAGAGGAGGGACTTCTTCGGACGGTTCTCCCTTGCTCCGCGGATCGTCCTGCCATGCAGCGGTCCGTGTAGACGGCCGACGTTGCAGGCTGCAACAGGCAGCGGCGAGGCGACACGGACGTCGCATGCTTCCCGAGGCGCCGCCGGACGTACGACGGCAGCCAGCGGCCCGGGCGGACGTCGGCACCGACAAGAACAACAAGACCTGTTGTCTCTCTCGACGAGCGAAGCGACCGCTTTCTTTCGCCCCGCAGCGGCAAGCAACCGATCGCTGACGCTTTGTCGCGGCGGTTGGTGCGCAACCAGCCTACCTGCCTCCTTGGCCCCGGACTCGATCGCGCCTTCGCTCGAACTCTCGCGCTCGTGACAGATAGCCAGCGGTGCTCGCCGCGACATAGAAGGAGGACCCGTTCGAAGCGAGCGAGCGAGCGCGCACTCTTGGACGCGCTTGCGGCTCTCTCGGGACGGATTTTCGCCGATCGGGGGGAGGGCAGTCCCAGTTTTCTACGCGGTCTACACTGTCCTTTCTTTTGTCTCTTTTCTCCGGTCGAAGGAAGGCGGGCGACTGCGCAAGACCCGTGGGAAAGAGCACGACATCGCGCCCAGGCGCGCTTGCCCCCGACAAATTGTCTCGACAGTGCGCGGAGGACGAAGCGCGCGCATCGCCGAAGTGTTTGTTGCAATTGCTCGAAGTCTCTCTATCTCTCTCTTAGGCTGGAACAGAAAGAGATTACGCCGTTATGGGTCTATACGCGCGGACGAGGCGTACACGCGAGAGCTACGAGTAACAACAGGTTTTTATACGGGCTGGCCCATAGCGACGTGGTTAGCCTTGTTCCTGATATTCCGTCCACAAAACATGTTTCGTGTTAGGAGTTGAGAGCGCACTTATCGTAGCTTTCAAGGAGCTGGATAATTCAGATTATATTCTTATCCTCATAGCATGTGCTTAATGCGTAGCGTGTCATCGTTGCATTCCATGTTTACTCTGTGTAGAAAGCAAGGTATTCCTGCTATATATAACGCGAGTCAGTATTAACAATACGAGTTCTGATACTTGGTCGCTGCTTGTTTTCCTGCATTCAAATAATACATTGGATCACTACACAAATTAGATATGTCTAAGCATATCTTGTTACCATCTGCGCTCTTTTACCTAGAGTATTATATTTCCTTTCGATGTTTCTTGGTTTTTCCTCTACTTTTCTTTGTATTATACTTATCTTTTGTGTACTGTATTGATTTACTTTAGCCCCCTCTCCTCTACAATGCTTCTTGTAAGCCCTGAGGGTATCAGTAAATAAATTAACTATCATGCGAGTGCCACAACGACACTCCCAGAAAACAAAGAAGAAAAATAAGAAGATGGCTTATACTTCAAGTCGTCTGACGCGAATGCCCCGTGTGACTTTTCATTTGTATCTCATTTCTGGGCTTTCAAGTTCTGTGCGATGATTAGCTCAGAGGGCCGACACAGCCAGGCCTTTTGAAGCTTCAAGCGCCGATGAAACCGAATAGAGGATTACAATGTCGAAGATACTTGCGCTGCACGTCAACGACAAGAGAGGGCGTGTGTCTAGCCGAAAGGCATCCGTCGTTGTTTGTCCAGCGAGCGAAGGCCCCGCGACGTCTAGCCAAGCCCAACCCAGATCTTTCATGTGGGCGAAGCAATCCATCACGATTTCATTCGGCCCAGTTTGTTTTGCCTCCCTCCTTTTCTTTCATCCGTTGTCAAAGCATACGTCTGTAGCCCTGGCTTTGTACCATGTGGTCCCCCCCCCCCCCCCCCCCCCGTTGTGACCGTCGCGTGTTAAGCGCGTGTTTTGATATACGAGTGAGTACGAAGCGTTCGACCATCACAGTGATCTGAGTGCTGGGAGAACTCTCTAGTATTCAAGCGTGCGTTGCCTGCAGACACAGATGACGGGGAGAACAAATGCGGTGGTTGTGTGAGCATCTTCATAAAAGGGGAACACCTTCCTAAAAGACTTCTTCGTGGACACTGGACTTGATTAGCGCTTGTGATGAGCAGCTATGTGTTGCTATATGAGGAATGACGTGTCAGTCCGCATACTGTGTGTAGAACATGGAAAGAAATCTGTGCGTGTGAACTTTCTATTTCAAAGCCAACTCCTTCAAAGGAACGGTACATCGTTACATTATTTTCTCTTTTTTTTTGTTTGAGTTTGGTGTACGTTTTTCTTTACTCGTTCATTTTTGTTTCTGGGTAACCACTTTTCTTTGTCGCTGCACAACTTATAAAAACAGAGTAGTCGAGGGGATATAGACCTCAACCTTCACACAGCAAGAAATCTACAACAGAACAGAAGTTCGTATTCCTCGATGAACTGGGAAAGCGTTTCGGTGAATGTTAACTGGAGGCTTGATTATTGTTAGTGGCTATCTAAAGTCAATCCTCTAGAAAGGCAATTAGTCAAAATAGAAAAATGAAGGAGAGAAGCTAGTGCAATACAGCGTACGTACAGCCCGGAAGAATACAACCTAATATAGTCACGTCACGGAATCAACCACCATCTAGCGATCAAGGAGTTGTTAACGGATTTTTTCACCGGATAGCGAAACCTATACTCGTCGCCACTCTGGCTAACTGTCTCACGAATCACGATTTGTGCTTTCACGGATATTGTCAAATTCTGAATGTGATTGGCTAGAGTAGATCAGAATTGTTCGCGATGACGATCATATTTCGACAATCCTCAAAAGGTACACGTGGTTGGTACACGTAGCGCATCTGCGATTGTTTGAAAGTTCCGTCATTAGAGAATTTGACATTAGGTCGGAATTTGTCAATGTCCAGCGTAACACCCCCGTTCACGTCTGCTCCTACCGTCACCTCAGCGTAAAATGGCTACCTGTGTTTTGTCTTTTTTCTCAAGCGCCTGCTTTCTGACTTCACTTTTATTTTCTCGTTTTCCCTTTTTCTATTGCAGGGTAGCAAACTGAAAATACGTCTTCCATTCAGTACCCGTGCCTTCCTCTCATTGGCGCTTTCCTCTCGTTCTTACCTGCGTTTTGGATCGCTCTCTTCTCAAGTCACTCTATTAGCTCAGCAGCTATTGTGACTCCAAGCACGTAGATGAAGAACGGGTGAGCGAGTGAGTACGTAAAGCTGGTCGCCTTTCGACCAAAGCGACTACCGTCACATTTGCGGCCAACTTTATCGGGTGTCATCCCTTGTGAATAAAAAATTATCAGGCCGTATGGCGTAACCAACTCAGAAAATTTGCAAATCAACTCAGCTGCAGTTCATGTCGGTGGGCCTCACGCGAACATTCATGGCCTCTGTGTACTAACAATATCCACGTGTGCTTTCCCATATCGCTCTTTCTCTATATGCGAGGTTTATTTTTATTTTTTCGAGTCATTATTATTTTATTCTAATTGCCAGGGAGCAAATGTGACCTGCGTGTAGCGCTAACCTTCACGCCTTTTCCTTTTCCTTACTTCATGTCGATTTGTGAAACGCGCTGAAGTATTAAGGTAGAAAGCTGGGCTATTTGGATTCGATGCGTCGTTTGAACAGTGCCCGCCGTCGTTTTCTGCGCTGGATTCAAAGTGTGACCGCACTAATGCGCCAGATGTGCTGTAAGCGGCATGGTGTAGAAATGGAGGCCTGCCTGTCTGCCTGTGCGATCACGTGATCGCACAGACATACAGGCAGGAAGCAAACAAACTTACGGTCTTCTTTGTCACTTACAAAAGGGACTGCGCAAATAGTGACGTAAGCAATGTACCTATATAGGTACTTTACTCGCGTCACTTACTCCAAGTACCTAAAGCATCTAGAGTAAGTACATGGTGGGAACCGCGTAAGCCGCGTTGCTTTTTAACCAGGCTGGTGCCGCTGTAAAACCGTCATAATCAAAACTATCTATCAAAATTTTGTCTGAAGCAGTTCGTGATGCAGAACACCGAACACGCTGACTGTGGTGAAATCTTGTGTATCATGGGCCTTAGTTTATGCAAGGCTGGTTGGTCCCATTTTCGTCCTGTTTTGTTTCTCCCTATTTAACGCTACGAAATGAAGGCAATAATGATTCTACTACAGTGCTATTTTTCCTTTAGTTCCTTGTTAGCGATACGGTCGACGCTCCATCTGTGTCATAACAAGTACTAACCATCTCTGAGGGAAGTGTAATCCGCCACTTGCACCATGACCTGCTGTAATTCACCGAGACCTGCTTTGAACGGTGGATATGAATGCAGCAAAATTTATCCTTGCCATACATAAGACATAAGTTACCCATGCATCATACCCAGCATCGGTTTTTGCTAAATTTGTTCCTGACTACTACCAACTCCCGGGACCAGCTTGATATTGTCGTGAGAGGGCGGTCGCTGCCCATAGGGCCGTCCATGGACTGAGTTCTCCGCCCACGTCTAGGACCCTGTTTAAGGACCCCGTGGTTTGCCTTTACTTTATGAATGGTCTTTCTCTCTCTCTCTCTGTCATTGCCAGACCTCGCTTTCGCACTTGAGAATTTTCGCCCAAGGTTCGTCTCAACGGGTCAATCGGTTTCTCAAGGTTCCTGAAATCCCGAAAGTAGACTTTGTTCTACAAGTCAAATCATACACCACTGAAAAGCTTGTTCTAACTTTCGCTCCATGTAGACTGATTCTTTTCTTTTTCGTGCCAGTGAAGGCGAATATTCGGTCAAGCAAAAAGTTTAGGAAAGGCTTAAGTATGCGCACACCTTGCCCTTAGGCAGAACGGTGCGCAGTTCTTCTCCAACTCCATGCATTGCCGTAGTAGCTCTAAGGAAACAAAGTATGAAAAACAACAAAACCAACAAAGTTGCTTCGAACAGGTACAGCATAATTTTCCTCGCGAATCGCATATGCAGCGACTACAGCTAGCAGAGTCGGCGGAGCGTCCCCCAAAGACCTACTGTTCCCAAAGCTTAAAAGAGCTCGCTATGGCTTCGAGTCACCTCATCGTTCCACAGGCAACGCACTCACCACCGAAGAATCCGAATCCCAGAGGAGTGGGCAGCACGTGCACTCTTCCAAGGGGCAGGCCTGAGTACCTCGGCTGTGGCCAGGCTCCCATCCATTGGCAGCGCTTCTTGATGCTCCTTGAGCAACAGCCACTCTGGGAGCCTTACCAGAGCAGCGGCACCGGGCAAAACTTATAAGAGCTTCGCATCGTGGTCCCCACCGCCAGCATCTCCACATTGCATATGGGCGGGAAAGTATTCCCGAAGTTCCGAAACTGCATTAGGGCACCTATTCTTGACTGTAGGTGGCGCGGCTGCAGAGGGTCGGGAGTGTGACTTTTTGCTGTCTCCTCCCCACCATCTACTTCGACTACGGTCGTCCCCACAGGGTCGATCAGTCGCTGCCGAGTCGGGTGGTGCGCCGTTTGAACGACGACGCGTGGCGAGTTAGTGCGAAGCAACGAAAGAAAGAACGAAACACACCCAGCGCACGCGCGAGTTTGCAGCGACGACGACGACCTCTTGGGTACTAACTTACACATGCAATCATTCACGCTTCCGAGGAATACCGTCTTCGGCGGCCGCCTAGCCGCGTGCCACAATGGCTTCTCCAGACACGAGAAGACCATGGAAAGGACGAAAACAAAGCAAAAAAAAAGTGTCGGGGAGGGGGGGACACCCGAAACCGCAAAGTCCAAAGCGTTCACCTCCCAAGCTTCACCTGCACTCCCCCCTCTCCTCCTCAGTCCTGGCCTACCATCTGCTCCCTTAACGACGATGAGACGGGACACCGCGGCACGCTTGCGAAGGCCTCCCTTCTCTTTTTTGAACCTTACCGCTCGAACACTTTGGATTGGAAATGTCGCGCATGCATAGTGTATGCACGCCGTGCCGCCGCCCCGTTGGCTGGCCCCTTGAGCGGGGTGCGAGTCCACTCCGCACCGCTTCCTATAATATGGCCTCATTGTTCCATATTGTATTTTTGAGTTGCTATTTCTTTTCGACATCACTTCGGAGACGCGGGTCACCGTAGCCACTATTGCGGCGCTCGTGCCTGGAACGCGTATAGCGCGGCCCACGGTGCATCGAGCACTGGGAGTTGAGTTAGCGAAGACTCGGTGCGTTTTACCGTTGCTTTCTTTCTTTTTTTTAACGAGTTCGCGCCCCACGAGTGTCGCCGCTCGTCACTTTCGCCTTGAAAGTGCGCGGCGGCGGCGGTGCTGGCCTCTTTGTAAGTCAAAGTAGATTAGACCGCAAGAAGGGACTTTCTTCTTCTTGTTGCACTCGACTGTCCCACGTGTACGGGCCCACCGGGCCACTTTTGGACGGTTCGAGTAAGCGTAAAGGTATGGCTCCAACTTCGCGCCGGGTTCCTGCGGCTTAGTCGTATTCCTCGTTTGGCACGTTGAGTTATGTTTTCGTTTTGAACTTGTATTCTCACAATTTTTTTTTTTTTGCCAACCACGCCTGGCATACTGGCCCTTTCTGACGAGCTTGAGATGCTTTCCTTTCAATTCACACTCCTTCCGGCTTCGTGTCGAGACTTTTATTTTTTGTACGTTTCAATTTTTATTTTACCACTTTCCCCAGCTTGCGCGAGTTTTGGAGCCCGACGCTTTCGCCAACTTTTAGAGCAAACTTACTTCCCGAGGTATTTGAGGAGCCCTAAAGTAACGGACGCGCGGCAAGGAACTAGCCAGGTAAAGAAAAAAAAGTAAGAGTGCTTGTTACTCGTCTAATTAAGTTTAAATAGGACTTGAAGCTCGCGCCACAGCGTTGGTTTGACGAGTGGTCGGTTGATGAAGACGTTTTACTCGCGTGGAGGGGTGCTCGCTTTTTTTTCTTCTTAAGCCTACTCTATTTATGGAGAAGTGAAGTATCTCTCACTCAAGTCTATGCTGGACATCCATGGAACCACAAACTGTATACTTGCGCGATTTTCTTGCGGTAGTTCTATAAGGCAGACTTGTTTATACGTTTCTGCTTGTTCGTTCGACCTGTCGCCGACATAGGTTGCTTGAGCTTCCTCGTGAGGGCTTCCTCGTCACGTGAACGTCCTAATCAGGGCGCTGAAGACAAATTGTTTTCACGAAATCCCCTTGTCAATTGAGTTCGTGAAGCCGTGCAGCGCAGTTGTCCATACGACGGTCGCATCACCTGACAAAAAACGCGGTCATTGTGACTGTTTCTGGCATTGAAGTTATGTGAATGCCTGGGCAAATACTTTTTTCTTTCTTTTGCAATGTTGTAGGGCACGAGGAATATAGCTTTGCTGTAAGGAGCAAAACACTGAACTGTCGTCGTGTATATTGCTATTCATAAGGTCCCACCGGCCCCTTTCTCGTCTTGTTCTGGGCTTTTTTCTTTTGTCGGCACATCACGTAGTTTTGGAGCTCGAAGCGCGCAATACTGATGTAGAGGAGAACGACGTTTTGTGAATCGCGAAGAGAATATTATACCTCCCGGCCTAATAACCTCGGTATGACTCGTATGACTTTACGCACTACCTCTGTAGAGTTTCATATTCTAAGAGCAGCAGAGGAAAATCTGGCGCTGGTGTCTGCCTGCGCACGCCGTCACAGTATGACCACTCAACTATTTCAAAAGATGACATTCGTAACCCCGGTATGCCCACGTTATGTGCTGTCTTCCGACAAACGCACTGAGGCTCAATTTGGCGTTCAATTTCCCCGCTTTAGACCGCGGGAAAGCCCCACGAGCCAAGTGAGTGCATATAATTATCGGCTCGTATAACCCACAAGGCGCGACCACATCGCGCGGCAAAACTCGACACGCCACTTGGCACCGGAAACGCGCACCGATCGCTTACTTCTTGAGGCAAAGCCCACCCTAAAAAAAATAATAAATCACGTGCGTAGGCGGTGGTCGCCGACTCCGGGGTGTCGCCGGAAACGCGAGCACTTGAGCGTACGCGCGTGTGTGTGTGTGTGGGGGGGGGGGGGGGTTAGGTGGGGGGGGCTCTTCCGGGTTGTCGGGTGATGTACTACACCCGCCGATGCGGGGAAATAAAACTAGACGCGAACGAGACTGGTTCGAGAAAGTGTAAGGTGGGGGGGAACGACACGACCGTCCCGGGAGAGGGGGGTGACACGTTAACGCGACGCTAAAGCCGCCGCTGACGCCGCGGACCAACAAACCGGGCGCGCTATATACAGAACCGAAGCACCACGTGTCGAGTGCGTCGGGAGTCACACTCTGCAACGAAAGCCGCGACGCCGGATGACTAGAAGGAAAGCAATACCGCGACTTGGGCTCTTCGTCTTCTTCTACTCGCATCTTCTGATTGTTTTGTACCCTCAATCTTCATTTTATTTCGTTTTGTTTCCGTTCCTCGCAAATCAACGTGTCCTGCGGCGGAAGGTGACTTATCAGTCTCGGTAGCCGAGGATGCACTGCACCGGGTTCACTGCGAAGAAAAAAGAAACAAAAAAAGCCAAGGAAACCACGGTGAGTGGATGGAGACGGGATCAGACAAAAAAAATGTAGAAGAAAAACTGAGATGCGCGGAATTTATGGCGGTGTCGTATAGGAAATCCAAGCACTGCTTTCGTATATTTTCCATTTATTTGTTTCGCCTATACATTAAACATGATGCGGGCCACACCCCGTAGCGATGCGGTGCTGCAGCACCGTTCGACACGTCATTCGTCTCTGCCCGCCGCCGCCGCCGCCGCCACCGGCTGCACGGCCTGTCTCGACGAGTCGCCTAGCCTTTTCTGTACGTGGAGGTGTGTTGTAAGCACTGAGACGGTGCTTCACTCTCTCAGTATACTAGGCGAAGAGGTTGCGGCATCAAAACTGCTTTTTGAGCACTAATGCACACCGAATATTCGGCTTGTGACGACTGGTGACTACAGTATACATATATATTTACCCATTTACTTTAGTTTGTCATCATCAGCCACGCTAAGCCCACTGCAGGGCAAAGGCCTCTCTCATGTTTCGCCAATCAACCCGTTCCTGTGCTTGCTGCTGCCACGTTATACCCGCAAACGTTCTTAATCTTATCTGCCCACCTAACTTTCTGTCTCCCCATCTCACACTTGGAATCCAGTCTGTTACACTTAATGACCAGCGGTTATCTTGTCTACGCGCTACATGCCCTGGGCATGCCCATTTCTTCTTCTTGACTTTAACTAAGATGTCCTTAAGACTCGTTTGTTGGGAGACCCACTTTGTTTTCTTCTTGTCCTTTAAGCATAGGCGTGCGCACGGGGGAGCAGAGGGGGCGCCCCCCCCGCCCCCCCCCTAGACTCCTAAGAAGGGGGGCGCAAAGTCTGCCCCATACATTGACTTAATAGGGAAGGGGGGGGCGCTGCGACTAGCCTTAGCCCCCCCCCCCTTGAAGGGGAACCCGGCGCACGCCTATGCCTTTAAGGTTACACCTATCATTTTCCTCTCCATGGGTCGCTGCGTCGTCCTCGACTTAAGTTGAAACCTCTTCGTAAGCCTTTAGTTTATATATACTCAAAGTGAGATAACAAGGCTGGTAGAAAGGACACCAGAATATTTCTTCTAGCTGCTTCGGAAAAGAGTTCGTTGCAGAAATTCGCAGTGAATGCGCACATGTCGAGCAACAATTTCTTCCTTTATAAAACAGTCCGCCTCGGTGGTGCAGCGGTTAGGTGCTCGGCTGCTGACCCGAAAGTCGCGAGTACAATCCTTGCCGCGGCGGTCGCATTTCTATGGAAGCGAATTGCCATAGAGGCTCCTGTCCTTTACGATCCCAGTGCACCTTAAAGATCACCAGGTGGTCGAAATTTCCGGAGCCCACCCCTGCGGTGGGCCTCATAATCATATCATGGTTTTGCCACGTAAAACCTTCGTTATTACTATTATCCTTCACAAAACTCAAAGAAGATGCACGCTCGCTTTCGTATTTGTTTAAATAAATTCAGGTGTATGACGTTCTGAAACCACAATATCCTTAATAACCCCTTCGGGTTATTTTGACCGCATGGCGTTCTTCAACGTGCCCCGCAAGTGCGACAGTGTTTGTACTGTTATTGTTCTGCATTGAAATAATTACCGTTAGGTGTGGAAAAAGAGGCAAATAAGAACTAGCGTGTGCCTTTTTTTCTGCATGCACCTAATGGTAAATATTTATTGCAGTGCATTGAAAGCTTCAGTATGAACATAATGGCATGCAAAAAAAAAAAAGAAAAAAAAAAGAAAAAAAAACAAGTGCTTTGACGTTCTTGAAGTGTGGTCGCTGCGGCAGGGGTTCGAACCGAAAACCTCACGCTTCAGCTGATCTATACGTTGTAGTCCACCAAGCAATCACGGTACGCAATGGCTCATTTGCGCTAGCGAAGCTGACATTCAAGGATTTGTGGCTATGCTGATGATGAAAGTGAACATTTGTGAATTCACCCCGCGGCTTCGTCATGCCACTGTAAACCCATGTGACCCACGCAAGCAGTCATTGGTCACGCGTCTCAGCTGTGGACGTTTCTATGGTCACGCAGTATATACGCATTAACACAACCGTAATTAAGTTGAAACTGACGACGTCTGTTTGCGTTGAGACGCTCTTTTGTGCTTTTGAGATACGTCATTTTGACTTTACCGGAACAACAAGCTCACGCATGCGTACGATTCGTGCAATCGCTCTTTGTTTACCACGGCACATGACTGTCATATTTTTCATACAATTCTGAGACTATGATACAGTTCTGAGACTATGATACATGCTTCAGTTTCAGCTGCGTTTCGACTACGCAGTCAACAACGAACCAAAAGCTGGTATAAGGCGTTACTATTCGCTTGTATTGGCGGAGCTAATATACCGAGTATTAATGTAACATATTGCGGCATTCTGCAGCTGTATTATGCAAAACCATGATGCCATGCATAATGTTGTTCCTTGAGAAAATTTCTTTCTTCCACTTAGTTTAGAGTGCTGCGGAAGGCGAGCCTTTCATCTTCAGAGAAATATAAGTAACGCAACCGGGTTTTTGCGGTCCCTTTACAGCTACAGATTGTAGCAACGAGCGCTATCGGTCATTCCTATCTTAAATGCATGTATCCGTGTATTCAACGCCCAGACGTGTTGGCGAAATAGGGATTCTTTCTTCACAACGAGCGAGGCCTGGTAACTCGCGCAGTTGTATCCGTAGAAGGGCCGAATGAATGCAAGCGATAGTGCGTGAAGTCAGATGAGTACGTCATATATAGCGTGATGATGGTCGTTAGCTTGCTCAACAGCTGTGCTGCTTCAGTACTCTCTTGAAGTGGAAGCTTTCTTTTTAAGTTCTGCGCTTTGACATGGCAAAACCATGACATGATTACAAGGCCCGCCGTAATGTAGCACTCGGGGATTAATTCAGACCACCTGGGGTTCCTTAACGAGCACCTAAATCTAGGTACATGGTTGTTTTTTGCATTTCGCCCCCATCGAATTGCGGCTGTCGTACCTGGGCTTCATGTATATATCAAGCGGTTTTACCGGCCTCAAACAGCCTTTGTTCTTGAACGGGGAGCGATGTAACGCTGATTTTAGACTGAAAGATACTGTACAATTAAAACAAAAAAACAAACTTGTAAACCATTCCACCCCGTGAAGATGGATGACCACCGAAGCTGTTCACAAGACGACAAAGAGATGGCACGTAATTTCGAACCAAAACCAATCACTTACCTACAACTAAGTCCGCAATGTCTGTCTATATACAAAGTCTGCTTTGAATTCAGCGTATACACCTTCTTCAATTCGAGCAGCATGTTACTCGCTTCTTTTTGTCGTATTCTTCGTTTCCAGAAATGAATCGCCTTGTCTGGCTTGCCCCATGCGCTTGGATTTTCGTGCACGAACTTAATAGATGTTTGCCGCACGTGTTCACCGCTTCATTTTTAGTGGACCGGTGTTGAGTGGTTTCGACTTCGTGCGCGCGTTTTCCGCGCACCAAACCAGCGCGAAACGGGTGAAAGCCTTCTGGCCCTTGCCCCGAAAGATCGCCCGGCCGTCGCGTGTGCTCTGACGCTGAAGCACGCTATACGCACGCCTCTCGGGGGTCGACTCGAAAAACCTGATTCCCTGCTGCGGTGTTCTTTTTTTGCCCCTTCGTATACCAAGAGCCAGTTGCCGAGACCCGGCTCGTTGCGTGCGACTCTTCTGCACCCGAGTGATTTGCATAGTGTCGTGACGCGCGCTGCGATTTGTCAACCGGGCCTGCCTCCGTCTCCGCCGCCGGCCCCTCGATCCTCGACCACCGCGAGTGCATGCACAGCGATTGGCTTCCCGCATGACACCGGTTCCATGCGGCGCTGCTACTGCGAGCAGACTAACACGGCGGCATCGACTACGGCTAGTATCGATACACACAGACACACATTGTGCATTTGCGTTCTTTACGAGTTTCTCTTTCATAACTGCCGCTCTAGATTTGGGGACGTGGTGTAGGTAGGTCGTACGGCGATGTCCCCATGCCGGCACGATTCGGTGGTGTATGTGCCTGTCGCCGTTACACTTGCGCGACAGTCTTCGCTAGCATACAATGCGAGCTTGACTTCGTGCGGCGACGCAAAGCGCTGTAATGGACTGTGTCGCTGCCCGATCGATTGCGTTAAAAAGAAAAGTGAGAGATAAAACATCGGAACTGGCGATCCGTGTTTGAGCAAGGCTGGTTCTTGCGCAATTGCTTTGCGATGTACGATGTAGTACCGTAACTGGGGCCGATGTAGTGTTGAGTATTGTTTAGAGGCAAAAGGAGAAGTAGATGAGCGAAAAATAAAACAAGAAGGAATGGAAGAAGGTTAACCAGAAGAGAGAATCCGGTTTTCTATTCTGCACGCGCTGTGTGTCTAAAGGAAAGGGAAAGTCAAAGTGCGCAGACACACGATCGTAGCCGCTAACCACTATCGCTCACTAGAGCAGCGTGAGATAACATGCAGCACGACGTTGTGGATACGCACTCACGCGATCAATCTCTGACGCTGTTGGAGCGGGTGTTCCGGACACCTTACCGAAATGTAACTGTCCCATTCGTTCTGCGGAGATTGGAGGACGGCGAAGGAGCGGGATGTCGACACCGTAGATGTGTAGGCAACAGCATAATTGCGATGCTAATTTAATTAGTTACATGTGCGCTACGCAATCGTACACAAGCACGCACGCATAATTACGAATACAGATGATCATGCACGGACGCACGAATACAAACGAGGTGGTGTTTTGCCGCAAGGTGGTAACTTGAGGTGATCAACCTTAGGTCGATAAAGATGTGTCTAAGCTGGAACTTGAGCTTGATAACGCCTTGTCTTCGTTTCTTCGTTTTGACGACGGCAAGTCCCGATATCGAAAAGTTGGCCCCATAGGCATTAATCTTTCGAATCTTATGTTGTTTTGCGGTCTTTCTTAGCATACACACACTAAGTGGTGCAGCATGAGCACTGATTCTTGTGAATGTAATGTAATACCACTGCTGGAGACGTGATTGTGATATTACTGTTTGTAGCTTTCCGCCGCTTGTAACGGCGACTACAACTAACGATTGTTTCGTTCACTAGGCTTTTTCTCGGTATTACAAAGGCGTAAAAATCACTTTTACTTAGCGTTTTGAAGATACCGCTCATGTTGATAACAGTGCATTTGCTAGTTCGATTCTCAACTTCGGTGCGTTCTCTTCTCGTGTTCTTTAACGTCCACTGACATCGCACAGTACACGGGCCTCTACCATTTCGCCTCCATCGAAATGCGACCGCCGCGGCCGGGATCGAACCCGCGACCTTCGGGTCAACAGCCGAGCACCCTAACCGCTATACCACCGCGACGGACTAAGTGCGTACTAACGCTGACTCACGCAAATACATTAAATGGGTGCACCTTAACTGGGCACATCATTCGCAAGTGCTCCGTTCACCCGCTCTGACACCAAAACGAAACAGCCAATAGCATCCCGGGTCGTCCGTAATCTTCCTGACCCGCACCGAGCTTGATCCCTTCGATGTTTAGAGGAACAGACGCTGCTCATTTTTGTCGCACTACTTCATAGAGCGCTACAATCTGACCACTAGGTACCATGTTTAGCAGCACGTTTTGTTCATTCAAACGCAGCGCGTTGTATCACACTTCTTTACAGAGCGCTGCAGTATGACCAACTTTACCTAATTTTTTTTGCTTTATTTGTCTTCGTTACGACTGGCGAGTGGATTTTCGCAAACAGCGCGTGTATGCACTCAGTGTGTACACGCGCACCTTCTCGTGTAGCGTAAGCGAGACGGCACGTATAGTACAACGGAAGGAGCAAGAGAAAGAGGTCCTCCTAGATGTATGCACGCCTCTCGCGAGCCAAGCACGCATATCTAGCCTCCCCCCTTTGCCTTCCGTTGTGTAAGCCGGTGTTCGGCCAGGCAAGGTTCATAGGCGCCTCCCCTGCGTGCGTCGACCAGTCTTCCTCCCCTTTAATGGCAATTAATGAACGACCGCCTTCCTGCTCCGGGTCGTGTCTTGTGGCGGCGGCGGCGGCGGCCGCTGGACGTAACCAGCTCGCCCGGCTCGCTACGCGCCGCTATCGCCCTGTGAGTGTACGCGCAGAGTTTGTGCGTATACAAGCGCTTCAGCTAGCACGCCGTTGAGCGCGGCGCCCTGATGCTTTACGTCCTAGAGAGCCTACACATGACCGGCGGTCATGTAGGCTCCCTAATACGTCCCAAGGCGGAACTGAGTAGCGCGAGCCTTCTTTCTATATAAGCCTAGTTTGTGCTAACATCACATCGCACGAGGATCAACCCGCTGTCTCACATGAGGTTATGTCGCTGCGATACTATGTACGGCGGACGCGTGCACCAATGCCAGTCAGGGACAGTGCGTGTAGTTTCGTGTCTGTAAATGATAATAATATTAATAATAAAAAATTGACCGCGTATCTGCGTGATTCGCTGCAAATGTCGTCGAAAGACGATAGTCTCCGGCCGGCCGTACTACAATGTTTTGCCTTGCCTCAGACAGCGCCTCCTCTATGTTGAATCGCCCGCACCTGGCTGGCATTGATAAAATAGAGGAGGCGCTGCGTGAGATATGGACGCCATCTGGCAGTGCTCTCGAGAAACATGAGCTTGTGCAGAACCCAGGGCCACTGCCAGCGGCAGCACCATATCGTCGGCCGAGGGCTTTTTCGTGCATAGCGTCGCATTTTCAGCCCAGCCTAAGAAACACTAGGGTCTTTGCAATTACGTATCTATGTATTTTCTTATAAAGGAACATACCACCTACTACTTACGTATTGATGTTGCGCCACAGATATCCGTAATATTTGCTTTTTGATCGACAATGTTCACAAGTATGAACGCAAAAGCCTGTTCAAGATGGCTGGGCGTTGAGCAAGTGGTTAAACTTTGGCCTGGTGGCTGAATCGGTTGACAGACAGACAGATAGAAAGACAAACAGACAGACCAAAATTTCTGCGTTGAAGTATCCCAAGAAAGACTGTCGTCTTTAATAATTGTTGGCGTTTGACGTCCCAAAACCACGATGTGGTTATGAGGGACGCCACTGTAGAGCGCTCCGGAAATTTCGACCAACTAGGGTTGTTTAACGTGCATCTAAATCTAAGCAGACGGGCCTCTAATATTTCGCCTCCATTGAAATGCGGCTGTCGTGGCTGGGGTTCGATACCGCCACCTTCGGGTCAGCAGTCGAGTATACGTGTCTGTAAGCAAATAAAAACGCTGGGGTGCGAAAGCTTACAGATGCTGTAAATTTAAGGTTAACTCAAAAGGAGGGCATTGATGCAGCGGTTTAGAACGTCTTCATCCAAATACGCAGCCTTGAAAGAGCCCTATAATGTTGTCTTTAATTAAAAAGTGGTGTTATCGCGATTGATGGTCTGGACGTGTTACTTCAGCCGTTGGGTGAGAAATATGATGGGCGCAGTGATCATAAGCACACAACTGATGCACTCATTCACGGGCGCGCACACAAGTCACATTAAGGCCGTATCATTAAACAAAAATTGGGGCTAGAACCCATCTCACGATGAGTACCGTCGGTACCGAGACCACTAATCAAATAATGCAGCGACCCGCTATGTAATGACATGCACGTCTTGGTGACAGCACTACGACAACGTTATTGGCTATAGCTGATTCTGCCTCCTTCGCTTCGGTACCGTTCAATATGGTGAATTGTATATATAGGGTTGGGTGATCGAGAATTCACGCAGAAGTCGTAATTGATGGCTCTGATGTCGCGGCGCCTACTGACAAAGACGGGGTCAAGTAACCTTCCCGTAGACGTGACCACACTGACAGTGAATGCTCGTTCCACGTCAAATGCCTTCCTCATGAACTATATGTAAACCAGACATTGGCTGCCCCTTATTCCAAACCTTGTGCTACAATAATCGGAATCGTCTTATCTTTCTTGTTGCCCTACAATACGGCAAAATCGCGTTCAGGTTGTGTATAACTATACACTCTGGAATAACAGAGAGCTGAGTAGACGGCAGGTCTTCACGTTAAAAAGACGGGGCGTGCAAACACGGACACAAGATAGAAGTGAAGACACCACAAACGCCGACTAACAGCTGAAAAAAGTGGACAGTGGCGGAAAAGAAGGTAGACGCAGAAACTTATCTGAACATGACCAGACAAGAGGCGGTACCTATATCAATCCCGCACGCTCAGTGGTCTACGGGTGAGATAACTGTTCAGGCACTTGATTTCTATTTTATGA
This sequence comes from Rhipicephalus appendiculatus, assembly GCA_030522465.1. Taxonomy (NCBI): domain Eukaryota; kingdom Metazoa; phylum Arthropoda; class Arachnida; order Ixodida; family Ixodidae; genus Rhipicephalus; species Rhipicephalus appendiculatus. The sequence goes on along the minus strand of JALIZH010032940.1, from coordinate 671,161 downwards.
AAGTTGAACCGACAGTTGGCTCATGTATGCGCTACCGCTATCATCGATATGCCAGGCCTCAAACATTAGACGCGTTTCTTCATTCCTATGCCTGTACAAAACTGCGCATTCATCGAATTTTGGGCGTGCACTTCCATTCTCGACAATGTCAAGATAGATTAGACGGATAGCCTCCGGTTAGCGATCTCTTATGTTTCATTCCCCGTGGAAAGCGTTTTGAAGCCCTTATTTTTCTTAATCTACATAAACAACATAGTTGAAAACACTGCATCACCCATAAAATTATTGGCTTACGACTGTGTCATGTAGAGTGAAATTACTACTGAAAATTGATATACATTGCGAAACCAACCTAGATAACATAGCGGACTGGTGTGAAAAAAAATGGAACATGAATTGAAATATCAGAAAGTGTTGCAGCGTGAGCTATTCAAGGAAAATATCTAAAGCACAGCATCAATATAACATCTGTGGCATCCTTATCAACATGCGCTGCGATTATAAGTATGGTAGAGGCCCGTGTACTGTGCGATGTCAGTGCACGTTAAAGTACACCAGATGGTCCAAATTTCCGGAGCCCTCCACTACGGCGTCTCTCATAATCATATCGGGGTTTTGGAGACGTTAAAGCCCAGATATTATTAGTATTATTATAAGTATCTAGGCGTCCATTTTACCTAATCGTTTACGTAGAACAAGCATATTGGCATGGCCGTAGCAAAGACTATAGTTGGATGCTGCACTTTATCCGCAGGAATTTCAAAGAGGCGACGCACGAAGTCAAGGAAACTTTATATTTCTTACAGGTCCGATCAGTACTTGATTATGCATGCGTAATATGGGATCCCCACCAATAATGTAAATAGACTAGGAAAAACTTCACAATAAAGCGGCAAGGTTTCGTTTTGAATAATTACTGCCAGTCCAACGTTTCTGAAATGAAAACCACTTTCGGGGTGGGATCTGCTCCGAGTACGTAGACAGAAACTGAGGGGCTTAAACTATTGGCACTAAATGTATGTCTAAAATAGGTATTAAGTGCACAGTTGCTTTGTCGAACCACACTACACATCCACCTGCTGTGATAACAACAAAAAGATATCTACCTTTAAATGCAGAACCGGCACCATTTTAAGGCGAAAGCCTTTAATGTCTCATGCTCACGTCCGTCCGGTGTCCGTCCGGTGTCCGTCCGTCCGTCTGTCCGTTCGTCTGTCCGTCCGTCCGTCCGGTGTCCGTCCGTCTGTCCGTTCGTCTGTCCGTCCGTCCGTCGATCCGTCCGTCCGTCTGTCCGTCCGGTGTCCGTCCGTCCGGTGTGCGTCCGTCCACACCCCCCACTGCGCATGCGCCAACCCATTAAAAAAAATAAAAATAAAAAACCACCTCTCCACCTCTCTCTCCCCTCTAGGCATCCCTCCCCGCGGAGGCCACACCCTCACTGCGCATGCGCCAACCCATTAAAAAAAAATAAAAATAAAAAACCTCTCCACCTCTCTCTCCTCTAGGCATCCCTCCCCGCGGAGGCCCACAGCCCTCACTGCGCATGCGCGTCCCCCTCCCTCTCTCCCCTCCTACGCTCCCCCATTTCTCCTCTCCTACGCTCCCCCCTCTCTCCTCTAGGCATCTTTGCCCGCGGCGTCCACACCCCCCACTGCGCATGCGCGTCATCCCCTCTCCTACGCTCCCCCCTCTCTCGCCTCGCGACGCCGACGCAGGCAGCGTCTGCTAGCGAGTTTCTTGGTTGAAAAAAACCGACTGCTCGCGCTGCACAACCGTTCACTGGCCACCCCGTATATATGGCAATGGATCTTGACCTGCAAGGTGGTGCCGGTGGGAGATTTCTCCTGTGCGTTGTGGAACGATAAAAAATTCGCAGCGTGCGCGTTAACTAAAAGTGGACTGCGGGTCTCTGTGTCCAGTCCGAGTCTTCTGTCTCTCATTACCCATTAGCAGCGATTGGGATGTTCCAATAGGAAACACCCGGTCCATCACTGCGTGCTTTGCGCCCCCGCAGGTTTCTCTCCTGTGCAACGCTGCGATGAGCGCCAGCGTCAACGCCGCCGCCAGTGTAAGCGTTAGCGCCCGCTGCTTCTCATCTACACATCGTTCCCTTTAGCGGGAGATGGTGTAATCTTTAAGACGAAAGCCTTTAATGTCTCATGCTCACGTCCGTCCGGTGTCCGTACGGTGTCCGTCCGACCTCCGTCCGGCGTCCGTCCGTCCGTCTGTCCATCCGTCTGTCTGTCTGTTCATCCGTCCGTCCGTCCGTCCGTCCATCCGAGCTCTGGCACGGAGCCAGGTGGCCGCCGGGATGCGCAGACGGAACGCCGGTCGCGTCGGACTCTATAGCGCTCGCGCTTTGCTTGCGTAGCGTCGCTGTGCCCAGAGTTTGCAATCATTCTGACGGACGCCGTCTCAATGGACCCAGGCGTTCACGGAATACACTTTCCAATTTACAAAGGGTCCGTCAATTTAAGAGCTGGAACGCGGATGGCGTTTGCACGATGCGCAAAGCGCGAGAAAATACTAACGCATGCGGCCGGAGGAAGATGAGTCTCGCGTCTCGCTGCGATTCAAGGTAAAAAAATTAAAGAAGAAAACACGCACCCATTCGGTTTGTGTCTTATCCCACTGAGAGTGTAAAAGAAAAAAAGACATGGCATAATCAATTGGAATGGCCACACGCTTTCGCCGAACACACTTTGGAATGTACAAAGTGTCCTTCAATTTTCTATTCGTTCTTTCCTAAAACAACACGATATTGGAATAGCTTAACAGATGACTTAGTAAATATAAGAGATAGCGATTTATTTTTTCTATCTTGTGAAATCGCTCATGAATTAGCAAATATATGTACTAAGTGTCTTGAAAACGCATTTGTTGAACCATACTTATGTTTTGTTTGATAATGTTACAGTGATCTTTGTATATATGTGTATATACACGTGCAACGCGTTATTTTTTCAGTGGTTATGTTTTTGTCCCCCCCCCCCCCCCTCCCCTTTACGTAATCCCTTTACAGCAATGTAGGTAATTTGTAAATAAATAAATGAATTAATCTCTGGTTAACCCAGCGATCCGTCTGTCCTACGTAGAAGCGGCCGCAGCTAAACGGAATCTTATACACCACAACCGTACGGCAATGAGTTAATTTGTTGGCATGTTTTACGAAACAAAAGTTAGTACACTTCTTGTCTATCGCCCGCTTATTCTTTCTCTGAACGGCGGCACATATCTTCATCTTGTAATGCCCTGCAAGGTATGACACAGACTGAGGAACACGAAAAACAACACAGCGTGGTGCACAAACTAACAACTTACTTTATTTCGAGAAGGAGCAGACGAGAACGGTTGGCGCATCACCCTGTGTTGTTTTTCGTTTTCACCGGTCCGTCTAATACCAGGCAGGGCATTTCAAGATGAAGAGGTACCAACTAGCCCCTGTTGTAGCCTTACTGGCACATATCTTACCCAGCTTATTGGCAGCCGTAAAAACATTATTGCCGTACTTACCTCCCACATTCTTTAGCCCGCGAGATAAGCAATGAATGTAAGGAATACCTACGACATGCTTGTTACTATTGCTTTCTACAACAGTAACGAGCTGCTACACTGCGTGATTGACCATAGATTTATCAACAGTAACTCTTAAACATTATATTCAGTCGGCCCTTGGCTGATTCACGCATATTGGCGAGCATTATCTTTGGTAAACTGAATTTGTGATTATGAGTACGTTGCCAGTGTTCTGTGAGATTCATGGACTACATCGCGCATCGTAATGTCAAGAACATAGGGTGAAAGGGTTCACCTCATGCTTTTTATACAGTGCTGCGCCAGCATATACCTTCAATTGGGTCGTTGGCTGTGTTCGATACACTCGAGGCCATAGACTAGGCTGGGGTCGTTTTTCACGGTTTAAGAGGCAAGTAATCGCATCTTTCATACGCCATGCACCTTGTGCTTCGACATCCGTGTGACATGCACCTTCAGCGCGTAGGCGTTCAATGGGGCGAATGAGACATGCTTCTGCTAAAGTTTTTTTCTTGGTCAAGAATGGTCAGTAGACGTCGTTTGCTTAGTCACGTCGTTTCGTCTATGAACACTTTGTGCAAAAAACCACATCATGCCTAACAATTACCTAAAGCCATCGTGGTCGTTGCAAATGAAGAGGTCCTTTATGCTGGTCGCCTTGGATAAATCGACTTACTCAACTTTACAGGCCGCCTCATGCCGTATACGCGCATAAACGACTGCCTTTTGTAAGTGGACTCTCGTGTTACCGGGACTAACAGGGACGCTTGGGCGAGTTGGTAAACGTGCATCATGAAATAAGGCGCGAAAGGAACGACAAGCAAAAAGGAACGAAGACAGGACGACGGGCTACATATACTAGCAACTTAACTTTATTGAAAAACACAGAAAGATATACATATATAGTAAAATAATGGACAAGTGGAAGCAGCCGCTGAATGAGTATGATCACAAGGAATTGACCATACACGTGGTAAAGCCGTTGTTTAAGTGAAGTAAAGGTATTCGACCTTTGTTTGATAAAGATACCTCCGGTAGCGGCCATCGAAACTGTCACAGGCTGCTAAGACTGTACCTATATCTGTCGCTCGTTAGTGGCTAAACGCGTGCATAATGCGAAGGTTATATTTTCCCACATCTTTTTTCCCTACTGCAGCCACAACTGCTTGCGTCATTAAATCTCCCGAGGAGTTTCACGTGCCGCAGTCGGACAAGATTCGCAACCCACGGCAACCCTGCCGATCGAAACAGAGCCGAACGCGGGCCATCCTCACCTGCAGCATCCTTTTGTACCGGGCACGCTTCGCGCGCGGTAATGCACCATCCCAACACGCTGCCGATGAGGTCAAACCATTGGCACCAGCCGCTTATAACACAGCCCTCGTGAGCACGCGAGAATACGAGAAGAACAAAAAAAGTCGTTCTCGCGTCACGCGCGCGTTTCTCGCATCCCCGCAAGTGCGCGCCCTTTTCTATACTCGCTACATGCCGCGCGGCGCGAGCGTTGGGTGCACGTCTTCGCATATGGGGAGGCAACAAATTGCCGTGGCGGACCGCCAATCGATGTGCTCCGGTGTTGCGGACGATCTTGCGTCCCGAACGCGGCAAATCGCTCGGCGGCGGCAACTGTCTGCGGTGCTTCCGCACCCTTCCCCCCGACAACCGTGCACACGTGATTTTAATTTACACTCGAAACCCATCTTATACTTTCTTTTTTAACGCAGGGCCGGGGCTAGCCACGTTCTCCTTGTAAGTAAGGAACCGCAACCTGCCCGACGCGTCTTATAACGGAAATTAGAGATTCGTGTGGCGGCCGTTCACTTTCGAGCCAACGTTTACAGTGACCGTGCCTCACACTATACGTAGACATGACAGGCGTGCTTTGGTGCAGGGGAGCTTGAGATTTATGTTTCACCTGTGCGTTCGAAGATGCAAGCACGAAGGCAAGGCAAATCAATGTACTACCCATCATTGTCATGGTGGCTGAACGATCGCAGCGCCGTTCAGCCACCATGACAATGATGGGTAGTACAGCAGGAAAAAAGACATGGAAAAATATAACGTTCTCTCTGGCAGATACTGTAAAAACTATATGGTTTCAGGTGCTTATACCAGAGATGTGTGCGGGAAGTTCATGTCACTTATTTGCTACTCCATACTTACTACTCCAATTTGTCTCGATTCTTACACCTCGTGTTCCCCGAAGGTCGCGGGTTCGATCCCGGCCGCGGCGGTCGCATTTCGATGGAGGCGAAATGGTAGAGGCCCGTGTGCTGTGCGATGTCAGCGCACGTTAAAGAACACCAGATGGTCAAAATTCCCGGAGCCCTCCACTACGGCGTCTCTCATAATCATATCGTGGTTTTGGGACGTAAAACCCCTAGATATTAATTACACCTCGTGTTCATCTGCTCGCTGTGCACACCTGTGCGCACAGAGAAGTTGACGAAGGCGCAGAAAGTCGTCCAGACCAAAGAAACTTGTTACCTGGTGTAAGGCTAATGTCGAGTCCAGGAACACTGCCCGTGAATGGCGCCACGGAACACGCAAGTATCAAAGACGGAAGTATCAAAGATTCGACTACAAAGGCGCCCTGTGAGTGCTTTCTCTACCGCGCCACTTGCAAGCTTGCTGAAACGTAATAAATCAACAATGTATGTTTTGACTCTCGGAAAGGGAACTTTTGGACGAGTGGGCCATTGATGCTAAGGAGGTGCACATTGCATGGCAGCTAAATGCGGTACCCACAGACTCCCACGGACGCCACGCGAGTTCCTCCCCACGCTCTCCGCCTTATATCGTTCGTGTACGCTTCAGCACGAACGTTCGGAGACCGAAGAGCACTTTAGCCCGGGAAGCAAAGCCAGAAGAACAGGCGGGGGCAAGATAAAGGGGGGGGAGTGGCTGGGTGCAGGGCTTTTTCAAGGGAGGCGCGTACACATCTCGCTACCTGTCGTGATAGTCACGTTACACCATGAAGTTGTTCCGGCCCGACGCTCTGCACGAGTTCTGCGTGCGTCTGTATACGTGCGTACGTGCGTGCGCGCGCACGCACGCACGCGGCATGCGCCTGGCACTCTTCCCTTTTCGACTCCTTGAGAGCCACGTCTCCTCCTCCGCGCAGTCCGTTTGTGCCGTTCCTTTTGTCCGGCACTGTAGGAACAACGAGCGCGTATTACGAGTGTTGTTGTTGTTGTTCGTCGTTGATGATGATGACGTTTCTCCGTCGTTGGGTTTTCGTTTGTTGACTCGATTGGCCGCTCGTGCAGGCGGCGAGGAAAAAAGGAACCCTCGCGGGCCGCTTCTCGCGTGCGCGAGGAAGCGTTCGGTCCATCGCCGGGACGGGGCTATTACGCGGGTCACGACGCCGATTGGGGCGACCCCTTGATTAAATTTAAGGGCAGCGCGGCTCACGCTGTGGGGACGACGGCCAGCGAAAGGGGGCGCGAGCATCGCCTTCCTTCCTTCTGGTCTGGAGGAGAGGGCGCGCTGCGATCGCTTTGTGTGTGCGAAGAGACAGGGGTGAGCGGTCCCTGTGCGTGACGATTGAGCTTGTAATGATAGCTCGTTTGCGATTTGCTTTAGCGCCGCCGCCGCTCTAGCGGTTGTGTGTAGCTGCTGGCGGGACGAAGACGAAGCACGGATCGCTGTCCGTCTCTCGCAGCTGTAGCGATGGGGGACCTGAGTGAACGAACTTTACGGACGCCGTTTGTAACTATACCAAATAGACCTGTCATCAGGTAAGGCGGACTAGGTTGTGAATAATTAGGAAACCAGAAATTGTCTCTTCGCGTAGATGAGCCATTGCTCCTGTCACGTCCGCTTTAAATGCCGGGGTAATATTCGGAGAAACGTTGTTACGGCAGAATCACTTTGTAAGATCAAATTATAGCCACTCATTGCTTGCCGCTTCTGCAGAATGACAGACAATGCTTCCTGGGACCATTGCAGCAGCGAAGGAACCATCGAACATATTATGTGTCCATTGCCCTCAATATAGCTTCCCACAGACAGTTCCTCTCAGCAGTGTTTGCGCGCCTCGACGACCAGCCGCTTTCTGAGCGATACATTTTGGAATACGGGATAGCGGGAGCTTCGCATCAGAAAAGCGACGAAGGCGCTGCTGAAGTTTCTCTCCCTCTCTCATTCTTCTCTTCCTTACTTTTCTCTCTCCACTTTCCCCATCCCCAGTGCAGGGTAGCAAACCAGACATTTAACCTTCCGGGGTTAACCATCTACCTTTCCGAGATATGATGGTTGTTTGATGGCTTGATGGCTTGATGGCTGGTTTCTTTATCAACATGTAAGAACGCAAAGCTTTCTGTATTTAGACAGGGAGGGGGGCTGCGATTCACGAATATCACAAGCAATAGCTCATTCCAGGAATTCTCAACGTTTTGCGATCGTTTTGATCCGTCACCTATATTGACTGTGGCACATCTGCCAGTGAATTATAAGCTACGGCCGCTTGTAAATGTTGTGGAAACCTGCGAGCTTGTGTTTATTTCGATCACCGTGGCCTTGTTAGATCGTAGGCCCATATACGGTACGGCGTTCGTAGTTCTTCCACCGCTCCCGCACCGTACGCTCTATTAGCTTCAAGACGAATGTTTTGCTTTGGCCGTGACTCCTGGCTTTATAACCTCATTTTCCGCCACATGATCACGCGCAAGCAACTATCAGAGTGCACGGATGCCCACTAGACTCGCGTGATTCGCACCTACGCGTCCGTAATTGCGCACAAATAACGCGTGAAGATCGCACGGAATGGTGCCCCGCGTTGCGAATGAAATTGACACGGCGCGGATAAGCGCGCCTCTGAGGTCGTCGTCAAGATTAGGCATCCGCGCGGCCTTCGCCTTATTCTGGGAAGCGATGCGCACTGCAGTCACGTGGGAGCGTATACAGAAGAGTATTATTGCTTCGGAAGCTGCAAGTCTGAGCTGCTTTTCACGATCGAGGCCGTACGGAGGTCTTCTATAATTAAGTTTAGCATGTCGATCGAGCAACTTTACTTCAGCTTATAGTACACTAACTCCCAAGTAGACGTTGCTCGAGAGTGCAGGGCTGAATCAGAAGATGCGCAAGTGGTGGCTCGTGGTATATGCTGTAGCTCTAGACATTTAGCTGGTAAAACGGGATGGCTTGGTATTATCTCTTGATGCTACCCATAGGCGTGCGCGCAGGGAGAAAGCGGCAAGGGGGGGACCACTCCCCTGATCGTGGAAGGGGGGTGCCAGGTCTGCCCTGTGCCTTTACTCAGAGAGACTTGTGCCGTCATTTTTTTAACGGAACAAGCCTCTCTGAGAACAAGAGGGACCAAGGGATCAAGAGGAACAAGTATTTCTGAACAGGACGGAACCAAGGGCCCCTGGTGTCGCACTCCTAAAAGATCTTACTTCCCCCATTTGCGCCCAGAAAGCCGGGGACAATGCAGGCTGTTGTGAGAATCAGGTCATATTTATTTGTGCATCCATTGCGTATGTTGTTTTCTGTCGGGCACGAACAATACAGGGAGTGGGGGGGGTCGCTGTAGTCAAACTTAGCCCCCCCCCCCCCCCGTCCTCATAATGTAGTAAGGAAGAACACAAAAGCGAAAAGGGAAGGAATGTTTAAATATTGTTGACTGCCGTCCTCATAATGCAGAGCCCTGCGCACGTCGGCGGTGCTGTTACATAACATCTTGTGGATGATTTGTATATGGACTAGTAGATGATTAACCGAAAAACTATAGATGCTTGCGCAAATTAAACCTGAACAACTTTTTTCTTTTTTTTCGCAGTTTCGCGTCGCAGTTTTAGCAAGTTCAAACTACGATGCGGTGCAATCAACAAGGCAACCGCGCGGCTCAGTGATGCGAAGTGAAACAATTAGGTTCTGGGACGACACTTTGGGTCTTGGCTTTTCGCAACATTGTCTCTTTGCCGGACTTAAAATTTAATGACTTTCTTCAACCAGCCAATCAAGGCGCAATGAAAGCGATACAATGCGGGTATCTCCAACTCAGTACGCGTCCCTTGCCCGTTGCCAGACAGATCAGTGACGCACGTTCCCCTTCGTTACTCTAAAGCAGCAAAACAATCAGTGCGCAATAAGCTTAGTTTTTGGTCGGAGTAATCATGTGATGGTCATTCTTCCGTTCAATTTCTTATGCAACTGCACATGAGAGGCGTGAGAAATACGCATGTCCAGCAGAAGCTAGTTTTACTACACAAACATTGTAACCTGTTATCTTTCCGAGTCCGCATTTTTTTACGTTGTTTGCGTGCTCGCGTGCGCGTGCGGGCTTGCTGTCTTTACCACGCCGCAAGCATACCAAAGCACATGAACGATCTTATGCTCCAATCTTGTTTGTCATTGTCTTCAACAACTCGTGCATGTAGCATACCGTTATGTATGACTGGACAGGACGAGTGCGCCAAATCCTCTGCTGGCACCAATGCCGACTCTCCGCATATAAATGACACTGGCCCTCACAATACAATGTAGAGAGCATGCCAAGACGGCAGATGAGCGAACGTCTCTATCTTCCATCTTGACCTTCTTCTAACAGCCTTGGCGATACGCTTTCTCCGTTCGCGACTGTCTGCACCGTCCATGCGCCACATCTAGCGCACTCTCTCTCCAAGGACGCTGTAGCGACAAAATGCAGCCGCAGCGATTCATCTGCAGTGCATCTTAGCCGTTCTGCAGACGCGTTTCTATACGGTAACTCCCAACTTCCTCGGCTCTAGCCGTGTGCGAAGGATAATTGAGCACGCCGCAGCCGGAGTGGTTCATTCGCGCAACCCTAATTGGTGTGGACAAGCGGCACACGCCGACGCATGCAGCGCGCTCGTCGCCACCCTCTCTGAAGGGTCCCGCCTGGGCATCTCCGCGGCGATGCCCTCGGTCGTCCACATCCAGCGGCAGACAGCCTTCGCGTTTGTATGCGACCTCGGGTCTCGCGCGGAGTGACCCGCGCTCGGGCAGCGGCACTCGGTGCGGCACCCCGGAAACCCTATAGGAAGGAGGCGCCTGGCTTCTAGGTCGGCCAGTTTTGCCACGCCGCGGCGGCGGCTATGAAATATGGTACGCCGCGAGTGCGTCGCTTTGTAATTGGCTCCGCGGCGCCGTAACAGAAAGAGCTCCGTGATAGTCTTCTTCGCCGCCGCGCAGCGGCGGCTTCCCACTCTGGCGGTTTTGCGCCGACCAGAAAACGCGCACCGACCATGGAGAAGTTGTTACCGCCGGCTCTGCAGCGAGGAACGGCGATTTTTCAGACGCTCAGCTCCTTTCGAAGAGTGGGGTTCCGTAGGCCGCCGCTGTGATGACTTCGCCGCGGCGCAGGCAGGCGCTAACGGTCGCGCATTAAACCGAATCCGGCTTCGGTCGGGGGCGGTTATAGGTCCGCAGCGTGCTCTCAATGGCTGAAGAGTTAAAACAAAAAGCAAAGAATGGCGCGAAATTTGACCGGCACGGCGGTCTACTTATACGTATAGTGTACAATTGCTCGCGAAAGCCATTTCTTTATTTGCTTCATGTATACGTGGACGTCTACAGAAGTCGTGACGCGAAAGACGCGAAATTGCTGCGGCCACTCACGCCTCCGGATTTCAGTAAATCCTTGCGAGCATTAGCCTGTCTCTACGCTTCTCGTAGACCCCTTTGCCCTCTTGGTGACTTTTTTTTCCCTCTATGCAGGTTTTGTACGCATGTAATATTTTGACTCGCGGTAAACGCGCACGTGCTGCCTCTGTCTCTTGTACTTTCGTGATCGTTTGCTTTCGTGGGATAGAACAAGCCCAGATGGCGATATCGCCACGCTCTTTCTCCGGAAGGGTTTAATGACAAACGCTAGTATATAGGTCTATTTATTACGACCTTTCGAACATTTTGAAGCAATTTTCGCAACACTTATCTCGAAAGTGTTAGCGGCCGCCATCAGTGCCTTCTACACACTGTTCTTCATTGTCGGCAGTCTATGAAAATGCCTGCGACATTCAGAATGACATGAAAGGGATACGTCGCTGCCATAAAGTGTAAATAACAAACCATGTTTTAAGGCTTCAATACTTATACTGTTTGCACACACCGTTTCACTCATAGGACCGGCATAGGCGCCACGGAGGTGTACACACGTTCTTCCCTTGGTCTTCGGTCGGCCCGTTCATCTTTCTTGAGTTCTCTGGCGCGGATACCGTGCGCGCGCGGCGATCCTGGTTCAAGAACTCGGCTGAACCCTGCGGGGCCTAAGGAAGTGGGCAGGAGGTGGCCAGGCTCGGTCCTCTCCGTTTCTCGGCTGTTTCTTCTTCTTCTTCATCTCCTCGCGTCTTCTTGCGCAACCTGCGCGCAGACGCGGATGGGGCCACGCACGTCTTGGCGCTGCAGCAGCAGCGTGCGGCCATTGACGACGCCAGGAGAGGCGATCCCGATGACCCAGCGCTTTGGCGGGGCTAATGATGCTCCTCCACGCGCGCCATTAATTCATGCTCTCGGCGTAACCTCGCGGGGGGTGATCACGCCCACTACACGGGCTACGCCGCCGCCGCCGTCGTGGAGACCTGTCGGTGCTCGTTTCGAGCAGGTACATCACGGACCCGCGCGCACTGCCCGGAGGCTTCGGCAGCTAAGAGCTGGCTGCCGCGAGGATGCATGGTGATGGGGCGCTGCTGTTATAGTTGCTGTTTTAGGAGAGGTGTATATATTCAGTTACCAAAAAACAGGCTCCTCCACATACAGCAGGTCTGTCTTCAGCAAAGCTTCAACTTGGGTTTGTATGACATTCTGATGTAGTTGCGCTGAGTTAGCCTAAAGGCATGAAGGACCAAGGACAAGGAGAACAGGACAACCACGTGCGCACATACCTGTCCTGTTGTCTTTGTCCTTAGTCCCTCATGCCTTTCGCTCAACGCAACTACATTAGAAGGTCTGTCTTGCACTCTAAGGAAAAAGAAAGCGTCATTTGACTCCTTTTCGTGAGTCCCGACTTGCCACGTCAATGACCCTCTTTAAAAAGACACGTGAGCCCTCTTTGTAGATCGTTAATACTCCATTCGGAGAGTCGTGGAGCCAAAAAGAGAGTTAACGTGTCTCTTCAAAGAGAGTCATATGCGTGGCAAGTCCAGGAAATCACCGAAAAGAGTAACACATACTCTTTTTTTTCTTTTTTTAGAGTAGGTATGATCACGTACGTACGTTCATGGTTAGTGAACCGTATAACCGATTCACGGGAGATGTGCATAGGCCAGAAACTGGGGACTTTAAGAACATTAACTTGGTTATGCGGTTTACTTAAGTGTTGCCTTGTTAGAAGCCTCGCTTGGCGCACTGAGCATGTGAGGTCAGAACAATGTAGTTAAGTGATAGGCTCAGACGAATCTGAGAAATAAGAGGAAGGAAGATGGCATCAATTGCGGAAGCTCGCTGTGCAAAGATCATCGGCGCTCTGTACAGTCTTCACGTGCGGCTCTGTAGAGAAATAACCTTGATGGCATTGAAAACAATGTTTACAGAACCAAGTCATCGTAAACACGTTAAGACATAGAAACAGGAATGACAACAACGAGTAAACCTGAAATGCAACTATAACTGTACACCTTCGAGCCTGTCTGCCGCGAGGACTGATTTAGAAGAAATTGCCTTTAAATATAGAACGGAGACTATCATAAAATAACAAAAAGAAGAGAGATTGCTCAATACTACTTGCACATAAAAAAGTGCATGTGCGTAAGAGCACATCATGAACCTAGCCAATATATGTTACGTTCATTAGATGATCTGGCTGCGCCTCGATAAGATGCAATAATTACAGAGATTATAAGGGATTCGCTAGTGCGCATTACGGAATATAGGCTGTTTTGTTAAGCGCTCGGAGAAAGAATGCGCCGAAAGAGATACTTATGTGGACAGAAATTGAATCATAAATTAATAAATAAATAAAACAACAAACCATTGGCTGCACCGGGTTATTGCAAGCTAAAACAGAACATGTTCGAAATCATTACATAACGCAGGAGCATCACAAAACATTAGCTTACATCATACACGAATAAAAAGAAAACTCACAAGGGTCCCTTATGCATTCACCTAAGACAGCTCGAAGGCGAATGCCATCCTTTGTTTTCCTTCTCAGCCGATGTAGTGATCCTGCAGCCGCCACCATTCGAAAGCTCTCTGCACCTAACGTAATTTTGCATTGCCTCCAAGATCGGAGGCACCTTACTTGGTTTTGCATTGCCTTCGTGATCGGGACCACGTTTGACCAAACTGCGATATCATGGGATGACGTCATCATGTGAAGTTACGTCACGTGCCGTCACATTAACGTCATAACGAAATCACAAAATTTGGCGACCATTGACGTCATCGTGACGTCATTACGTTATCATGATTTTTTGCATCACTCGTCGCAGACGCTGTGGGACGCCCACGCCGGCGGTCCACTTTCGCATTTGATAAGGCATTTAAGGCTTTCGCCTTATAAAAGCCTTGCCGGTCAGCCTTGTATTGCACTGACTTCAGGATAGGCCCATTCACATAGGAGCGTCGTTGATGAGCGTCGTTAATGAGCAGCATGAGCGTGGCGGATTTGTTCTCGTCTCTGTGTTTAAGACGGGCTTGGTGCCGCTGTCGCACACTGGTGTTTAACATGGGGAACAATGAACTAGAATATACTCAATAAGTATTTTTTGCTGGCTAGTTGGTACATTCTGAACATTGTGAACGCACTGCGCGAAATAATCACCTTAAAAGAGGTGCGTAAAAAAAAAAAAAAGAATTATTGTCGCCTTCTTTTTTCTGCATGTTTATTAAGGTGTTTGTTTCGCGCCGCCCTCTTGCAAGGTTCATAACTATAATAGCCTTCCTGTGTATAAGGCTTATATCGTAGCGCAAAGTTAAAGAAAATCGAAGCACTCGCTCGCTTACTTGATCACATCGGACTTTGAATTGCATCGTTTCGTGTCGTTCTTTGCATGACAGACAATAAATTGCGTTACATATATTTCCATAGTGTTTTATCAATTGAGCAATGTAGTATAATATCCAACATTTTTGTAACGAAGTCATACGAACCCAAAATCAGTCGGTAAAGGCCGTTCTGTTATGAAACTCACGTTTGTGGAGCCACAAAATAAAAAAAAGTCATGCCAAGACGAAGCTATTTGCTGAGATGTCCGCTGCGGTGGCGTAAAGGTTACGGTGCTCGGCTGCTGACCCGAAGGTCGCGGTTTCCATCCCAGCCATGGCGGTCGAATTTCGATGGAGGCGCAATGCTAGAGGCCCGTGTACTGTGCGATATGCCAGTGCACGTTAAAGAACACCAGATGGTCGAAATTTCCGGAGCCCTCCACTACGACGGGCCTCATAATCATATAGGGGTTTTGGCACGTAAAACCCCAGATATTAATATTATTATTATGCTGAGAGGTTTCCTTTAAATATCAATATTGTTTCATCACCGAATATGCCACTACCGCCCATCTCTTACGATTGAGGGCGAAAACGTATTCAATTGTAAAGATCACTGATGACACTCTGGACCGATGAAATAGAACCGAATGCTGCTATCATCTTTTGATTCACTACAGCTCTGTTCCTAGAAACCAAATCCTTCTGAGCGCACTCACTGTTCGCAGAATACGAATATATGTTGCCAGCTTTAAGTTAAAACGATTAGACCAACGTAGTCCAGGGTCCCAAAAGCGCGGGTCGCATGCAGCCCGTGGTAGTTTCGCTTCCAGCCCGGTCCACACATAACTGTTTTGTTCCCATAACTGTCCTTGTCCCATACCGATATGCTTCTGCAATTTTGGCGCGAAATACCCATAAGAAATGACCACATATAAGATATAGGAGAGGCCTTTCAAATGGCAACGTTTAGTGTCAATTTGTTCAACGCCTCCCACGCCCCCCGCCCCTACTCTCTTCACTGTCCCGGCCCTTTCGGCGCTAAATTTTGTAGCTGCATGCGACCGAATAGCTTAGATGAGTGCTGAGGCCCCAGATGCCGGCGTATTGACGCAACATTGCCGAAGAACACCGAACTGTGACCGCGAACACGCTTACACCATCGACAGAGCCTGACAGCGACACGCACTGATTCCACATCTGTTTCTGTGATAATTGCCCCAAATTAGCAGAAAATGTGCGCATTGCAATGCGTTGAGTACAACTTTCGGATAGGGCTAGTGAAAAAATTGTGTACGTGCCAGGCGAGGGCGTCAGTGCGCCAACTTTGCACAATGTCATCCTTGTCCGGCGCATCCTTTCACGTCACCGTATACGTCGAGTGAAAAGTTGAACTCGGCACGCTACAACATGAACTAACGCCACCTTGCTCAATGACTCCCTTAGGTAACTATAATCGTGCTTGCAAAAATCATTTGTTATCAATATAATTATGCATGGAAATTGAGCTGCTACCTCCTTCGACATTATCTGTCTCTACCTGGGTCTTTTTTTACATTGCGATGAAGTGATAACAATGCCCACTACGCACGCCTCTGTTTGCACGGCGTGAGGTTCTCGCATCTGATATCGCGATTCACGATTCATCTATTTCGTGGCCAATTAGGGGCGTAAACCGGGACGCGATAAGAAGCGGCGCATTAAGTTACGCGTCCCCTTCGGTCAGTTTTGCAACCGACCCCTGTGCTGTGTACGCTGAAAAGGCAGACCCCCCTCCGCCTCATCTGTTTAGGAGGATAAATTAATGAGCATCTGTTTATTTTGTGTACGCGTTAGTGACCCGTGAGGTCACAAGTTCATACCCCTGAGAGGCGGTCGCAAATTTGAAAGGGGCCGAGCTCGCTGACCCGACGAGATACGACTGCTCATTAGGATTTATGTACACCTCTCGGCGTACTTGTACAACGGGCTGTCTTCATTAATTAGTGCGCGTGCGCACTACTAAACCCCGAGAGGCAAATTTGGGCGGGCTTGAATGCACTTTAATAGACGTCATTGTGCAAGGCTTGTTGAACATTTGAGCAGGTCAGATGAAGTGCGTAATGAGCGCAAGAACGGAGAGACGAGGAATATACTTTCCTTCCATACATGTCGACTTCCAAGTTTGTCATCTATACAGCGGCAAAAACAACAAGGCTAGCAGTGTCCGCTGTCATTGCCAGCTGCTGTCGTACGACTGTGATGCTGTAGCATGATTGTAAATGATTTGTGAGTTGTCGTGGTCACCCAAGTCTTCAGAGTCCCTTCAAGGTTGGCTTCAAAGTTATTGTTGCACAGGGACAAACCACAAACATTTGAATTGTTGCTGTACACACTACTTCTTAGTCAAGCTCCTTACTCCGAACTGGAAGCGAATATCTGAACTCTGCAAAGGGTGTCCGATTTCGAGTAGAATACGCACGGGGCGTTTCCTTCACTTATCTGCTACAGCTGCATTGACTTCTTCGCAGTTTATCCATTCGCGTCCATGGCCTCAAGTATAGAGCATAGTGCCATTATTTACTTGTACATATTGGCATCCCAAGTTGTCCCATCCGCATTCTCTTGCCCCTGTCCATGGTATATATTGGAAACAACCGCTTTTACTAGTAGTGAACGCTCTCCAGCACAACTCTATCGTTTCAACTACGCCGCTGATGCTTTGCCGCAGCACACAGCGATTCCGCGGGTGAGCACGCGCAGCCGTCAAGGCTCTTCCTTCTTCTATTAATTCATCTAACTCGCTTGCTCACGTGTGCTTCAGTCCGTCATTCGTCGTACATGAAAGACAAAGGAAGCACGTCACGATCAACGTAGGACGTGCTTAATGAATCTATCATGTGAAGCTACGCTGCGCACTTTTATTTCTTTCCTTACGCAGATTGCGAGTGAAGCTCTGCATCAGGGAGGAGCATATGTTGCTGGTACTCTCCTCCCCTTCGTGACTGAACACATCACTTCGTCGTATCATCGTTAAGTCCAGAGAGGATGGGACGTCCCGCGCTTCCTCGGTCGTTTTCTATTCGCCTCGAAGACCAAACGTCAAGACACACCACGGGCTTGCGTGTGTCGTCGACAAACGGCCCGTGAAGGAAAAAAAAAGCTCGAAATGAAATCAAATGCACGAGCGTGTGCGGACCTCGGCACGGGGCCCGTACCCATCGCCCCATGGCGCGAATTCATCAATCAGACTATGCACTGTGAGCTTTCTTATCTGTAGTGACGGTACGCAGGGAACTAGCCATGCTTAACATTTACTCCCATCCTTTACAACAAGCTCGAGAGCACCGCACGCCGTGCTCGGGCGCCCATACTTCAGTCATAGCGTTGTTCGGGAGGAAGGGTTCTCGAGAGATAACGCGAGGAAAGTTTGGACGAGTGCCTTCGGTGAGGAAAGAAAGCGGGAGAGATTCGGCAATGTGCGATAAGTATGCAGGAAGAGAGAGTGAACGGGAAATACCCACGAAGCTGCTAATCCAATCGATTTACGATTTACTTCTCACAGTCGTCCACTGCGAGTTGTTTTCTTGTGAAGAGCTCTGGTCGTAACGAAAGAATCCATACTGAATCAATGAACATGTAGCCATAGCGATAGGCATCCGGAAGTGCTTAGGAGGTAGTATATGTTCTACGTCGGCAATCCACGTATTTTCTTCCTGTCAAGAATCGTGTTCCTCGTGTACAGTCAATGTCAAAAGTTTAGAAACCACTAGACACAAGACAAAGCTGAAAATTCCCGTTGCTTAGGTAGGCAGCCGTCAATTAAGATTTCCTGCCTGTTCTGAAAAGCGCTAAGAACAAGTATAGCGCAGTTCGACCGAATACAGGGACAAATCGGTGAAAAATTTGTTGTTTTCGCAGACCAAGTGGTCTCTAGACTTTTAACGTCGACTTTACGCTTGCCAACTGAATTCCTTTTTTTGTGACTGCGAGAAAAAAGTTGCAAGGTAGAGCGTGGTCGGCGCAAATACGTTAAAGGAAGTAAGAGATCTCTTTCCAAAGTTGTCTAACTTATTCTCGATCTTGATCTCTCGTTGATATATATCTCACACGAGTTTGACTCCTCACTCCTTGAACTACGTAGCAGCCAAAGGGTGGTGACCTCACGAGATACGTTTTTCCTAAAATATTGCTGTTTTAACGCATGTTAGGTGCTCCCTTTTACATCTGAAATTCTTTCGAAGCAGTAACCTGACTTCTCGTAGATAACCAACTTTCCTAAAACCTGGGTGGTGATAAGTACTCAACTCCCAACGGTGACTCGATGCCAGCGCAAATTCCTAGCGCTATGTGCAGGAAGCGACACAACGCAAACCTACCTTTATGTCTAAACGCCCACTGTTCTTGCACCTGCTTGGAATATGATTTTTCCGGGCCTTTCTTCTCGTTTGTCGGCCTTTTGATCATGACGCACCTACCGCTGATAAGAACATCAAGGGGACGCGAGCCACAGGTTTAGTCCTTCAAAGAGAAATGACAGATAGTCTCCAGCGGAAACAAGTAGTTTTTTTTTTATGTATGGAGGAAGACTCGTCTCTCGGCCCTTCATACGAGCACGAGGAATTAGGTTTCCCGGCCCCCCGAGGCTGTAGCTATTGAAGGAACTCGCTTTGCGTGTACACGTGGATGTCGGTGAGAGCGACAGAATCGAGAGGTCCTGTGCGACGTCAGCCCAGTGAATGCATGCACGTAGACCTGGACCTGAGGAACATCGAGCGAATGCTAAACAAAAAAGAAAGACGTAAGTGGCGATGCGCGAGAGAGGAAGACGAAGAAGAAAGGCGCACAAGGAGAGGCGGACGCAGTGAAGCCTTGCATCGTGGGTGACAAGAGGACGCTTGGACGCTCGTGTGTGGAAAAATATGCGAAGTAAACGACATCGGCTGACAAGCGGCCGTAATTTATGATGCCCCGTAATGAACGAAAAGTGGAGGACGTCGCGAGAGGACGCGGCGGCAGCAGGACGACGCACGCCACGCTCTCCTCTTCCTGCCTTTTCTTTCTCTTCATCTCAAGCCTCGTGGAACACTAGTTTTCGTCAACTTTCTTTTTTTTCTCCTCATCTTCTTGCTTTCATTTTTGGGGAAGAGTGCAGGTTCTGTACGTACGCCCTTGGCGATATCAGAGATTCCTCGCCGCATGCGGGCCTGGCTTTCTACCTGTCTCTGTTTTTGTTTGCTTGTTTTTTTTTTTTTGTATATCTCATATTTTCTGCTTTTGTATACGGCGCACAGCGTTGCACTTAGACAAAATTTTGCCCCTAATTCCGCAGTCACTTTCGTTCGCTACGCTCACTTGGTTGCATCCGACGCCGCTCACGTGGTTGCATCCATGCTCTGCGAGTCTACGGCCAAGGTACAGCGCGAGCTTACAAGAAGCTTCGCGCTATGTCTGTTCACGGCAGCACTGCGGCAGATGTTGTTGCCGTTGTCCTAGAAAATTCGAGAATCTCACGACCAGGGGTACAAGCCACGGAGTAGGGATAAAAGCAATACCAGGCAAGAAAGAGTGGAAAGTGCGTCACTAGAACCTCAATCTCGCTATGATTGTGATGATGACTTCATTTTTTTTTTAGTTGCAGAGAAGAAAATTGGTGTTGTTACAATTTTTTTTATTACTGCGCATGTTGACAGTCCGCCTCGGTGGTACAGTGGTCACGGTGCTCGGCTGCTGACCCGAAGGTCGCGGATTCGTTCCCGGCCACGGCGGTCGCATTTCGATGGAGGCGAAATGCTGGTGGCCCGTGCACTCTATGATGCCAGTGCACGTTGAAGAACACCAGGGGATCGAAATTTCTCGCAGCCCTCCACTATGGCGTCCCTCATAATCATATCGTGGTGTTGGGACGTAAAACCCCAGATATTATTAAGGCGAAAACCTTAGATGCCTCATGAAATGCGAAAATCGACCGTCAGCGTCAACGTGGGTGGTAAAAAAAATCATCATAGGATGACGTCAGCGTATGCTGTCATCATGACGTCACATATAGCCAAAACTTGTGACGTCATCACATCACGTCGTCGCTTGGTGAAAGGTAGGCCGATCACAGAGGCCGCACAGGCATCACGGAGATCAACGTGATCACGGAGATCACTGAGGACACAAGGGTGAGGCGCAGAAATCTTGCGATGCCCAGTCCTGGAGGAAGTACAAAACCATGCTTGGTGCTCAAAGCTTTCGTAAGGAGGCGGAGGAGGAGCAATACACCGACCGAGAAGAAAAAGATGGACTTCCGCCTTCGAGTAGTCTTAGGCGAATGCATAAGGAACCCTGTGATTCTTTAACACGAAAGTGTTTTATGCCGGGGTCCACCAAGATTTTAGTGACGTATTTCCGTCACGGATATGACGCTGATAAAATGGACGCCACCAAATGAGAAAGAAAAAAACTTTCAGAATTTTTTTTTATAATGCGAATGCTGATACAAAGGAACATGCGCAGTACAACTTCAGCTCCATTATAAAAGCGTAAACTGTCTCATGCTTTGCTGCGCAGGTTAATTTAGCGTGCAATAAACGTAAAAACGGGGGCCCCCACCATACGGTCACGCAAGTTTTTTTAAACTGACGACATTCGCTATAGCCGTTGAAAGTCTGTAGCTTTCCGAAGTAAATTTATGACAGCAATGCCCTGCTCGAACATACAGGAAAATCCCGCTGAAAAGAAGAACGAGAGCGCTGTGGTGACAAGATATGTGCGCCGACGGGAGGTCCGTTACACAGCAACCGGTTTCGCTTCATTAGCGCTGAATAATTGCGACCGAATTGATGGTTTTATTACGTCGTGAGTCGCTCGCAACGCATGAGCAATTAGTGCTCCGGCTTGTTGGAATTTCTAATGACCCCGTCCGTCGCCGTTACTACAGGGGAGGTCGCTCTGCTCACGAGCTGGCTTCGCTTGGATCGGCTTGGCTCTGTCTGCCCGCCGAAACGATGTCTTGACCCGAGACGAAAGTCTTGGCTAAGTTAGCCGCGTTCTTGTTTTTACCAGTTCGGAACCCATTATCTGGTTATCCTGATTAGAGCAGCCTTGCTGACGTTAATTATGCCTCCTCTCTCAGACATCTTGTAAACACTTCTTACAGAGCACACGAAAAAAAAAAAGAGAGACTGAGGTTTGACTCTTGTAAACCTAGCGAAAGGTACGTTTGGCTTGGTTTTGCAAAGCTGCGCCCACACTGTTTCATTAAAGTTAGGATTTATTCCAAATCTTATGGTGAAACCACCCAGATTTCAAAGTTCAGTTGTGGCGTGGCATTTGTGCACAAGTCTACAGCGTTTGACAACCCAAAAGCGACCTTTCCTCGTTTCGCTCTTCGTTATTCTCCGTTCGCCGGCTCTCCAAGCGCTTCACCTAACCGTGCGAGGAAAAAGAACAGTAAGTGCGCGCACCTGCTTGCGCCTTCGCCCAGTCACGTGGTGCCGCAGCGGCGAGGCGGCCAGTGAGCGCATCACGTGGCGTGACGTCACGCCTGCCTCACTGGCGCTTCGCCGGTTCAAAGTCAGCACGACGCGGTGAATGACCTTGTGAGACATAGTGAAGTAGAGTTCTGGCTCTAAATGTGGTGCAGGTTTTTTTACAGCTACGCGAGTGTGCATACACACAATTCAGATTGCAGTAAAGACGAGTGCCCCGGTGAAATTTGTGTTTAGTAGAAACGAACAGTCTTTTTTTCAAGTGCGGAGCACTTTGGGCGCCCGGACTGTCGCATTCTGTTGTATGCTGTCATCGTATGCTATCGTAGCTTTGCGTACCGCAGGCAAAACCATGAATTGTATAGCCATCGGTAGCATATTGAGCACGCGCTCGCGCCAAGGATTGCGTTTCGAGTGCCTTGATGATGATACTTGAGGAGCACTTTGGGGGGCATGGTCTGTCGTATGCTATCGTATGCTGCCCTAGCTTGGCGTAACGCAAGCAAAACCACTCATAAAGATAGACAAAAAAAAAAAAGAGGAAGCAAGCGAGAAATTGAAATAGAGAGAAAGAAAGGGGAAAAATAGGAAGAAAAGTAGAAAGAGCAAGAAATATAAAGAAATAGATAATGAGAGAGGAAGAAATAATAAATAGAGAAAAAAGACAGAAATAAAGGAGGTAAGAAAGAGAAAACCGAGGTGAAGCAAAGAAGGCTGCCCATAAGTGCGAAGCTGGCTTTATATTTATTTATTTATTTATTTATTTATTTATTTATGAATACTGCCAGTCTCTTTCCGAGACCATAGCAGGTGGGCATACAAGTAAGATATGCAGGTACAAAAACAGGAATCCAGTGCTGTGATAAAAAGGTATAAAATGTAGGTATCTAAATAACTGTCAATCAATATCCAAATATTCATACAAAAATCACATACAAATTATACAAATAAATATACACATACAAAAATACTACAGAAATATACAAGTAAATATACAAGTATACAAGTATAAAGCCATATATTAATATACACGCAATATACAAATATTATAGAAAGTATGCATGAAATGAAAAGTGCTACGCTGACAAGTTACAACAAACGAGAAAACACTCTGTACTGCGCACTCGGCCAGTGATATGCTTCTCATGGGGATGAAATGAATCAGGGGCTGCGAACGTCACTGTATGATCAGATGATACTTTCTATTTTAGAGACAAAGTCTGACAATGAGTTCGTGTTAGTAATCGAGAGATCTAGACAGTTCCACTCTCTGATAGAACGTGGAAAGAATGAGTGCTTGAAAGTGTCATTGTGGTAACAGTACTCTTGTAGTGTGAGTGAATGTTTGCGCCGGGTAACACGGGACTCTGATGGACGGATGTACAATGATGTGTCAATTTTATAATAGTTGTGAAGTAGCTGGAATATAAATTTCATGCGCGCTTGTTTTGCTCTAATCGCTAGTGTTTGGAGGCCACAGCTTGTCAGCATGTTTGTGGGAGAGTCAGTGCGTTTATATTTGTTGCAGATGATTCTTGCAGCCTTCCTCTGTATATTTTCTAGTTTTCTTATGTTAGTGACTGTATACGGAAACCATACTGTGTTAGCGTATTCTAATACCGGTCTAATGCAGGTGGTATAGGCCAGAACCTTGGTAGACTGAGGGGCCAGCCGGAGGCATCGGCGTAGATAAAACAGCTTGCTCAGAGCGACTGCAGTAATATTGGAGATGTGCGCATCCCATCGGAGATCTGAAGCAATCGTGACACCTAGGTAATTTTGTTCGTCCACTTTTTGAAGCCTAGTGCCTTTGATGCTGTAATCATAATTGATAACGTCTTTCTTTCGTGTTATCGACATACAGACTGTTTTTGTCGGGTTAATCGACATTTGCCACGTGTCGCACCAGTTCGAGAGAAGGTTTAAGGAATTAGTCAGCGCAAGGTGATCTGAATGAGAGTTGATTTCTTTATAAATAATGCAGTCATCGGAGAAGAGCCTAATGTTGCAAGTGATATTGTCTGTGATGTCATTAATAAAAAGAAGAAATAACAACGGCCCCAGAACGGAGCCCTGTGGTACTCCGGACGTGACGGGCAGGATTTGTGATGGCACTTGCTCAAACATGACATATTGGGAACGGCCAGTTACAAAGTCTTCAATCCAACGTGTTAATAAACCATCTCCAATGACATTTTGAAGCTTTGCAATTAATTTGCTGTGGCATACGGTGTCAAACGCTTTGGAAAAATCTAATAGTATAATATCTGTTTGCGCGCGATTGTTAATAGATAGCGCGAGATCGTGAACAACCTCTGTTAGTTGCGTTATTGTCGATAGTCTGCTACGGAACCCGTGTTGACTAGATGACAAAATGGCATTCGTCTCTAAGAAAACGGTCAAGTGTTTTAAAAGTATGTGTTCAATATTTTGCATGATGTGCTGTTTAACGATATTGGTCTGAAGTTTGAAGGGTCATCGCTATTGCCTGCTTTGGGAATCGGTGTTATTTTAGCTTTTTTCCAATCATCAGGAAGCTTTGATTCCGCGAGAGATTTGCGGAAAACCAAACCGAGGTATTTACTGCACCATTCTGCATATCGCTTAAGAAAGCAATTGGGAATTTCGTCCGGTCCCGAAGATTTTCTTGGATCTAGTTCCAACAAAAGACTAAATATCCCTTCGTCACTTATTTCTAATGGACTATATATATATATATATATATATATATATATATATATATATATATATATATATATATATATATATATATATATATATATATCTTGCAACAGCTTGCTTGACGTATGAAGACGTAAAGATGCGCAATAGTTGCTGTTGTAAAGCATTGCACTTACACCTCCACCGTCTTCGCTTGTTTACTCGTATACATTATACTGTTTGCTGATCCATGCTTCCGGACTCTCGAGCCCTGAAAGTTTTAACGCCGAAAATGCACATTATATGAAGATTATGTGTCATCTACGGTTTGTTTTTGTTTTTGAGTTGACTTGTCATAATTTGCCTCATTAGCCTGTTCCTTTTGCGCCAAGTGGTCGTACAGCTCCGCTGTTGCACGAAGATTTTTGGAGTGTACCACTTCCACCGCAGGAGCCGACCTCTCAATTGAGAAGCTGATATGTGTTTTTCTCTCTCTCTCTCTCTTTTTTTTTTTTTTTTGTCTTGCTTGAAATAACGCTATGGCGGAAGATAACTGAAGTTAAACTACGCCATCAATAAGGGTAAACAGTGTTCTCCGTTGTATAAATGCAATTGACGATTATAAGTTATACAAATGTGGTCATGATTTGAACGTAATCACTGATCACTGTCTAATTAACGCGCCATGCTTCACGTCGGGACTTCGTTCGTAAGAATTGCAATTCTTGTTTCTTTGATTTTTCCGATTTTTTTTTCTTTTGGTTCACATCTTGCTTCGTCCGTAAGAGCGCAGCACCAGAAACTTCCACTGAAATCTTTTCCGCAGCACGAGGGTTATGTGTTGCGCTGGTTGGTATGCATTCATTACGGCGGCATAAGTAAATCACTGACGAGCGAAAAAGATCAGTTAGACTTGAGTAACGTAGCGGGCTGACGTAACAGGACCAGTGGGCTTAAACTTACCACATAGGTGTATGTGGTAGTCCTGTAGACGTCCACTGATGGTGTACCGCGCCGTGCCAGTCTGTCGTCGCCATTTACAGAAGTGCTACAATAAGAAAACAAACTCCTGGCTTTCTTTACACCACACCCAGAACAAATGTGAGCAACACTGCTGTAGAATTCACTGCGAAGAATCTTCAGCATCAATCGAGAGTAATCGTAACAACGACACTTCTGGTTGAGAAGGTCCACGCGGCATGCTAACAGTCGCGTCTAACTACTCTGTGATATTTAACTTGTAAAAAGTCTTGCCCATTTTGCGACACGCCAGTCCGCGATGTAACTGCCACACACCTATTGTGGACCTGCACAGGTCTACAATTAAGCCGTCCTCGTCCCCTCCATGCAACAGGCCTAAGGCCTGGCCGACCACCCGACCATGACTGCTGGAATTCGTGGACCTCACCACCGCTCCCTACTTGACTTTATACACGAAGCAAACTTGCATGTGTATTTTTGAATAAAAAATTATTATGCCTAAGGGCAGACTTTCGAAAAAAAAGAAAAAAAGAAAGTCTTTCGAGATACCGTATGGTATGAAAGACGTTCAGTGCGGTTCGGTTGTTGGTTTGGCACTTGAACCGACGTTATAAGCGCAGTCAGCCGCTCATCTCAAAGGCTCTTTCTACTTAGCCAGGGGTTCTCGGAATCACGTTATGCAATAATAAGTCTGGTTTTCTTCTTTTGGTTGGCATCGCTGTAGGAACCGAAATGTAGCCGATCGCCTCACTTGGAAAGCGGGTGATCGAAGAACGCGAAATTCAGATGGGAAGAAATAGAGAAAAGGTACATTTTTTTTGCTCGTGTTTATCAGAAAACGTCAACAATTTACTGTGCGCTCTGTTATCTATACTGAACAACAGAGTACTGTGTAATCTTATGGGAGAGCTAGATGCAACGGTCCCTAAAAAAAAGGGCTGAAAAAATTAGCGTAGCTTGCCCCAGTGGCGCAAAGCAATAGAGAAACAGCGGAGCTGATCAGCACCTAGGTCGTCCTGGCCTTTGCGATGTTACGCTTGGTTTTGCTAAGTTTTGTGAGGTGATTCTTGGTTTTGCTACGTCTTGCGCGGTCATGCTTCGTTTTACAAACTCTTTGCGGGGCATTACCAGGTGGCTCTTAGGTAGCAACCTGATTCGGCTAAGTTATACTTTATTGCATTAGGCTACCCTCAAATTCAGTCCTGGATAGATGCCCCCCTCATCAAAGGGTCGGAACGTTTAGCCAAGTTTTACCGGATAGTCGCTTAGTGATGCTCAGCCATTAGGGTAAAGCCAGCTAGGTGTGCCGATCAGCTCCGATCTTTATTTAGCCTTGCGCCACAAGTGTAAGGCACGCTAATTTTTTTTTAGCCATGTAAGTGACGTTGCTATGCTAGGAAGTGCGGAGCTGGGCGGCCTTCTTTGTTTCTCTTTCTTACTTCCTCTATTTCTTCCCTTTTCTCTCATCTGTCAGTTTTTTCTATGTACTTTTTGTCTCTGTTCATTTCTATTCCTTTCTCTTTCTCTATATTTCTTTCTCTTTCACACTCTTTCTATCTGGCTGTCTCTTTCTTCCATTTATCTCTTTCTCTTCATTTCTATATCTATGCTATGCTTTACTCTCTCCCCCTCCCCTTTCCCTTCCTCCTCACCCTCACTTCCCGTTCCCACCCTCTTGTTATACTGTACCATACAAGGCTATGCTATGCTCTGCTGGCGTGCCTGGATAGCCGAGTGATAGCGACGCAGACCTTCGGATCGTGGGTACGTGGGTTCGAATCCCGCCTCACCAAGAAGTCTATTCGCAAAGAATCTCTCTCTTTCTTTCTCTCTCTCTCTGTACTCGTTCTCTCACCTATCAAAGTTATTGCATCGCACGCCGGACAAATCGATGCATGTGTTCTGGGAGCGAAGCAGGAAATGAAGAGGACGAAGAGAGCTCGTGCCGGCTCATGATGATGATCATTTCTGTTCGCTCTGCACGGACTAACGGTCGGCTTAAGCAGCATCGCTGTTAAAAGCGCGCTGGCTCCTCACACCGGGAATATTTTTGGGTACTGATAACAATGGTTCCCATGACCGTAACCGTATGAAGTAGCAAACAGTCTGCATTGGACACGCATACATACTCAAAGAAACAATAATCGTGTCTCGGATTGAACTGCAATGCCAACACAAAAATATCAGAACAGGTCGAGTAAAACACGACGAACAAGCACGAAGTTATCTATGGCCACCTCGGTCTCCTAACGCGTCCCGGGTGCTCACTGGAGCTGTTTGATTCTGAAACAACCAAGCCAGCGAGCAGTATATAGAATGCTGCAAATAATATTGGAAAATATATTGTTCGTTTTATCTTTTAGTTACTTCTCCTCATAAGTCGAGCACTGATGCACAAACGTTGTATTGCCGTCAAAAACTTGCAGATGGCCCAATCGGCAGGTGGTCTTAAACCGTATATTGTCCTATACGTTTTTCTTATATTTTCTTTAGGCTTGGATAAAATTTACCTGGGACATACACGAACCCCGTCATCAAGCACCACATATATCCTGAAGTCTATAGCACTAATCTATGCCATTACTGTACCACCAGAGCCACTCTTGACCATATCCTAAGGGCATGTCCAGCATTAACCTGCAATACTGTGGTCACGGCCTCCAATGAAGACCTCCGGGCGCGTTGGCGGACTGCGCTGCTCAGTTAGGACCTGGACAAGCAACTCTGAGCGATCCAGCAGGCCGAGGAAGCTGCCGGGAGACACGGTTTCTCCGTTGGCTCCTAGGTGGGAGCCCAGCCCAGCAATCTGCCGGAAATTTATTTAATAAAGCTTTCCTCTCCCTCACCCCTGTATAACCAGCGAGCGTCACTATACGCGCCGTATTAGTTTAGGGCAGGCCCGTAGCCAGGAATTTTTATTTTTTTTCAAGGGGGGGGGGGGGGGGGCACTTGTTGAAAGCCTTGAAGAACACCCATTTTTATTATTTTTTCTCGGTAAAACGCGTTCCATCCGAATTTCGGTGGAGGGGGGGGGGGGGGGCCTAGGCCACCCCACCCCCCCCCCCTGGCTACGGGCCTGGTTTAGAGGCTATGATGCGTTGCTAAGCCGATGGACGCGGGTTCGCTTCCCGTCCACGGTGTCCGCATTTCGATAAGGGGTGAACTGCAACATCACGCGTTTAGCTAGATTTAGGTGCACATCAAAGAATCTCAAATAGTCAATACCAATTCCGTGTGCGCCATCGTCTCGTAGATATCTTGGCTTACCTCATACACATGTCGTGTGTTTGGAACGTAAAATTACCGACAGCGAGCACCCCATCTCGATAGATAGCTGCGCGATTTTCCGGCCTATGCATGGCTCAGATGGCGAAAGCCGGCTTTATCTTTTAATATGCGTGAATCATTTCTTTAGTTGTTCTTCTCTCACTGAATCTACGCTGCATGTGCGGTGTGTAGGTTTTGGCTCAAGCAAGGTTTTTCACACGCCGAGCGGTGACGTATCTTCTTTTTTTCTTTTTTTTTTTCGCGCCAACCGACGACGATTCACACGAATGCACTCGCTTCGGCGCCACCGCCTTGCGACGCCCAGCCTGTCGCACGTGCAACGTCACCACCATCGGGAGGGTGCCGACGTTTTCTCCAAGAGGTGGTGTACTCGCTTTCCTGTTGCGCCCCTTTTTTTTTCGAGGCTTTCATCAGGGTGTGTCTAGCTCTCACTCGCTCGCTCACCCTACACCGCCACTTCGTTTTTTTTTTTCCCCAACACGACGGGAATGCTTTCGGTTACAAATTTTTGTTTTTTTCTCGTTTTCACCTCAGTGCAACCACGCGTGCATGTAGAGACGCGTGTGCGTCCGTATGTGCAACTTTGTGCGTATGTTTGTGCACACGTGCGTGAGTTGCGCTTCTATGTCTGTTTGCGCGTGCGAGTACCTGCGTTACTTCTATACCCTCCTATACAGGGTGTGAATATTCCCCCCACAAGTGCGCTTACCTGTGTTTTTAACCTTTTTTGTTTATATTTAAGCGAATCGCTCGTGGTGGCAAGTGGCTGTCTGATGTGCTGCTTTCGCGTCTCCTGTCCCACTGGTAGAAACAAGCGAAGAAAACTGAAGAAATGACGAATAAACAGCATAAAAAAAAAAAAGATACCGCGCGGATTCGGGTTCTTGTTCGCGACTACTATTTCTTTTCGTCTTTTTGGCGCTTTTTCCTCCGAGAGTTTCATTTTCGAGACCCGCAGGGGTCAAGTCGTATATCTCGCAGCTTTCCTACCGAAACAGGACGCGTCGCTTGGCGTAGGGTGCGCTTCGAGCCTCTCCGCGTATGGAGCGCGTGCGCGCCGCTTGGTGCCTTTCTGGCGCGCGACCGACTCGCCTAAACTCTGCGGCCCTGCAGCTATACATGGCGCGTATAGCTTGTGTAGCTGCTGCTGCTGCTGATGTCAACCGCTTCTGCTGCTTCTGTCCTGCCATGTTGGTTCCTGAAGGTTTCCCTGTCGTGGGGTGACACAAGATAAGGGCTGAGTGAAGCGCGGCAACCCGCCTGTGGTTGGCACGACGGCCGAGACAAAGTTTGTTGGCCTCTTGCGCGACCTCGTCGCCAGTGCTATCCTCTTCGTCCTTTCTTCCTGTCTCATTTTACGCTTCGTGCACAAGGGCCAATGTCAGCGTGGCGTGTCCAGCAACTGTTGTTCAAGGTGTAGGCTAAAGGTGCGAAGGTATATTCAAAGGGCCGAGTTTAGCACGGCTTGGCGGAACCTTTCGGCATATAATCCGTAATTGGAGTCCGGTTTATGGCCTGCATGGGCCTCAACTGAACTTAAATGACATTAGGAGATCTGAGGACGGCGGAATAGGCGAGGTAACAAACAGTGGTGTCAGATATCCAAGTTGACACCAAGCGATAAAAATTGACTGGGGCTCTCAACGTAATGCGTAGGGAAGACGACCGGTGGGCAGTAAGAGCAACGGAATGGCTACCAAGGGATGGGAAACGCAGTTAAGGAAGGCAGAGGGTTAGATGACGTAACGAAATTAAGAAGTTGGGAGGGATGAAATGGAATCAGCTCGCACAGGATAGGATAAACTGCAGGTCATTGGGAGAGACCTTCGTCCTGCACTGGAATAAAACGGGCTGACAATGAGGATGATGATGGGCGAGAAAGGACGAGTTTTGAGAGCAATATGCGGCAATCGTCCTTTTTATTATTTTTTTTATCGATCATATAGTTTAAAGGAGAGCTCGGACACTCTTCTTCACGGGGTGACGGAAAGTGTATGTAAATAAACATCGGCAAATGCGAAAGTCTACAAATACAACAAAAATTCACAGGGGAGAAAAATAAGGTACATTAATTAGCGAGTGAAGAATGCATAAATAGACGCAACACAGCAAACAAGTGAAAGTTGGCAAAGGAGTTCGTGAACACGCGCAGATGTTGACAGTTTTCCAGACTGAGCGCACACATAATTACCTAACCACAGTTTTTGTTTTTTGTTTTTTATGAAAACTTCGTGTGTTTGCCCGAGACATCAGCCTGCAGCAAAAGAGGTTCACTGTATGTTCCTATATTTCTCTTTCCTTCTTGATTTTCTGGAACGCCCCCAACCTCTCCCCCCAAACGCCTAAGTGTAAGGCAGCAAAGTGGACATTTTATTTCTGATTGACCCGTCTATCTCTCCTTTCGTCTATCTCTCTCTGAACAACAGAATCGAACGTGAACCTACAAATTTACAATCTGTGACATATAAAAAATTGTAATATTGGGCTCAATGACGAGCATCGGCGAAGAACAAACCGCGGCTGTAAGGATAGCTTTTTGAATGTGTAATTCACGCCGTCGCATATAGACAGATTAGCGGCTGAGGCATGGCGCAGCTAATCTCGAAGATCGAAGCCCTGGGTTCCGATTCCCGGCCTACACGGCTGCGCTTTGATGAGGGTAACATGCAAAATCACACGTGAACTTAGATTTACATGCACGTTAAAAAAAAAAGAAAAAAAAGGAAAAGAGCACCTCAGGGGAGTCAGTATTATTACGGAGCCGTGATTCACAATCATATCGTTGTTATGACCCGTAACAATCCGAAATTTATTTGTTTTTAAATAGTATTGAGATATATCGGGTAGCATTCACGAATTTAAGTTATGTATTTCACTCAGGGTCAAAATAGCATCTTCTGAAGTTAGTTTTGTGCTTGTGATCTTTGTGATCACAAACATCTTTGTGATCAGGCCAGACAATCGTTCCCTTATTTTTCGCGCACTGCATTGTCGAAATCTTCTGTATGGTCTAGAAAGAAAATAATAATAATAATAATAATAATTGATCAGGATTAACGTCCCAAAACTACGATATGATTATGAGAGACGCTGTAGTGTAGGGCTCCGGAAATATCGGCCTCCTGGGGTTCTTTAACGTGCACCTAAATCTAAGCACAAGGGCCTCGAGCATTTTCGCCGCCTCTATCGAAAATGTGGCCGCCGCGGCCGGGATTCAATACCCGCGATTTGTAGAAAAACAAGAAAACAAATGGTATAGTGAACCGCATTACGATTGCGAAGGTCTTTAGGAGCGTAACTTACGCAACAAGAACATTTTTCGCAACAGCTGTATTACTTGAAGCGGAGTACAGTCGTCAGCAAGCTTAACACGAACACTCGGCGGCGTGTCCTGAAACAGTTTGATTGACACTAGCGTCGCGCGGCTTTGGGTTCTGTTGCCGAGATTTCACCCATGCATGCCGACACACTATCCAAGCATATCGATGTATTTATCTCGGCAAAAGCGTCCGGCGCTTCGCGGCTGGCATCAGTCGAGCTATTACAGGTCATGCGTAGGAGCGTTCGTGTTAA
The DNA here is from genome assembly GCA_030522465.1 of Rhipicephalus appendiculatus. Classification (NCBI taxonomy): domain Eukaryota; kingdom Metazoa; phylum Arthropoda; class Arachnida; order Ixodida; family Ixodidae; genus Rhipicephalus; species Rhipicephalus appendiculatus. The sequence continues at coordinate 638,780 of JALIZH010032940.1, read as the reverse complement.
GCTTGCTGACGACTGTACATACGGTCAAGTTCATCCAAATGTGCCTTCCTGTGAACAAGCCGTGTATGGAGGGCTTGGTTACACGACAATAGCAACGGCAACGGCAAGCAAAATTAGACTAATTCTTGCGCTGTCATACGTTGTATAAAGTGCGTTTGCAGATCAGCGTTTGCATTGCTTACAGTTTAGGGTCTGCACGCCACCGCTTGAGGACGGCTCTCCCCTCGTCGTCGCGGCAATTTTCAACACGCACGCATTGCGTTTGCCTCAGAATAAGCAACAGGCTCAGCTCAAAACTGTACGCAGCGAAGCCAAGTTGTCTTTGAGCTCTTCATTAGCCCAATGGGCATGGAAAGCCGAGTATATATAGTCATATTTCCGAAGGAATGCTCTAAGAAACCGAACACCGTGTATTTCGAGATAGCGTGATCTGCGAAACCATGCAGGAGGGAAAGGGGGGGGGGGGTGTTCGTCAGGCTTGAGCCCGGTTTGTTAGCGCATCTTTTCTTGGCTGGGGATCACAGTGCACGGGCCGCGCGCGCCGAAGAACCCGCGTGCGAGCCTGTATACATTCTTAGTTGGCTATTCAAGAACGATTACTCATCGGGACAAGATGTCATTGCCAAAAGGTGTGGTCCAAATGATATCTTGCGGGTTATTAATGGTTCCCGCGCCACGACGCGATAGCCGCCGCCGCTGTTCGAAGACCCCCCGGCATTACGTGGGGCTCTCCGTTTCACTGCAGTGAAATCGAGTTGAAGCGCCAGCAATTACGCGCCGTCTTTAGGCCTAAGTGCCGCTGCTGCAGTTCGAACGGAGCACGAACAAAAGGAGCGGGCCGCAGTGGAAACGACGCAAACAGAAGAGGCAAAATAAAGACCCGGCCTCGCGTTCGTGCGTGCGCGCGCGCGCGCGCGTTCCGAGCGCCACTCACTTCCTCACTGTCTTGTCAAATTCGTCGGGCAGGTAGATTAATGGAGGCCGTAATAATATCCGAGCGGCTGACGCTTTCGTTTGCGCGGCCGATTGGACGCCAGTGGTCCTTGAAGGGTCATTAGTGCCTCGAGTGGCCGCTTCGATTGGCTTTGGCTACGGCCACGGGGCGGTCAGCTGCGTTCGACGCTGGGCCTTGTGTTTTCTTTAGCGACACCGGGGAGTGTTCTTTCTTTCTTTCTTTTTTTTTTCATCCCCGGCGTGTGCGTTGCTTGCAGTGCTTGTGTACTCCGCCTGCGCATGCTCCCAGCGCGTGCGCACCTGCAGCCTTTTCTCGTGTATAGGAGACGGTCGAAGCGAGATCCTTTGAACGGCGTCTCCTCGCCGCCTTTGCCACTGAACGTTATAGTTAGGGTCGATCAGGAGGGCGCCTCGGTTTGCCGCGGGCGTGTGACTTCCCAGATAGCGCGGTGCGCTTCGCGCACGTCAAGGCGTATACAGCGACTATATATCAAAAGTGGCCGGTCAAAGCACTCTATAGTCTCACGAAATCCGGCAGGCATGCACTCTCGAAACGCAGAGTTATCGTCCCGATCGGGTGAGACCATGTAGAGATAGGAATACCGTCCATACAGCGCATTCGATGTGCGGTGCTGGACGGATTGAGACGAAGATATGCACCTCTGAGACCAGCTACTGCACTTTCTGCGTGCACGGGCCTGTTTCACTTGAAGTATATATTGTAGGTAAGCATCAGAGATGCCGGTTCTTAATCAGGGACGCGATGTAAAGGATTCTTCGGAGGCCCTCGGATGACTCTTCTTTTTTGCTGAGCTACATGTTCAGCCTCTATCGCGTCACCCCAAAACGCTGTATAAAATTTGAGCCTCATTGATCTACAAGAACTGTGTTAGAGTTTGCAACGACTGCAGAAATGAAGCGCTAAATGATAATAATAGCTGGGATTTTAGGTGTCAAAACCACGATATGATTATGAGGCAAGCCGTAGTGAATGGCTTCGGAAATTTTGACTATCTGGTGTTCTTTAACGCGCACTGACATCACACAGTGCGCGGGCCTCTAGTATTTCGCCTCCAACGAAATGGGACCGTCGCGGCAGGGATCGAACCCGCGGCCTTCTGGTCAGCAGCCGAGCACCGCAACCACTGTTTCACCGAGGCGGACGTAACGAAACGCTAAAGTATGGGAACCAAGGGCAGTCAATCAATCAGTGTGTTTATTCGATCAAGTTAATAAAAAAAAATGGTTACATAAGTATTTGGACCATTAGCCTATGAAAGTTCGATGCAGCAGTAGTTCGATGGCGAGCGGCGAACACATTTTTAAATGCGAATGCATTTCATAGTCGGGCTATGTCAGGCATCCGGCGTTGTCCGGCGTTGTCCAGCGTTGTCCGCGGAGGAGGAGGAGGAGGAGGAGGAGGATAGGTTGAGGAGGTAAGCGCCGGCAGGTGCTAGATGTGAAGCATCTTATGGCGAAGCTTAATCCGGTGGTGGTGGTGGGCGGCGTGACCACCCTTACTGCGCATGCGCAACCCCTTTAAAAAAAAATAAAAAAACCTCCTCTCTCCCTCTCTCTCCTCTAGGCATCCCTCGCCGCGGCAACCACACCCTCACTGCGCATGCGCCTCCCCTCCTCTCTCCCCCTGCTACGCTCCCCCCCTCTCTCCTCTAGGCATCCCTGCCCGCGCCGTCCACACTCCCACTGCGCATGCGCGTCCCACCTCTCTCTCTCCTCTCCTACGCTCCCCCCCCTCTCTTCTCTAGGCATCTCTGCCCGCAGCGTCCACACTCCCACTGCGCATGCGCGCCCCCCCTCTCTCTCCTCTCCTACGCTCCCCCCCCCTCTCCCTCTCTCGCCTCGCGACGCCGACACAGGCAGCGTCTGCTAGCGAGTTTCTTGGTTGAAAAAACCGACTGCTCGCGCTGCACAACCGTTCACTGGCCACCCCGTATATATGGCAATGGATCTTGACCTCCAAGGTGGTGCCGGTGGGAGATTTCTCCTGTGCGTTGTTGAACAATAAAAATTCGCAGCGTGCGCGTTAACTAAAAGCGGACTGCGAGTCTCTGTGTCCAGTCGGAGTCTTCTGTCTCTCATTGCACATTAGTAGCGATTGGCATGTTCCAGTAAGAAACACCGCTCCATCGCTGCGTGCTTTACGCATCCCCAGTTTTAAATGCGAATGCATTTCAAGTGCGTGAGGGCGTTCGCATCGCGGGAGCTCGGCGGAGCTATATATGAAAAAAAAATTTAAAAAACAAAAAAAAAGAAAAAAAGGAAAAAAAATAAAAAAAATTAAAAATAAATAAAAAAATAAAATAAATAAATAAAAAAACAGAAAAAAAAAATAAGGCGCTGCGCCGTGCTCCCGACCGGGCTGCAGAAATTAGGCGCCTTTTTCTTCTTCGAACCACAACCACCATATATAAATGGAGTGAAGCGCGCGCGAAATGCAATCGCATTTCCTCACGATTCCCTTCGGGGAGGTGGGGGGCATTTTTTTCACTCCCCTTTAGTATTCTACTTTATTGTGCTATTATTAATTGAGTGAGCGTTTAAATGACATGGTTAAAAAGGGCATAAAGACGCATCGAGTTGCTTCCTAAGGGCTACTGGTGAACGTACGACCTATACTCCGAGTGCTAACCTTTCTAATAAAACAGAACACTTTAACGATGCGTTGATGACGGCGAGTCAATTTTAATCGACATCTTCAATGATTAATAAGTCAATCAATTAATCACTCCGCATAAATGTGTGGGTGTGCACAATGCGTCATTGAGCGATCTGTTTTTGCACGTTCGCTAATTGTGCCGTCATAGCAAATGTGTCACGAAAGAATGGGCCTCTACTTCCTTCTTTCCATTTAGGTGGCCGCTTAACAAAGCAAAAAAAATATTACGTTAACAAAAGCCTGCGCCCTGTTTTCTATACTCGCGCTCTTTTTCTTTCGAGAGCATTTTATATTTACTACAAAAGAACTACAACGGTGCACTATAGTATAGTATAGTGTAGTATAATGTAGTATAGTATAGTATAAAGTGTGCACGAAAACGACTCATGTCTAAAATATAAGATGTGTTATAAACAGTAAAAGTTAACGAAGAAATGCAATTTTAGAGTATGTCCACCGCGGTCGTATAGTGGTTATGGCGCTCGACTATTGACCCGAAGGTCGTGGGATCGAATTCCAGCCGTGGCGGCCGCAGCATTTCGAGGAAGGCATAATGCTACACGCCCGTGTGCTTAGATTTAGATGCGCTTAAAAGAACCCGAGCTGGTCGAAATTTTTGGAGCCCACCACTACAGGCGTCTCTCGTAATCATATCGTGGTTTTGCGACGTCAGACCACCGACAGTTATTATTACTATTATAATTCCCAAGTTCTGCGAAAGTAGACGTGCAGCCTGACAAGGCGAGGGATAGAGCACAAAAACAAGATTGAGGTGAACCATGCTGTCCAGTACTCGAAGCACTTAGCTTCATTTCCACATTAGGGATAAAGCAAAAAACAAAACACATTGAAGTCGCTCGCACCCTTAGACCCACAGAGCTCTGGGGGCTGCCTTCGTAGCGTGACCCTCGCGCTAATCATGGTCGCAGTTCGCAGCTGTTTGCCGAAATACGGTTTCTAGGAAAGCAGCGCGCTATTCTTTACGTATTAGCACCTTTCCTCATGAATAGAAGACTGCTAACCCGTCGGTAAGCGGTTTGTTGCACGTAACACCACTGTTCTTCATCGTTTTTGTATTCTAGCTCCAAAAATCGTCGCGCTGCTGCCCTTTGTCGCTTTGTTTTAGAGCCCGTGGCGGTAACATTAATAAGACGTGTCGCGCAGCAACGAGTGATTGATGGAATAGGCCACCAAAGATCTCAAATTGACGAGTTTTGCCTAAGTTTAGGCGGAAGCGTTGAAAACGGAGAGTGGTGGCGTTGTTCCTCGAACTCCGTAACAAGGAAACGAGACTGCACTTTCATCTTCTTCACTTTGTAACTGCGCTTATTTTATTTCTTTTACAGTATTCTTGTTGCATTTCCACACAAATAGAACGCAAGGTGGCAGATTTAGCCGGTGGGTATCTAGCCTAATTATACCAACGAATTTTCGTCTACTGATAGCTGTACCGTTCGCTTTAAGCAATGTATGCAAGTCACGTGAACGCAAGGTGCTTTTCTGTCGGATTTCGTTACACATGAACTAGAATGCGGACAAGAGAAAACAGTTTTGTCCCAAGATGAAGGACCATTCAGTATATTATATAGTACAGGTGAGTATAGTATAGTATAGTATAGTATAGTATAGTATAATGGCTAGTGTGGAGCAGCGCGCGGGCGTTCCGAACACCCGCGCGCTTCTCCACTCTAGTATAGTATAGTATAGTATAGTATAGTATATTGGCTAGCGTGGAGAAGCGCGCGGGCGTTCCGAACGCCCGCGCGCCTCTCCAGTCCGGCTATGGTAGTACATGTCTCCTTCGTTTTTCCTGTGATCGTCCGATCTTTTTGTGCACATATCCTACAATAAGACTTGCACAACAAGAAGTTCTTCTAAGATAATAGTACATGGTATGCTTTGCCAGGAAGCTGTAGGCTTATTTGTTAAGGAAGTAAGCAGAGTTCAGCCGCTGCTTCTGTTAATTTTAACAAGAGAGAGAGATTCATCATGACAGAAACTCTGAGAAGTCGGCCTCAATAAATTTTCTGACCTGCTACTAAGAGTTAGGGCAAGGAGAGGGGGGTAGTAGAGAAAGGAGAGAGAAGGTGATGAGGATGAGGAGGAAGGTGGCGATTCATTTTAACAGCACGACTGCTGGTTTAAGAGGCATGTGTACAATTGTGACTAGCGTTCTTCGCACTTAATGACAAGGAAAGGAAATACCCGCCACGGTGGTCTAGTGGTTATGGTGCTGGACTGCTGCCCCGCATGCACGTTGCGGCATAGAATACGGGCCGCAGCGGACGCATTTTCGGTGGAGGCGAAAATGCTTGCAGCCCGTCTATTTAGATTTAGGTGCACGTTAAAGAACCCCAGGTGGCCGAAATTTCCGGAGCCCTACACTACGGCGTCGCTAATAATCATATCGTGGTTCTGCGACGTAATATCCCCACAGTTATTATTATTAGTGGGTGGCTCACGAAATTTTGGCCATCTGGTGTTCTCTAACGCTCACTGACATCGCACAGTACACGGGCCCCTAACATTTCGCTTCCACCGAAATGCGACCGCCGCGGCCGGGATCGAACCCGCGACTTTCGGGTCTGCCAGCACCCGAACTATACTGTGTACCACCGAGGCGAATGATTTAACGGGGTTGCTTACAAGCCAAAACTCGCGTAATAAGGTAGCCATTGCCCGAACTGTTTCTCCAAGATAGCTACTTTCTTATCCACCCGTGCCGACCGATTTAATAAGCCTCATTCTGATAAGCTGCAACGGTATTTTTTTTCTTTGTTAATTTCTTCTTCTTCCTGTCTACGTTCCCTTTCTCCGTGCATAAGTGTGAGAAAACGCGAGCGCGACATGGAAAACAAAAAATAAAAAGATATTCAGGCGACATGCCAGTGTGATGAGATGCGCGACCCTTGGTGCAGCGCGGGGTGTATTATCGCGAAAACATGAGTCCACCCCGCGCGCGCGCGCAGCAATTATTGGCGTGCCGACGCGAGCCGACGGGGGTCCGAGAGCGCAAAAGTAAAGAGTGCCTGCCTAATTGACCGTTAATGACGGCGACCCAATCACCCCTGCTGCGTGCCCAGAAACCCCAAGTAGACTCGGCGCCTTTGCCCCCCCTCTCCTCATCCCCCCAATCTTCAGTTGAGTCGCATGCCGTTTCATCTGCGGCTGTGCGCCGACGCTGTGACTGCCCGAATAGGAAATGCGAATGTGGATTCGTGGGATGTGCTGCTTCTCTATTTTGCTCCACCATCGAGAGAGTGAGAGAGATATCAGGTGCTTTTCTCTCCTCCCTCCATCTCTCTCTCTCTGGTAATAATTATGCACATTAAGAGTGTCGGGACTGGTGTCGTGCCATTTGAGGTGGAGTTGTCTTTCGACTGCACGGCTGTGGCTAAGCGTGTACATAGTGGCAGTGCCCAGATCTCACATGCACTGAGGGCTTTCTTTCTTTCTTTCTTTCTTTCTTTCTTTCTTTCTTTCTTTCTTTCTTTCTTTCTTTCTTTCTTTCTTTCTTTCTTTCTTTCTTTCTTTCTTTCTTTCTTTCTTTCTTTCTTTCTTTCTTTCTTTCTTTCTTTCTTTCTTTCTTTCTTTCTTTCTTTCTTTCTTTCTTTCTTTCTTTCTTTCTTTCTTTCTTTCTTTCTTTCTTTCTTTCTTTCTTTCTTTCTTTCTTTCTTTCTTTCTTTCTTCGGAGTGGGTGACTACTACTGTGCGGATGTTACGCCACAGTACCCTGGTGCATCGATACCGCGCGTGGGCTCAGGCTTAACGTACGTGTGCATATAGGCGGTGTTAAGATAACATGGCGGCAGTGAGTAGTGTCGTTTGCTTGCTCAACTTGAAGTCACGGGTTCGATTACTGAGCGAAAAGTGGGTCATATTTGGACGAGGATGCAATGCGGAGAATCGTGTGGGTACGAGCTATGTTATCGGCTCGCATTAGAGAATCGCAGCAGGCAGATAATCCATTTGGCGCGCCCCTCAGAATGCAGGTGTAGCTTTGGGGGCACGTAAGTCAAGTGATAAAAAAATGTGGCCTGCGGGTTACATTATTTGCATCTATAGGACAACATTGGTCACTATATCGGCAGTACGAAGGTGCACTGTTTGCGCGATATCTTTGCTTTCTTTAAATGCATTACTGCTTTCTAACAGGCACCTGTACAATGTCTCTTTGTGCTTGCGTTGTTGACAGATTTTTCATTAGGCAGTTTTAGAGCAGGGTACGCAAAGCTTTACCTTAGCGCTTGTCGCCACTGCGCATGCGTCATACGCTATCCTTTGGGTACCGATGTTAAGTAACGAATGTAACGTATCGTACACAAAGAACGCTATCTCTGAGTACCATATTTTAAATCTTCCTAATGTCCGTAGATTAATGATGGCAAATATATAACCTACTGCGCATTAGGGAAATAAAGTATAGTTCTCGGGCTAACGCTTAAGAGCCTTCTCTAGAAGATTACAATAATTCGAAGACATGACAATCTGCACTTGCCCGATCGTCGTCGTCGACGATCGGGCAAGTGAAACCGAACGCACGCAGTGCGCCTCGCTGTCGGAACCCTTTCCCAGCTTCGCTGGTCTTCACTCTTCACAAACAGTTGCAAGGGCTCTAAATTACGTAATGAGTTCATGGCTAGAGAAAAATGAATTTCACATATGCACTTACACTGTGTATCTTTAGGGGCTCACAGAAGCGTGTTCTGCATGCTATAGCTCTTTTTCTAAGGTTTAACATAGATATATTAACAACCAGAAGGGGAGCTGAGAGGCTAGAGTTCTTTGTATCGTAATCTCGCGGGATAGAATACCGGCCGCCACTGCCGAATTTCGATGGAGGTGGTATGTTAGGAGGCCCCTTGTACTTAGATTTAGGTGCACGTCAAAGAACCCTATATATGTGGTAAAAATTTCCGGTCGCGGGTTCGATCCCGGCCGCGGCGGTCGCATTTCAATGGAGGCGAAATGGTAGAGGCCCGTGTACTGTGCGATGTCTGTGGCCGTTAAAGAACACCACATGGTCCAAAATTTCCGGAGCCCTCCTCTACGACGTCCCTAATGATCAAATCGTGGTTTTTGGGACGTAAAACCCCACATACTACTACTACTACTACTCTTGCGTATTTAGTAGCCATTGTCTTTATTATTTGCCGATAAAATACCGAGCAAGCCTAACGACTCCAACCTTTTATGACGTGTCATCCGATGCATGCACATGTCCTCTCCCCTGCCAGTAGTCTGGTGCTCATCGAGGCACCTCAAAGCAATGCGCAGTGCATGCGAAGACTGGGTGTTCTTGTTCGCCTAGTCAATGTGACTCGCACACATTGTGCAGGATTGGCCAAGAATTCAGTGGTTTCATAAATTTAAATAAAAATTAAAAATGGGGATGTGGTGAAACAAAACTTGCAAATGGAAGATGAAATTTAAATGCACCTTTGGCGATCAAACTGACGTAGTAGCGCGCATGTTGGCAAACGCGGGGCTAGCACGCTGTTCACGCTGCCCGTCATCGATGCTGACGCTATGCGCCAGTTTCTAATGCTCACGCACGACGCGTTCTCTCGTTTCAACTCGTCAAAAAGAGATATCCGCTACGAAGCAAAGCTGGACTGGTCATCTTCAGCCAGGTATCGGTATTCTCGAAGCTGGACTGGTATTGTGGTAACTAATAATCATCTTTGGTCGGCGACTTCAAGCACGGCCTACTTCTACGATTAATGTTTCCTACTGGCTGGTTGGCTATATATATATATATATATATATATATATATATATATATATATATATATATATATATATATATATATATATATATATATATATATATATATAATTTTGTTACTGATTCAAAATGATATTCATTGTTCAATAGTAAAAGCTATTTTCATGAGACCAATTTTCTACCATTTGGCTTCCAATTTGGCGATAAGATTAAATGGCTTGGCTACTCTGGCTACATTTGGCTCGAGTTCTGGCCCCTTTTCGAATCTACTCAGCGGCAACACTGCAGCTTTGTCTTTCTTTTTTTTTTTTGCCTCATCTTGGTGGCATGAAACATTGTTTTATATGTGCACATGTCCAGTATAAACCGTATTCGTACAGCATTTTAGAATGCGAAGGTTTTGACGGGTGTTTACGTCAAGTTACAAGTTGCTGTTTCATTATATCGGCCGAGTGTTAGTAGTTGACATAGCGAACTCTTTAGTTTTCAAGGACATGGGCATACAGAGTGCTTTATAGTGCTCTGAATCGTTCGAACTTTTATTGCGATAGCAAGTACATGTCAGTGACGTAAGGTGATACCTCGCACGGATTGAATCAGACTAAAATCACGTTTATCGCATGCACGTATAAAATTAATTTGCAAATATTGAGGTATAAATATGTGTTCTTCTGAATGAAACCCAGTCGCACGTCTCCTTCCGTTCTTGTTCCTCTTCCCGTCCATGCTTGCGTTGCGTAGAACCTTACTTAAAAACTGGCAGTGGTCCCTTATGTAACCGCCTAAGACGACTCGATGGCGGAAAAGCCATCATCTTTTAACACAAAAGCATTTTACACCGGGCTCCACCAAGAATTCACTGACACCATATCCGTCACGGAAGTGACGTCAGTGAATTGGTGCTTAGAATGAAAGGTGCACTAATCAGAGCCCTACATAATATACTCTGTGGGAGTCGTATGCAACTGCCCCTACAAAAAGCGCCCACAAAGGCAGTCAAAAGGGAAAATTTTATTAAGGCGAAAGCCATAGATGCCTCATCAAACGCTAAAGTTGACCGTCGGCGTTAGCGGCATCAACACGAGTGATGCAAGAAATCACCGCGTGATGACGCTACCATGACGTCACTGATCACCAAAACTTGCGGCGTCATGATGATGTCCATAGCACGACGTCACATGATGACTTCATCAAATGACTTCGACAGTTAGTCAAACGCGGGTCGATCACGGAGGCAGTGCAAAACAAAGTGAGCTGCAGAAAGCTTTCAATAACCTCCGATCCTTGGAAGGCAGTGCAAAAACCCGTCACATGCAGAAAGGTTTCAAAGGGGGGTTTGAGAGGATCAATGGAACGACTGAGAAGGAAAAAAAAAGGAAGAAGTTTACAATAGCCGTGTAAAGCTTAAGAAACAGTGAAGCTGGTTGATCGTAGGGGCTTTCTTTTTTTTTTAGCGCCAGTATGCCCTACGGCATAAGTTAAATAAACATCAACGTGGCCTTCTTGGCTGAATTCTAGGTCTTTCCTTTGAGTAGACCAAAGTAGAGTCGAACCACAGCCTGTCACAGGCCATGCAAGAATGTCCAAACTCCAAGCGCCCAGAAACTAACGTGCACAGCTGGCTGTGGCAAGCCCCGGTAGAAGCGCGGGCCTTTCGTCGCTCGTACTCAGCTCGCGCGGCGGGCAAACTCGGCACGGCGGCTGCGCGGACTGTCTCCGTCGGTGGGCGCGGCTGATGGGCAACGGCGCGTGATAAGCAACGGCCGCGGAAGGGTTTTTCGCGGGCGCCCAACATTTTACCTCGAGCTTTCAAAGCTTCGCTCCTAAAAGAAGATGACCTTCCAAGTTGTTTTAGGCGATCATATAATGGACCCTGTCAGTTTTAGGGGCGAAGCTCCTTAAGCCGTGGGTCGTGCGTCCTCGATGTATGTTGTAGGTAGCCACCTCTCGTTTAGTTCTTGGAATGTCCGCTAGATGGCGGTACTTGTATATGATGAATATATTTAGAGGCGATGCTCCTTATGGCATCACCTCAGTGGTCCTCGGTTGTCGATGCATTCTGAGTAGCCAGTAGGCACTGGATTTCGACCTCCAAGGTAGTGCCGGTGTGAGAGGTCTCCTGTGCGTGATTAAACAATAAAAAAAATTCACAACGTACATGTAAAATTGAAGTAAGCTGCGAGTCGCCATGACTCTCATCGACCCTTAAGTATAAATGCGCCCGATCTCACGTCGTTGATGATGTACTGCGCAGAATTCGCGAAAGATTACCGGTTTACCGACGCAAATCCGAAGCTTCGCCCGCTCATCATCATTCACTCCGTGGATATGGTGTCGTCGTCTCCAGTTCTCGTCTCGTTTCCGAGAGGGCGCTGTCCTATAGACATGCGTACACTATGGCGGTTGGGTGAAGGTACGCTAGATGACGTTGGCGGTGCAGCTGCTCTCCGATGGCGCGGACCGCCGTACGAGTGCGCTTGCCGGATCATGCTGCTTGGCGGACCATGGACGACGACCGGTCGTTGAAGTTTGAATAAAATTTCACACACACTATCGCTTTGATTACTGCTGGGCGAAACCACTGAAGATTTCACGGTGTAACCATGATTGCTTCAGTCACCATAACTCTCATCGACCCTTTAGTATAAACGCGTCCGATCTCACGTCGGTGATGATGTACCGGGCAGAATTCACGGAAGATTCACGGTTTACCGATGAACCTCCGCAGCTTCGCCCACTCATCATCATTCACTCCGTGGATATGCTGTGTTTTTTTGTACACGTAGCTGTACACAAACAAATAAAAAAGTATATGTTTAAGAAAAAGTGGTCGAACGATTTAGAGTACTACGTCCTCTACTATGGTGTGCTTTAGTCTGAAGCAAATTATTCGTGATTTGGGGTGCTGTGAGCACGCTACTGTGGGACAGCAGAAAGCTGACCCGGACTGTTTTGGATGTCGTGAAGTTCAAACTATGCACAGTGCTGGACAAGTCAACATAGTACACACAGGGAAGTTTATTGCATTCTCTAGTAACAACAGTTCAGGTGAGCACAACTTCACTGGGCAACAAAAAATCACCGCCATATCCACAAAGTGAATGATGATAGAGGAGCTTGCTCGGAGATGATCGGGTAACGCGCGAATCCTCCGTACGCATCTCCTACCATCATATATAGACGTGAAAACGTTGTTATGTATACGTTACATGCGGCGCTCGGGCGGTGAGCCCGAGCGGCTGCAGCGTTGCGAGCCCGCCGCGCTGCGGCCTTGGCTTCTGCGGTGTTCATGCGGCCGAGCGACAACGAAGAGTGTTCACTGCGTGAGGCCGCGTGAGCTCCCGGCGAAGAGAAAGGAAGCGCACGTGCCGAGAGTGGTGTGCCGTCGCCTACGTCGCCTTCATCGGCGCCGCCATCTAGTGAGCATTCTTGAAATCACCGGAAAGCCGGCGCCTTGAGCGGAGAAGTGAACACGCCGCCGCCGTCGCCGCCGCCGCCGGACAAGGCGCGAGCATAAGGAGCAAGCTCCTAAAAACCACTTTAATCGTACGTACAAACAGGAAGGCACAGGTGCGGATGTAACTGATGGCCCTCAGACACTATCACAGTCCACAGATTTGTGATAGAGAACCCACATGCTAAAGGAATAAGCTTCCGCGACATTCAGAAAAAGGCAGATCTATAGCAGTAAGACGGCAACTTGGGCGAGTTGGTATCGGTTCATATTTTCAGTGTAACAGCGCACAACAAAATGAGCAGACTGATAGGAGAAGAAACGACGCGCACAATAAGCGCTGACTCGCAACTAAACGGTTTATTGCATATTACACATACATATAAGCATCATGCAGGTACACGTCACATGGATTGCCGCCGCTGTCTTGTCTATGTAATATGAAGTCATCAATGAACCATGAAATCATTTATTGTTGTCGAATAAATACTGTTTAGAAAAAAATTTATTTACACTATGTACAGAGCATAAATTATGCATGACATATCAGTGTACAGGGATACATTCACATTTTCACCATTGTACATCACAGAAACTAACACTTTCGCATAGGGCGAACAGCAGCTAGTAGTCTGATCAGCATAACAACAAATGCACATAGCATACTGTTTAGAAAAAATTTATTTACACTATGCACAGAGATCAATTTTGCATGACATATAAGAGCACAGGGATACATTCACATTTTCACATCACAAAAACTAACACTTTCGCATAGGGCGAACAGCAGAAGTCTGATCAGCATAACAACAATGCACATAGCTCACAAATCACACAATAGAGAACAGGTCGAAAGGGCAAGGAGACAAGCACACCAACTCCGACCCGACGGTGCGACCTAGCACCATGTAGGCCGAAAAATAAGTTGGACTCGTTCATTGTCAACGTCGACAAAAGGGCATGACCAATGGCGTAGAAACTCGTGCTCCCCCCAAAAAGAAAATACTGTTTAGAAAAAATTTATTTACACTATGTACAGAGCATAAATTATGCATGACATATCAGTGCACAGGGATACATTCACATTTTCACCATTGTACATTACAAAAACTGAAACACTTTCCAATAAGGAGAACAACAGAAGTCAGATCAGCGTAACAAAAAATGCACATAGCTGACAAATGGCACAATACAGAAGAGGTCAAAAGGGTAAGGAGACAAGTACACCACGACCCGATGGTGCGGCCTAGCACCATGTAGGCCGAAAAATAAGTTGGACTCGTCCATTCTGAACGTAAACAAAAGGGCATGACCAATGGCGCAGAAACTCGCGCTCCCCCCAAAAAGAAAAGCTCCTCCGAGAGAAACGCGAGGATCTCGCGCCTCATGCGCCCCAGTATTGGCCATAAGGCCCGTCGACGGCAATTCCCAGCGACGGCTTCGCAGCGGTTGCGCCAAAGGCTGAACAGGCCGGCAACTACTAAGAGTGCCGCGAAGCGCCCCCGTGGGAACTGGCCGCTGGACACGAATACTCGGACACCCTGCCCACGAAACCCAGCATGGACTGCACGCCAAAAAAGGCGGGCGACCACGCATTCGATCGTCGCATGTCGGTTGGTCTCAACCACGACGCAGTTGGGGCAAGTGGAGGTGCGTACCACCTGCCATCGTTGCAGCCGATCTCGAGTGGGGAGCAAGCCCCAGCCCCATCGCCAAACAAAGTCACGAAGGTGACCCGGCAACGCCGCTGCGACCATGTGTTTCCAAGGGCGATTCATTACCGCATGCCGTTGTCGGGGCACCAAAGGCTGCATAAGGGCGGCCATTGTGTCCACCACTTTCGCTTCGGCGACATCGATCGCTGGGCATGTAGTCTCTAGACGGCGGTGGAAGGCCAGGAGGGCACGATACACAGTCGGTAAATGGGAGGACTGCGGACCACAGTTGATAGGACCAGCGGGCACTAGGACACGTAGGGATGGACCTAGGTAGTAACGTGCGAGTGCCTGCGCAGGTGTACCTTCATTATTTAAAACGCGCAATAAAGCGCTTTTCAAATGGAGACAAAATATTCACGCACGACATCTTCAATATTCAAATCTAAGCATCCCTCAGAAATGAGATAGCCGTATTGGTTTTTTTTGTTTGACATATTGTGTCTAATTATTACCTAATTTCAATGCTATCAACGTACCGCAGTAGTGTTTACACTGAAGCATATTACTTTTATCTGATACTCCGTAACGTTCCGGGTGTTAAGAAAATAAGAATATCATTTACTTGTAATTTTCGGCAAACTACGCGCTGAGAATGCTCCAGGATACGAGGACTCCTAGGTAGACGTTACCGATACTCGCTAAGCTAAAGCTATACTCCATCTCAGAAGTACCTTGCAGCACTGTGGAAGCTGCAGGGCTTGTTAGCCAATAGGAAAGGTGAAAGCCCCCTCGAGACGTGTTCATCCGCATCGCGTCGTCTGCTCGTCGTCTCTTTGGCGTCGGCTCGCCTACCTTGTCGATACTTACTCCCTCCAATTAGTACAAAACGCAAAAACCTCTGCGGGAACGCCACCTCGTTGTTTCTTTATGTTCAGAAACCCACTTGTGCAGGGCGTGTTCGCTGGCGTTTGTGAGGAACGCGGTTCTTTTCATAACAGCGTTCATACTGGCGTTTTCACCGAGTCCTTTTTTGTCAGCGCGGTCGACGCCCTAGCTTTCAGCAGCTATCGCGTACCATTCTTGAGTGGAACAGCAAATGATTGGCACAGAAAACAATATTGACATTCAGGGTGTTTCGCATCGTCAACGCATCACCGACGCTAATGTTGTGGCGACATCTGCTCAGTTAACATCAAACCACTTTTACGGCTTGTCATCGCCTCAGTAGTCCTAGCAGCACCAAAACAAACGAGCGATATAAATAATAGCGAAAGAAGATACCTGATTATTTACCCTCAACGTTAGATTAGACTAAGCGATGACAGATTATGCCACTTATTTCTTGCTGTCCGGACAGAGAGCCAGTAAAAAGCACGAATTCGGATGGAAGCGGGTGGTTTGCGGTGTATGGGGGGCTGCCATGTTGCTGTATGTCAGCGAGGTTAGGGTGGTTATTACGGCTACCAGCCGGTAATCTCTTCATTATTTCAGAAATTTCGAAGTGCATGCGTGAAGGGCCTAACCTGCCACGTAGCGCCGTAACGCGTCATGCGAGAAGCACAGCTAAAGCACTTGCACCTCGTTGATAATGGGAGTTAAGCCCGGGACTATATTATGTGCTGCTCAAGGACACTGCCTGTTTACTCCTCGTAGCTTCGGCAGTGCTGCAAGGTAATTGTGAGATGGAGTATAGTTTTCAAGTGAAACTTGTATTGACTGACTTGTGCAGCTGGTGCTCCAAGAAACCTTCTTCACTTCGCCCGCAGCTGGCGTGCAGCAAAGACAAACTTACAGGGTCCCTTACGCATTCACCTAAGGCGTCTCGAAGGCAAAAACCATCTTCATTTTCCTCCCTGCCAATGTACTGATCCTGCCCCGCCACCCACTGAAAGCTCTCTGCCCCTAGCACGGAAAGTCGAGCTAGTTGGTATGAACCCGCCTGCGTCATTGTGTCTTTTAAATGCGAAGCATTTCTTAGCGAACTTCGGCGACTTTGAGCGTATCTATCTATCTATCTAGCCGCCTACGACTTTGTGTTCTCCTGGCCGTATCGTTAATGGGATTTATACCAAAATTGGTATGGAATAACATGACTGTATGACAAACAGGAGTGACTGGTCATATCATGAAAATCATGACTAACTTGTCATGAAAACTATGATTTACACGTCATGGCAATAGTGCTCCTGAGGCCGTTTTCTTAACTTGATAAATCCAAAAATTCGTACGATGAGACATCTGTGCAAGACCAATATAAAGGACAGGTGGTAATATGAAAATCATGACCTGCATGTCATGTACATGGTTTGCATGCCATGCTCATGGCGCGCTGATGGCCGTTTCGCTAGCTTGATATACACCAAATTTGGTATCGCGTGACGTGACTGTATGACGAACGTAAATGCCAAGTGGTAATATGGAAATCATCACATGTCATGTGCAACATGACTTGCATGCCACGCTCATGACACTCTCGTGGCCGTTTCGCTAGCTTGATATACACCAAATTTTAAGGTGAAATCCCTTAATGTCTCATGCTCACGTCCGCCCGTCCGTCCGGTCGTCCGTCCGTCCGTCCGTCCCTCCAGCCGTGCCCTGGCACAGTGCCAGGTGGGCGCCGGGGCTCGCAAACGGACTCCGGTCGCGTTGGACACTACAGCGCTCGAGCTTTGCTTGCGTAGCGTCGCTGTGCCCAGCGTCTCTAATCATGCAAGGAGGGAGACGCGCGCATCACCTTCCATTCTGACCGACCCCGTCTCAGTGGGCACATGCGTTCGAGGAACACACTTTGGAATTGACCAAAGTGTCCGTCAATTTAAACGCTGGAACGCGGATGGCGTCTGCACGATGCGCAGAGCGCGAGAATACGAACGCATGCGAAACGGAGGCAGATTGGTCTCGCGTCTCGCTGCGATTCAAGGTCAAAAATTAAGCGAACATAAGTGGCAGGTGGTAACATGAAAAATCTTGACATGCATGTCATCTACAATGCCATTTACATGCCACGCTCATGGTGCGCTTGCGTCCAGTTCGCTACCTTGATATACACCAAAATTTGTATTGCGCGACGTGACTGTATGACGAACACAAATGACAGGTCGTAACATGGAAATAATGACATGCATATTATGTACAGCATGATTTGCTCCTTGCTGGCTGCTTCGCATCACATCGATTCCCACAGTGCGTGAGATCTGCCGGTTTTTTGGGCTATTCAAATATGCTCTCTGCCCCTAACGTGGTTTCGCACAGCCTCCAGAGTCGGAGACACCTTGCCTGATTTTGCAATGCCTCCGTATCGGAGGCACCTTGCCTAATTTTGCACTGCCTTCGGGATCGAGGCCCCTTGTCTAATTTTGCAATGCCTCCGTGATCGGCCCATCTTTGACCAAGCATTGATGCCATGTCATCTCGTCATCATGTGACGTCATAGTGGCGTCATGATGTCACAAATGTTTGCGAGCTATGATGTCATCATGACGTCATATGTTGACGTCATCGCGTGATGATAATTTTTAGCATCACTCGTGTTGACGCAGCCGACTAGACACGCCGGTCAATTTTCGCGCTTGGTGAGGCATCTAAGGCTTTTGCCTTAACATATACCAGAATTGGCATGGAGTAACATCAGGATGTGAGAAACACGACCGATAGGTCATCACGTGAATAGCATGAACTGATTTGTCTGAAATTAGCATCGTTGTAAGCGAAGTATTCTGTGCCTTCTGGCCAGCGTGGCATGGCGTGTAGCCGTCGTGTCTCTCGGAGCTAGAATGCCGATCTTGGAGACAGTGTAATAGCAAATGCAGTCGATCGCTGACATGGCGTAATTAAAGGGGCGTCGATCTAGGAGGCTATGTAATCAAAGGCAGTGACATGGTGGGCTGGCGCATGATATGCGTACCCTCGCGAATGTTTTCGTGAGGCTTGTGAGGTGGGCCGATTCAGAGGGCAATGCAAGTAACGGTACGGATGAAGCGTCGGTGGTAGCTTTGTCGGATTTGACAACTGCATCGGTTGGCCTTTGAGCTGCGCGCAGCTCTCCCATAGGTGAGCATGTAGTATTCTAAGCTTGAGGTGTGCGAATAGTAAATTTTGGAACGAGAGGAAATACTGTTCCAATAGTTTTCGAATAGTAAGGCAACCATTGGTAAGAAGCCCTAGAATGGTATTGCGGCATTTTTTGAAGCAGCCCAAGAATTCCGCTAAATTTTATTTCAAACAAACATTTACTACATTATGAAAATTTTTGCGCACACAACACATAGACAAAACGAAGAGTTCACAAGGACCAGCGCAGACTATCAACTGACCTTTATTCAATAAGAAAACACATATATATACTCGCGACAAGCACCTCATGATCACTGCGCATGAGCAGAACGGCATAAGATATTCCTTTGCATAATAATAATAAAACCTTTAACAAAAACGTTGCACTATCACATCTTGTTCAGCAAGTCAATTTCGTTGTCATTTAGCGCTATGGATGGATGACTGACATGTGCCTTCAAGTTTATTAACTACATTTACTAGCTTTAACACATGTAGTGAAAAGCTAGAAATGTTTCTTAACAAAGGGATACGGTATTGCTATTACTTTTAGCCTACAAAAAAAAAAAAGCGTGGTTCATCCCCCCCGTCATAGGAATCGGTATAACATTAAAGCAGATCGTGTCCTTACAGAAGTAGTAGAGTGTTTACTGTAGATTGACATAAAAGAGATTGAACAATGTCTATTGGTGTTTGGCACCATTTAACGTGGATGCTCCCACGCTGACTATTGGCGGTACACTTCCATTCCTGCGACTACGTCCGCGATAACTGGTTAAACAAACCCTTGCGGTAGCTGTAGTATTTAAAGGTGAGAGCGTAATCGGAGGAAACGGGTGGTTGTCTATTTTTCCTTTCTTAAACATTCTGCCACCTTGCGGGATTCCGCAAAACTCATTTGCATTAGAAGAGAAGTCGGTTGATCGCGCACACAATAGTCGTGCGAGACAAGGAAGAACTGATGAAAAGGTAATTGGAGGCTTGCTACAGGAACGCCTGCCATAAGCAGCAATCGTTGGGAATGCCTTGGTTGCTTTCTGGGCGTGCGACGCGCAACATCACCTCTGGAATACTTTTTTTTTAAATAAAAATAACCTACAATGCAGTTCGTGTAGCCTGGTCCAATAAGGGTGGTTAATCTAAATAGCCATTCTTTCTTGTTTAGACGGTCTGCGCCGCAGGACCAACCATAAGTCTTTCCTGCACTTCTCTTTGTAGACGGGTAAGATTCGGCGAAAAACTGTCGCGAATCCTGCCACTCCGTGCGATGCGCGGTGTTTCACCTCCCGGTCGCAGCTTCTCTCGCCAACGTGTCTGTTCGTGCGCATGTACATGAGGTGCGCGCGCATGTCTCCGTTGAGCGGGTGTATTTCTAGAAAAAGAGAAGGAAAGAGAGATGGAGAGGAGTGCATTTGGGACCTCCGCCTATCTTTCGACGATTTGTCGTGGCCCTGCTCCTTGGGTGGAGTCGCACTCAGGGCGTCGTCTCTACCATGCACTTTTCCCTCCTTCTCTTTCTCTCCCTCTGGTCCGTCGGCTCTTGCATCTTCACGGACCATGTCGCCCGCCTTAGCTGCTTCGACTCCAGGAGCACTCACGGGTGTGTGTGTGTGTGTGTGTGTGTGTGTGTGTGTGTGTGTGTGTGTGTGTGTGTGTGTGTGTGTGTGTGTGTGTGTGTGTGTGTGTGTGTGTGTGTGTGTGTGTGTGTGTGTGTGTGTGTGTGTGTGTGTGTGTGTGTGTGTGTTTGTCCCTCTACACATGTGCGCCTGTGTGTGCAATGTACGTGTGTGCCCTCTGTGCACATCTCCCCGTCTGTATACGTGATGTGGGCGCTCGTGTATCTGTAAAGGTGTGCTGGAGAGTGAGAGTGAGTGAGAGGACGCTCTTAGTAGCCAAAAGAAAGGGAAGCAAGCGGGATAGTGAAGGGAGAAGATTTTGAACCTTTCGCATTGCCTTGGATTCCTGTAGCTGGCGTAGAGACCCGTATGTAGGTACATGCATAATGACAGTGATGGGTTTCCTTTTCCTTTCATCTTCTTTCAACTCAGTCATTTCTTTCACGCGGAATTTCTCTGTCGCCGAGAGACACTACTGGGCGGCTGGAAGCTAAGCTCTTGTCCCTGTTGGTCTGTGAAATCACGCTGAAGCGCACTGTTTTATTTAGGAAACTTAGTGGCCGGTCGCTCTAACTTTCTACTAGCGGTGCCGAGTGCGCGCCGATGCCAATGTTACGCAATAGTTTGACTTCGATATTATTTTGATTTACCGTGAATTTAATGCTGTATGCTCGGGTGCTGCTGTAACTTGTCAGCACGCAAGCACGCACCATTATCAGATCCGCATGTGCAACTCCGCAGGCTACTGGTCTTTCTCAGGAAGTGAGCAAAGACGTCGGTAAACCACTCTTGTATTTATGCAAACACTAAAGAGAACGTCATTCCATTAAGAGTGTACCTTCCATGAGGATACCTGTTTTATGGGGAACGCAGATAAATGTTCGAAGGCGGCTATTCTACAAAATAATCAGCTGCAGTATCCGAATAGAGCTTTACGTATACGATATCTTTTTTCTCTCTCTGTGTGTGTGTGTGTGTGTGTGTGTGTGTGTGTGTGTGTGTGTGTGTGTGTGTGTGTGTGTGTGTGTGTGTGTGTGTGTGTGTGTGTGTGTGTGTGTGTGTGTGTGTGTGTGTGTGTGTGTGTGTGTGTGTGTGTGTGTGTGTGTGTGTGTGTGTGTGTGTGTGTGTGTGTGTGTGTGTGTGTGTGTGTGTGTGTGTGTGTGTGTGTGTGTGTGTGTGTGTGTGTGTGTGTGTGTGTGTGTGTGTGTGTGTGTGTGTGTGTGTGTGTGTGTGTGTGTGTGTGTGTGTGTGTGTGTGTGTGTGTGTGTGTGTGTGTGTGTGTGTGTGTGTGTGTGTGTGTGTGTGTGTGTGTGTGTGTGTGTGTGTGTGTGTGTGTGTGTGTGTGTGTGTGTGTGTGTGTGTGTGTGTGTGTGTGTGTGTGTGTGTGTGTGTGTGTGTGTGTGTGTGTGTGTGTGTGTGTGTTTTGTTTTTGTTTTCAATGAACGCGTAGTCTGCTCCTGCAAGCCGTATTTCTTTGCTAGTTCAACCGCACTTTGATGTAAAACGCAGCCTTCACATCTTTGAAAGTCCCGGCAAGTCATACCTATACGTGCATAGGTAGTGTACACCTCATAGAATTGTGATACTGTATGGTCAACGACGGGCTCAATAAGTTTTTTTTTCTTCGTTCGTTTTGATGCGGGCTGCTGTTACTTAATGAGATTGTTTTGCTTGAATGTTATTTGCTCCAAATTCCTTGGCGTCATTTAGTGAGATGGTTGGGCGGCTGGTTAATTAACCAACCGGTCATCTTGAGTTAACCAATGATCAATAATAATAATAATAATAATAATAATAATAATAATAATAATAATAATAATAATAGCTGTTTGGGTTTTACGTCCTAAAACCAGGATGTGATTATGAGGGACGCCGTAGAGGAGGGCTCTGGAAATTTCGACCTTCTGGTGTTCTTTAACATGCACCTAAATATAAGTACGCGGGCTTCTAGCATTTCGTCTCCATAGAACTGCGGCCGCCGTGACCGGGATTTGATCCCGCAACATTCGGGTGAGCAATCGAGCACCATAACAACTAGACCACACAGGCAGGTCAATGTTCAAGAACGAGCTAGTATAGGTTACCAATGTCGACAAGTACAACATAGCAGCTGGCTAACGACAACTAACGCAGGAACGTGCGAACGCTGCTAGTGTGTTTAGGCTAATAGCTCTTCATGTGTTCCTACGCTGTAGTCGCCTCGTTTTACCACTTAACCACAAGTGTGATTCTTCGTCGTTGACCCACCTGGTTCCCTATAATTTTCTTCAACTCCAATCTATGTTCTCACTACAAGGTCGAACAAATTTTGAGCTCGGACTGGAAACCGTGATGGTGCGGTTAGCCTTGATTGTCATGTCAGCTAAATAAACTTGCAATCGAACTGGCTGTTCCAGGGTACACGTGTCTGAGCTACACGTGTCTCCCTGTCCGCAGTAATTAATAAAGCTTTTTCAACAGCACAGACAAGTGATTCTGTTTGTAGTCCAATAGTGTACCTGCAGTCTCATAGCGCACTTCTCGATGGTCGAACCCTTATAGCTTTCCTTCTGACCTTGCACCGGTAGTTATAGACTAATGGCATTATATGGACTGCGAGGTGTGTGACTTAGTGTGTGTGTGTGTGCCCTCATCTACCTCTTACTTTATCTTTAAAACTCCCCCCATCCCTTTCCCCAGTGTAGGGTAGCATGCCGGTCCTTCTAGGCTGGTTAACATCCCTGCCTTTCCTTTCCCTCATGTTCCTTCTTTCCTTCTCTTCGCCATTTTCTCCCTTTCTTTTCATCTCTTAACACAATTTCGCCTGTACATAGGGTGTCGAACCGGGCGCGTAAGTTTGGTTGACCTCCCTTGTCTTTTTCTTAGATATTAGTACAGTATCAGAGAATGTAGCAGAGTCTTGTGCGTAGTACTGGGATAAGCGGAACGATTAGAGGAAGTGCTTCAGACATGCTGGCCGACGCTTCGATATCCTTCTATCGAAACGTCGGCCAGACTGTCCTCTGTTCTTCCTGCTTATCCCACTACGTGTTTCCATCTGTCGGCTCCCTTTTTGATTTTGTGCGTAGTACAGTATCAGAGAATGCAGCAGTGTCCTGTGTGCTTGACTTTTCTGCTTGAAATCTTATTAGAAGGAGTCATTCACGGTTGCTCCACTTCGTTAGTCACGCGAAGTTTCTGGTGACGTGCCCGTACTTTTACACTTTGTGCAAGCTGTGCTGACATGCTTATACATAATTGCGCCCTTTAATACCGCTTTGCTTTTTCATATCCGAAAACTCCTTTTTGTGCTTAATATTTTTTTCTCGTTTTCCAGTTTTCTAGCTCTGTTCCTCTCACTGTTGCACGGAAATAAATTGCGCGCAGCAATATGACACTTACAAACACTGCTTCAACTTCAACATTCATCACTGCTCTCAATTGTAGAGTCGGCACAATGCCGCGACGTTTCTAACATGACTCAATAGATCGAAAAGGTGTCATGTCTGACAAAAAAAAAAAAGAAAAAAGAAAATACAAGCATACGCTTGGTGAACAACCGCAAGTGCTGAGAACGCTAATAGGTTATAGCTTATGTACACCTGGTTTCAGGGGCAAAACGCTAAATGATTGTCTTGAACTGTTAGGATCATTCTGCACATTTTTCCCACGGTGTCATACAAGCGACTCATTCACGCCTTCCTTCCCTGTGATCATTTACCTAATTCACTTTCCGTGCCGTCTTCTGACAGCCGCAGCCTCAGATGGCGCATTTCATTAGCCGTTTGCAGGCCACTTAAAAGAAAAAAAGAAAACACGTGTCCAATTGTAAGAATCATCAACGCCGAACCATCCAATAACACAAGCTACGGAGTATCAAACTTTGCCAGATTGCCCGTTGCCACTATTAAGTGCTAATGAAGTGCCAACCATGAATTGCCACTTATTTGTAGGATAGATAGCCCGTACAGATACAGAGAACACCAATGTCAAGGCCATGGAAAGACAACGCGTTCCTTCTCTCTCATGGAAAGCACAATCCTTCGTCTTCCCACCGTGACAACGACACTCACCTTACTCAATCACGCAGGCGCAGCACATCCATCCATCGTGGCTCGCCGAACACACACAGACACGAACACTTTGCGTCACCACCGAGGCCACGGGAGCTTTCGTAGCTCGGCCCGCGCGCACACCTCACACGCCAACCAGGGAACCTCGCACACAAGCCTTCATGTTGCGTGCCTGTAGGACTCGACACTAAAGACACTCGCAACTCGGTGCGCGTGCATGGCTACGCGCAGGGCCGGCAGCACAGCCGTAGAACGGGAAAACTGTGGCTGCTCTGGGCACCGGCGCACTCGCGAAGCCGCAGCGTTACATGGCGAGCTTAATAATTTATAAATTGACTGCAGTGAGGGCAACAAGAAGAGGCGGGCTCGCACTCCTCTTCGCACGCACGTACGCACGCCCTTACGGCAGGCACATTCAAGTCGCACGAGTGCGTGCACGCGCGCGTGTGTGTGCCCCCCGGCGCCCGCGTCCGAATTGGAGATTTTTTCTCTTGAATAATGCCCCGGATTCCGATATTATTCAAACGCCGAACGGGCACTTGATGAGAGCGCATGGCGCCAGAGAGCGCGCGCCCTGCTATCGGATTGCATATGCAACGGTTTTTATATACGGCGTGCGTGCAACAAGGCGCTGTCCCCGTGTATATTATAGCGGAATGCAGCCGCCGGCTTTTCCCCCCTCGTGGTATCGAAGCGGGAGGGGAGGAGGAGGAAGATGGCTGCTCGTATACATAAAGGTGTCGATTCGTATACTTTTTAAACGCCGCGACACCCATTTATACACCCTGGGCACGCACTAACGCTTTTACGAAGAGCGTAATGACTCTCGTGCCGCGCTTGAGGGCTCTCGCTTTCCATTGCAAAGTTTTCGGAGGGTGTGTTTTCATTTCGCTAGCTCCCCTGCGTGCGTGCCAGGTTTTAAGTGTGATCCGGCCAACGATACACCCAAGTTATGACGTTGTGATAAAGGCTCTAAATGACGACGCGATGTGTAGACGTGTACATAAGCTACACAAAGCAGTGAGCACATGTCATTGTTGGTTTTATTCGAGTATTACAAAAGTTTCGCGATGTATGTCTCTGCACCGGGACTTCTTGTTTATTTCGCCAATTTATTCTTTCACTCCCCCTTTTCGCCTTCCGAAGTACGGGGTAGCCAACCTGGAGTTATCCCCAGCATGGTTAAACTGGCTGTCTTTCCTTCATAACTAACACATTCTCTCTTCCGGTAGGGAACCTATCTTTTTGTGAACGCTGGTTCATGTATAACGACAGCTCTCAATGCCTTGCGATGTTGATCCTGAGAAGCGTACATCCAGTTTTACCGGATCCCGTGCCTTAAGAGTGATATAATAACCCATAGGCACATTCGCAATGTTCACGCGTATGCAAATGGTGTAGCAGGTGCGTGTCGGTACGAAAGCGTGACATGAAGAAAGTACGTGAAGTAGTGACATGGATGGGTGACATGACGTTCCATGGAGGACCCACATGAACCAGTCCCATAGAGGAGCCACATGGACCAGTCACATGAGGAGTGACATATGGAAGAGTCTCATGGAGAAGTGACATGGAGGAGTCGCATGGATTGGTGACATTGACGAGTTAAGTGAAGGAGTGACATGGAGGAGTGACACGGGAGAGTGGAGCGATATGAAGGAGTGGTATCAGGCGCTGATGAGGCGGTGACGTAAAGGACTGGCTGGAATTTTTTTTCCAACCGTTATATTGGCTTGAGTTTGTTCCTTCTCCTTTAGGGGCAAAGTACCTCAGGGTCTTGGCGTGTCTTGTCGTCGTCACGTCGGACCAGGGTTGCCATTGTGTATATTTGAAAAGGAGCCAGGACTAAAGCTAATAGTAGCCACAGTAGCCATGTCATTTCATTTTATCGCCATATTTGTAGCCAACTATAACAGAACCTGTTTTATGAGTAGAATTATTATCATTGACCAGTAAATAATATCATATTGAATGAGAGATGGAAACATAGAAATAAGAGTACAAGTATTTCTTTTTTTCTTTTGCGTGGTCTTCAAGCCGAAGGTAAATTACCAATAAATAAGTTATAATAAATTCAGTGCGCTTGCATTTAATTTAGATGAAATAGACAGAGCTCTTGCAAGAGAAAAAATAATTTTGGAACATTCCAGCCAACAAATCAGTGGGAACCTTAAACATTGAAGCAGCTTTGCCTTGAAGCCACAGACCGAAATTTATTAGTAGAGCTGCCATGATACTGCTGCCCTGCTTCAAATAGTAACATTGTGGTTTAAAATGAACAGTGTAGCTTCATATTGTTGCGAATTTTTGTTTTTTCAAGTTCACACGAGGACACGCACTCGGCTTCAGCATTAGAAGCTGGCGCGCAGCGTCAGCATACATGGCATTGCCGCATGAGTAGCGTGCTAGACACGCGCTTTGCAAACGCACATGCAACGTCACCATTCTGTCTTTGCAGGCGCACCGCGCGTTGCATTGGTGGGCCTCGATGTGCACCAGCCTGCTGGCGGGGCGATGATATGCACGGGTATCAGCTGACACGACAGAAAGTCTTGGAAACAGTGTAATTTAGCTGCAAATGTTCAGAACAATGTCTACTAAATGTTCCAGAACAGAAGTTCAAAATAGCCATGAAGACAACTTGAAATTTTCGTCGCCAGGCGGAGTTGAAAGTAGCCAATTTGGCGCAAAGTACAATGTAGCCACCAACGGCAACCCTGAATGTAATGTGTTTAGAAGAAATGGCACACGATTTAGAGCACTCAGTAGTCTACCACGGCCGCTTGATTAAAAAAAGAGGCGCGGCCTGTTCGCGCTGAAACACACGGGCACAAGCGGGAACGCTGTGTTGACTGTTCCGTCCGCGTTGGCGCTAGCAGTCGTGCCGTCACGCGCATTTGGAAGAAAAAAAGACTAAAAAAACTAGGTTTCTGGCGTGGGCGATATTTTGTATCCCGCCATATATGGGCATGCCGAGGAACCGCTGCGTTTCACGGTGCCTTTGAACGACAATAACGGATGCCAACATCGGATAACATGAATTCCCGTGTGACACTAACTGGCGGTAAAAGTCCGCATGATAAAACAAGTCATCGTCCTTTCCGGAGAAAATGTTGCATCAGGAGAAGGGTTGAATACGTGGTCACAAATAATATTTGTCAAGAGTTCGAGGCCCCCTCAAAAAACGTCGGAACACATACACTTTTGCGTTTTTTACACCACCTTGGTGCGACCTAAGTGCTACCGTCTTGTGGCGCCACAGCGGTAATAGGTTGAACTATGCAGCTCCCGTTGTTTTCTGGGCACACAACGAGTCACACCTTTTTTCTATATATCGAATGACCGCGATTATACCATGAGAGGTCTTTGTCAAGCTGTCCCCAACCTATTCTAACAAATTTTAAGGCGAAAGCCTTTTAATGTCTCATGCTCACGTCCGTCCGTCCATCCCTGTGTCCATGCCCTGGCACGGTGCCAGGTGGCCGCCGGGGCGCACCAACGGACGCAGGTCGCGTCGGTCGCGCCTCATGTCGGACTCTACTGCGCCCGCGCTTTGCTTGCGTAGCGTCGCTGTGCCAACGTGTCCAATCATCCAAGACCGACCCCGTCTCAATGGGCACAGGCGTTCGCCGAACACACTTTTGGAATTTACAAATTTTGTGTTTAGAGAAATTTATTATCACAGACGGTGGACATCAATCACATTTCAACACAACATTTCAACGGAACTGAACGTTCAACAGAAGGTTATGTGAGCGCCGAATACACGCACCTGCACACGGGCTTTGGTAACCCCTTTGCGCGGACCGACAATGTGGCGCCAGTCAGCATTCCCCTGTCATACGCAATGAAAACAAGTCATGCACAAATACCGAAATGAATTGCCTGCTTTTAGGTATATCTGTAAAACGCAGTGTCTTCTTTATTGAATAGCGCATTACGTACAACTAATTAATATATGGTGTTCTTTTTTAGACAACACACTTATTTTTTTATAAAAATGTTATGACAGTCAGGTCCCTGCCGTATTCGCAAACAAACTCCACGCCGAGACGGAAAAACTTTGCTGCGCCTGAAGTTACATTGAAATATGTAATTAATAAAAACTCGCTTATTCACTTTCTAATTCTAAACATGAGGGCAGTTGCTTATCTCGAAAAGTTGTGCGACATGGTAATTTATGTCATAACCATTTTTAGATATCCCAGAAAAACACGCGAAATTTGAGATATTATGGTCTTTTAGCAAGTTGCGGTAACACCCTGCCGTATACCGTATGCCAGGGTTCTCAAACACGCGGGCCGCGAACCTTTCGCTAGCGGCCCGCTGCTTAACAAGAAACAAACTTTTTTGCCTTTACTAATTGGTATTCGCGTTATTTTGTCGCCTGTAGCGATTAATAAAGCTTTGTCCGGGGGAGCTACACAGACGGCACTGAACCATCTTTTTTTGCTGAGGCACCCCATGCAGTCACTGTGTTGAAACGTCACCGTAGAACAGAAACTCTATTTGAGAATTTTAGCCATTCTGCAGATTGGTATCGTCGATGCCTACGTTTGATCCCCTGCGGATACGACTGATATTTGAGATATAGGAAACGTTTGAAATGACAGCATTATGTGCGATTTTGCTGAAATCGCCCCCCTCCCCTCCGCTCCGTCTTTCATCAGTGTCCCGGCCCTCGGACTAAATTTTGGGGACGCCCGCAAGCTGAGATGAGTTTAAAACCCCTGTCGCATAGGGTATACAGTAGTACCGTACCGCTCCTCCTTTATCACTCGTTGTGCATCAGCCACTCCCAATTGCAGTGACAGTGCATCCCCCGAACGACAAGTTCCTCGTTCACCATGCGTATGCTGAGAGGCCACAATGAGGCGTGACAAACACAAAGTAATTTTTGAAAAAAAAAAAAAAAAAAGCATTGGTTGTCTTGGCCTGTCTTCTTTGCAATTAGGAGCGGCAAAAGCACAACGAACGACAAAGAAGGCGCGGTACGGTAATACCATACTGTATACGGCACGGTATTACCGTATCTTGCTAAGAATAAGCTTGCTTATTCTTAGCAAGCTACGGTAATTCTTGCTTGGCATGGAAATGGAAAGTATTGTACGAATCACTGATAGCTGTGCAACATTTAAGGCTCGTCCACACCAGCTACTACCATCGGTCGTGCGACCAAGTTAGTCGCTACGCGACTGCTCGCAAATGGCAGCTTTTGTCGCAAAGCTACTGCTCTGGATCATAACTTCGAATGGGTAGCACATAAGACAGGAATACAAAAGATAGAGACAGGAATACAAAAGATAGAGACAAGCGCTATGCTGTCTACGTCTCCATCTTTTGTATCCGTGTGCTGTCTCTACGTCTGTATCCTTTGTATCCGTGCCTTAAAGGCCAACTCCGGAGGTTTTTCGAGGTCAATGGATCTCAATGAAATTCGCTGGGTACGTTCCTTTGCACATTTCCGTCATTTGTGCCAAATTTCAAGCTTGAGACATCAGCTGATTGTTTGCAAATGAATTTTAAAGATTGTCTGCAAACGCCCACCCGGCTTCCCACAATTATTGGCAACATTGCGTGTGTGACGTGTTGGTTTGCCGGTCGACGGAAGTGACGCAGCCGATGGGTTCGATAACTTTGGCCGCTACAGCGTATATTGTGCTGGCCACAAGGCGACAGTGTTTGGCCGGCGCTACTGGCGCTTCGCTGGTTTGGCGCGCGATTTTCTGTTCTCTGTGGCGGAGCGTGCGATATTCGGCGCTGGCGGGACCAGCATGTCGTGCACGACTTCCGGTTCGTAACAAACTACTACGTCATACTTGGACAGTACACTCGGTTGGGTTTCGGTTTCGGTATGGCGCCTTTTTGCTTATTAAAAATTATTGTCGAATTTGCTGAGCATTTCAGCTATCGGGCGCGTGACAAGAGTGTCTCGGGAACATAAAAGCACCATTACCCTGACAAGGTCAAAAAATCGCCGGAGTTGGCCTTTAAGTCGATTAGCGTTGATTTTGACACGATTGGTGGCGCTGCGTTATCGTGTTTTCTTGTCTCGACCTACCATGCACATGATGCTACAAATTTTTGTTCAAAAGAGATTATGTCGCAATCAGGCGCCCTTCGAAGGAGCTGCACTCGATTGCCCGATAAGTAATGATATATGACGTCATTCCACGTCCTAACGGCGGACTCCCATCTGAGACACCCGTGTGATCAATGCCGCTGTGTGCACCAGGGGACCGACCGCGTCGCGATGTGTGCGGATGGACTAGATTCTCACCGAACGCTCAGTTGGCGGAAACGATACATGGCGCCGCTCGCGCAGCAGGAAAAGTGCGTCCCGCAGCGCAGAATCTCGCGAGTCTTTCTCTCTCTGCGTCGCTCTTTCTCTTTTCAACTTTCTCTCTTTCCGGCCGCGTACAATGTACGCGCTATCGCGTTAAAACAGTGCAGTATTGTGGAAGTCAGTGGTAATATCGCGTTCGCTCCCGGTATCCAGGGGCCGCATTAGAAAAGCGGTGGTGTGTATATCACGGAAACTTCAACAGCTTTCATTGGTCTCTGGGCATGGCGCAAGGTTTATTGCGTCGCTAAAGATTTTGGAAATCGTTCCTTGTACCTAACTAAATGAACACGTTGTAGACGACAGCACCCTCTGAGTGGCAAGCAGTGGGCCCCTAAATTGCCTGTGAATGCACTGTGTATATTCCTACTGGTAGGAGAGAGAAATGTTCTTGAAATCTGAAGTAAGGATTCGAGAAACATATGGATACTGATCTCTAGAATGACATCAATCCGGACGCCGATTCTGAATATATCAAGTTCTTTTTTCCACTGTTATAAATACGCATGGTGACCGCATGGGGTGCGTCACGAAGAGAATGCTTGAGACCAGTCACGTCTGTGTAGTTTATAAATAACTTTATTAAGAAAATAAACAAAACATACATATGGGACGAAACAGTCATGTGAGGGTTGGTCCGCTAGCGAAAGGTCCGCCTGCCGCATGTTTCAGACCCATAACGTATGCATACGCCGGCGCCAGTGGCAGCTTATGCGATACTGCACGCAATTAGCGAAGCAACGTACAATTGTACGGGGCCCATCGACAGGGATTGTGTCGGCGCACACGGAGCACTCCCCCGCCGGTGTACACGCGGAATTCGCACCCCTACACCGAATTTCCGTTTCCCAGCAAGCGACCTCCGGGAACGGGTGCTTCTATGTTTAGGCTGCTGCAGGGGTCGATAGGGCCAATGCAACAGGTGCATGAGTGCGGCGTGCCAGAGTGTCGAAGCTTTGTCGATCATTGAAAGACCGAATTCACGAAGCAGCGTTTAGTTTTTCTAATGCCCCGTTCATCATTGGTCAGTTCACTTTATAGGCATGCGTCCAATGCCATGATTGGCCCGCATCGGAATCCCTGTCGAGCAGTTGAAGGGCTTAGAAGTGAGAAGAATAACGAACTCTGAGAGGTTTCTTATTTGATACTTCAAACTTTTCGCCTTCGACTTACTCTTGTTTTACTTCAGATTATGCTTAATGGAATATATTTCACTTACTAAGAATAGAATATATATATGTCTAACACGAATCTTCTTGACCCCTCTATCTCCGCATTACAGTGCCCCCCCCCCCCCCTCTCTCTCTCTTGCATATATTGGCTTCACTGTTACTCAAAGATCAGGCGAGCATATACTTTTCATTGCTTATTTTACTTGCAGTAAAAAGCGCGAGAAATGGACTGACAAACAATAAAAGAAGGTCCTTGACTGTCGGATTCAGTCAGCGGCCTACTTTCAAGATAGCGATACAGGCTTGAAGGCCATCTATAAAAGTGTCTTTATTAATGATGAATAATTGCAGCACTATACAATTTCTAACGTGCATTTTGTTTGTTATTCTAAGTGTCCCGTGCGATGTTGATATTTCGCTGCCATATTTTAGAATTTCTTAACCTTTTATCGCCTGAATTTCTTGCTCCGGAAGGAAAACTTTTCAGCTGCAGTCAGGAACGCTTCTATGCTTTACGTTAGAACGTCAAATTATTCTATACAGCGTCGTACCATTTGCCACCTCTAAAAGCAAAGTAGAAATGGATATTAAAATATGTTTGTATTTGCACGTTTTTGTACTGTGAGCAAACTCTCTATCTACGAGCCAATCATCTCGAAGCTTATGGCGGCCTGTAAAGAAAAAAAAGTGTTGCAAAGGTGATGACGATTGTCATTTGTGAAGCTGAAGTGAAGGGTTCATGCGAGTTTCTTGGAGTGTGCGCTGTCCTTGGGATCAGGTGCAATCATGTGCACAGCTTTGGTTTCCAAGTCCGAAATGGTAGCGCGGCTACGTATATTAAGGCGAAAGATGCCGCACCGAACGCGAAAACTGGCCATCGGCGTTCCGCAGCGTCTGCGTGAACACGAGTGATATATATATATATATATATATATATATATATATATATATATATATATATATATATATATATATATATATATATATATATATATATATATATATATATATATATATATATATATATATATATAGGTTGATTACTCCGCCACCTCGCGGTGTGCTGAGGCAAAATTTTGCACTTTCCTTTTGGAAACATGCGGAATTGGACGGATGCGTAGAAACGAAGCACTGCAGGAGCTAATCGCGGTCGCCACGGCCATGATTCATTACTGCAACGCCGACCAAGAGCACCGCGAGAGGAAAGTGTGAGATATAAAAGACGCGTTTGTACAACTTTCAGAGAATGTGACCGTGGCGCATTGGTTAGCGTGCCCGGCTGCTGCTGTCGCGGACCGAGAGGTCGTGGGTTGGACTCCCTATGACGGAACTTTTTTTTCTTTGTGATCTGATCACGTGCGTTTTTTCGACGTCATTTCCGTGACGGAAGTGCGTCACTAAAGTCTTGGTGGACCCCGGCATAAAACACTTTCGTGTTGAAAAATCATCATCACGTGATGACGACACAGTTAAGAAAATTTTTGACGTCATCGTTACGCCACTATAACTTCGAATGATGACGTCATCGTATGAAATCGTCGCTTGGTCAAAAGTGGGCTGATCACGGAGGCAGCGCCAAACCAGGGGAGGTGCAGAACGCTTGCAGTGTCTCCGACACTGGAGGCAGCGCACAAACATTTTAGGATCGAGAAGCTTTCGGAGTGGTACGGTGTAGGGTCAGTACATCAACTGAGGAGAAAAAAAAGTGGCTTTCGCCTTCGAATCGTCTTAGGCGAATGCACATCGAAACCTGTGAATTTTCGTTACTGAAACGTCATTGTCATGCCGCTGGCGCGGCCGTCGTCGTTTTCATTTCAAGTTATGTCGAATGACACGCATGCCCGCTAATCTCATATGAACTCGTACGCCTAATTTCCTCTCATATGATTTTAAGATATTGCGAGATTTGAGGTACATATGTCGTATCAGAATTTTATCGATGGGAGTACTCTTACGGTACGACTGCATCTGGCGTTAACAACATGGTTTCTCTCGCATAGAAGTCCAATGAGTATTCAAACGCTCGTGTTCGATATGTCGTTAAACCAAAGCAGGCATAGAATACATCAATAAGTATTGTCCGTTTCGCTTTTCGTAATGCATAATGTCCCCGTTCGTTAGGCAAATCTCGTCTGCTATCCACATCGATTCCAGCACTGTATAGAAGAACTAAAGATCACAAAAAGAAAATAAATAAAACATTTCACAGCAAATGACTAAACTCGTGACAACCCCGCGATGACCTCTGTATTACGTGCGCTCAATTAACCTTCGTTAACGAGGTTTAGGCTTAACCTCTATTACCGTTTGTGATGCTGCTAAGGTAGTGGTCGGTACTGTGTCGACAAACAAATGACAAACTAATTGATCTACGTACCAGTGGCTTTTAAGCTCAAGTACCATTGATCTTTTTTTTCTTTTGCCAACTTAGTCCATTAGAACAATAAAATGAGTTAATGAGTTGCTATAATCTTCACCGATCAGGAACAGTTTGTTGGCCTAACGGAGGGAAGTAACTCAATTCATAACGTATAATTATTAACTCATCTACCAATTAATTTCCTAAAAATATATTTAAAAAGAAGCTGCGGGCTCGTCAAGCTATACATATGTAATTTTTACCGGCTGTCCTGCCGTCATTACGGCATTAATATGGTGGCAAATGACCAAATTTCAAATTCGAATAACGAATTCGCTGCTGTAACGCTGTGTTGTCCTTAACTTTTCTCGTGCCATTTTGCGAGAGGGTTTCCCAGAAATAGTCACGCGCCTCTCGACGCGATAGTGTGCTCTGCAAGGACTTACTCATCTTGCTGCGTTTATTATGGCTTCCCCTGGTACACCAGAGGTGCTGGCACATGACTAGCCCTGTTCGTTTTTTTGTGACTTGGTTCGTTGTTTCTGTCTGCGCGGTGCGTTTGCCGGCGGCTAGTTTCCCCCTGACACCGTTGCCTACATAGGCGCGGGTTCTCGCTCAAGCGTGTAACAGCTCGCGCAAAGTAACGGGGGGAAACGAAAAAAAGAAAAAGAGAAAGCATGCAGGGTGCTAGAGAGACCGGGCTGCTGCTACGCATTCTTTCGCGCCGGCAAAAAGGATGTACGTACATGCCCGGACTCGCGTGGTATATGAGGGGATGCGGGAGTCGCGGGTGCTCGTGTGTTGTTGCGTCCCGTGACAGCTTCGCAGGCATCCGCGCAAAAGTGAAGGGTGCGCGGAAAATTTTCCTGCTCTATAAACCGCGGAACGGCTCCTGTCCCATATATGCGTGCGCTAGGGGCGCGATAAAGTTGTTTAATTTGGCCTTTTAACACCCCAATGTGGGGGGTGAAAGGTTAAGTTAGAATGGACAAATAGACTACGAAACGTCAAGATTAGATAGATAGATAGATAGATAGATAGATAGATAGATAGATAGATAGATAGATAGATAGATAGATAGATAGATAGATAGATAGATAGATAGATAGATAGATAGATAGATAGATAGATAGATAGATAGATAGATAGATAGATAGATAGATAGATAGATAGATAGATAGATAGATAGATAGATAGATAGATAGATAGATAGATAGATAGATAGATAGATAGATGTTTCTGTTTTTCCACTATTCTTGCACGCACTGTGATGGAGTGTAAGGGAAACTCACATTTGTTACCGTTTCTTTTATCTACGCATATGCAACATAGGTAACGACAGCTGCAGCCAGTAGCGTAGCCAGAAATTTTTTTCGGGGGGGGGGGGGGGGGGGGTTCAACCATACTTTATGTATGTTCGTGCGTGCTTTTGTATGTGTGCGCGCATATATACGCAAGCAAAACTGAAAAATTTCGGGGGGGGGGGGGGGCTTGAACCCCCCCCCCCCCCCCCTTGGCTACGCCACTGGCTGCAGCGTCAAAAATAATGCTGCAGTTGATTATCGCTGGGTGGCGCAAGTTGCTCCAAAGTGTTTTAATAGGGTGTCATGCGTACTTGTTCGCCCTTCGGAGATGTGTAGACATGTCATATTCCCATATATTTGTAGAGGCAATCTATATACTGGGCATGTCCCTTAATGGCTCTATCTCTGCTGTATTGGTTTACGAAGTGGACTTCTTTATGTTCTGTAGTTTCTGATAACAGCATGTAACGAACGGAAAGCATAACACACCGGCCACTTCTATACTGTTTTATTATTTACTGCATAGTGACCTTACAGCTGCCTTCAAGTGATCCCAGGAAACATATTAAGCCCGAAATTTCGGTCGTAATTTCCCATCTCTGGTCACCTATTAAAGCGTATCGAGCGTTGACGTACGCCCGAGAGTATTAATGGAAATAGAAATTCTGAGTACCGAAGGCTGTAAATACCGACGAGTTCGCAGGCGTATCGCTATGGCTCACCGAAAACTGGCATACGATTCGTCTTCAAAGACAGTTCACAGGCGCGCCGGCGAGCAAGAACAGGTAGCACGAGAGTAAGGCGCCCGTTAAGCCTACGAATCATCAGTCACGAAGCACGTATCACCCTGAAGGGTCTGCATGTAGTTACAAGAGCCATCTCCTTACAACGTTGTTCCGGCCGGCACACGCCTCTCCTCGCCCCCGAGAAATCCCGCAGCACATGGCCCGGAGGGCCGCCGACGGTGTCAGATCGTAATTTGGTTCGTCCCCGAGCGGGCCATCACTCGCAGGCTTCTTGGCACAGCCGCCGGCCGGCCGGGCCGGCGTGTTCCTTCACCTGCGAACGGTGTAATGCAACCGCGTAAAGCACCGCTCATTATGCAGATGAGTCCCCTCTCGTTGATGCATCGGGCCCTGATGCGCATATTTTGGCGGTCTGCCTCTTTCTCACCCTCTTCCGAGCAACACCCGTACGCAAAGCCTGGCATTCTTTCACTTGCGCACTCTAAACACACTGCAGCTACCTTCCCCTTTCCCTCTTTCTCACCTGCCAAACCTTAACCTCTTCGCACCGGTCTCACAAGACGGACATTCAAGGAAGCCGCACCGAGTGTTCCTTTGACGTTACATACGTTACGACAAGATTCACCTTATCTGGACTTTGTCCGCTCTACTCTACCCTCCTTCTCTCTTTCTTCCTTTCCCCTAAAGAACAAAGAGCATTGCCGACAGAGCAACACCGGGTCGCTAATTTTTTATTGGACAATGTGTCTCGAGGTGTACGGTAGGGCGTAACGCACCTGAAGCCATTGGTCAACGCCTTGGTCGGTTGCTTCGACGTGATTGGCGAAGACCGAGGGTCGTGACCGGTGCGTCTCGTAAACATGTTGGAACGGCATGCGTTTGCCACAGGCGGCGAGAGAAAGACTCGAATGTACAGCACGTGACTAGCCGAATGTATACTTGAAGAAAGAACCCACAGTCCCCTGACGCTTCACGCGTTAGACGACTGCAGCGCCCTCGATGTTTCTCTGTAGGAAAACGAGGGCAGCATTGTGTTGAGTGGTTGAATGGCAAGCAGCTGGCAATCGTGGCGGATGTTGCTGGTGGCGTCATTGTGAAATACCTCGCAAGAAATGAAGTGTTGGTCAATATCTAATCTATGCAAGTTACGAGAGTGAGAGAAGATAAAGAAGGCCGATAAAGAAGGCCGAAAGTTCATCCCATAGCACTGCTACGAATTACAGCAAATAAACAGCCTTACGAGGACATTAAAAAAATGGCTATTGAAATCTAAAACAGCGTTTCAATAGTTCATACCATCAAATTATTAAGCTTTAGTAAAAAGAGAAAAACGAATATCGAACTTGACTCAACAAAATCAACCAGAGTTAAATTGCGTCGACATTTACCGTGGCATTAAGGGCCATTCGAGGTGTCCGGCCATCACACCACTGTTAACGTAAAAAGAATTTTAACGCCAACGAGATCTAGCCTTATTGTATGAAGGCTACAGCAAAAGTGCCAAGACTAAATCTCTGGCAGGGCAGTCAGACAATGTGTGCTTGATTGAGTAACCTAATTCCTACAAGTGTGGAAAGGGCCTATCATGAAGACGGTAGAGCCTTAGATTACCATCTGGCTGACAGCCATTGTCCCTAGACGAGAACGTGCCTAGTTTGGTGATGAGTTACCTAAACAAATAATATTCCCCCCAATAACAACAGTTGATGCACTCTTACGAAGCTATGGCATTAGAACTTCGGGGAAAGGCATCACATATTGTCAAACATTTAGGAAATGCAAGAGAATGGCAGTAACCCTTTCCAACTTTACTATGATTTTGGGAGCCAAGTACAGTTAGATGTGTTGGAATTGTGAAATTTCCTAGTAAAATCTCAAACACTCACTAATCAACACACAGACTAATCGAACACCCAAGAAAGAACTACCTTCGAATATCAAGTGAAATAACGAGTGCTTTTTTTATCAGCTAACAAAATTATGCTCTTGTCTTGTCCTTGTTCCTTTTGTTTCCTTTTCTTGTGCTCATTAATTCATTAAACCACTTTTAACAAGCAGGAAATTGTGGTGTCAATATTTCTTGATGTGAGAAAGGCATTCAACACAATCTTTCACGCCAGATTGTTAGGAAAGCTAGAGTCCCGTATGGTGTTTTTGGAAACGCGCTTGAATTCATCCAGAGCTATTTCCCTGCACATAGACAGCTGGTAGCAATTAAAAAAAAATATCGCCCGACGTTCACTGACGTTATGTGCGGAGTACCACAACGATCGGCTCTGGGTCCCATTCTATTTTACTGATACGTGAATGATCTACCACACGCTCTTGAGCTGACAAAAGTTTTAATGCATGTTGATGACACGACGTTATTTTGCTCGGATGACTCACGTTTATCGTTGCAAGATTTTATATCTAAAGAAAATGCAATAATAAATAAGTGGTTTACTGAAAACAAGCTTGCCATAAATACTGAGAAAACTCAATACGTCGTATTTCACTCAAGCAGGAAAATATCGAACTATACCAGCTTTAATATTACTTTGGCAACTCAGAATAGGGACGACACATTTAAATACTTAGGAGTTGTTTCTGACCATCACTTGCACTGGGGGGAACCAAATCAATGTTGTTTTTTTTAAAAAAAAAAAAACTTGCTTTTAGCTGTTATACAGTGGTCCATTCCCAGCAATATTTTCCTCGTTCTTTACTCAGTTGCATATACGCTGCTTCATACCCATCTCTGTTATTACTTTGAAGCATGGGGCCTAACACAAGACTTATTTGACGCCTATACTGCAGTTACGAAGACTTACTCTAAGAACAATAACGTTATTCCCCCGTTCATTATCCCCAGTGACATTATGTTTAAGGAATTCGTATTCTCTCACTTACGACGCTAATAAATTGTAAGGTTACTAGCCTAGTTCTCAAAATACTGCACACTTTCCACTACCCAGCACCATATTCAACTTCTCGTGTGTAAACATCGGGCAAGCAGGTAACCTTAACTTAAATATTCCTCCCTGTAAGTATGTTTATGGCGAACGACTGTTAGAATTCTTCGGAGTTGCAAACTAGAAACCTGTGGCTCTAGAAACAAAACAAAACAAAAAACTACGCATAAATTTAGCCTTGCTTGTAAACGCTTTTTCTTGTCTTGTGAATAGTAACACCTTTTTCTACGGGGACTTGTACATCGTTAAAATTTTCATAGGTATAAAACCTAACATTTCATGACAAATCATGTGCGTTGCTGACCTTTATGTACTTTGTTGGACCAACTACTAGCCGCGTATGTTATTGGTCCAAGCATTTGTACGCATTCTCTGTAGTTAGTCTCAGTAAAACTCATGTTGACTTGATTTGATTTGATTTAATTTGATTTGATTTGATTTTATGTCTCAAGCGGCCTGCTTCTGTTGACTGTTGAGCGCTGAGGCATGTTTTGTATCTGTCTCGCTCTGAGGTTTCGTTTCCATCTTCATCATATACATCCGGATTAGCATGTTTGATATGCTGTTGGTCAAATCTTTCCAGTATACGACACATAGATATGGATACAATGAATTGTTAGGCTTCGGAAAAGTCTGCCATTTCACTAAGACAAATGTTAGGAGCTCGAAGTTGATTTTAGTTCACCTCGTGTACATCCGTACAACTGGGCTGGCATGCGACCGCTGTCCCATGCCCAAGGGCGCGTATTCGACTCCCTGCCAGGAAGGTCTCATTTCGATGGGGGGTGAAGTGCAATGACATCCGTGCACCTATGTAGGCGCACGTTAAAGAATCCCAAGTGTCCAAAATTAATCCCATTCACCCTCTCGCTACAGCGCACCTCATAATCATGTGGTTTTTTTTTTATATTTAACAATACTGCAAATCTCTTCAGAGATTATAGCAGGGAAGGCACATGAAAAATAATATTTGTTTACACAAAATCATATATGGTTAAAATGACAGTCTAAATGACAAGGTCACATTTAACGCGTAAAACTTCATATGTTAATTCCTGTACTCTGAACTGATGTCGCAATACACCAGTTCAGAGTGGAAGGAATCGATGAAGTCTGTCGTATCGTTGTTTTTTTTTTTTTAAACAGCGGAGGTGTCGTAATCCGTGAACGGGAAACTATCATTCCCATGAACCGGCACGCGCTATCTTCGTCCTCTTCTGCTTCTTTCCCAGAACACGTGCACCGATATCTCCTGCGTGGAATGGAATGACTCTGATGAATGAGATAACGAGTACAGAGTGATAGAAAGAAAGAGTGGGAGATAGAAATGCCATTTATTCGCGAAAAAAATGTCTTGAGACGGGATCCAAACGCGCGTACCTACGATCCGAAGGCCAGCATCGTAACCATTTGGCTATCCAAGCATAAAAGCAGAGCATAACGTAGCCTTGCATGGCATTGTATGCCAAGGGAGTAAGAAATGGAAGTGAGGGTAAGGAGAAGATATGTGAGAAGGGGAGAGAGTAAAGCATAGCATAGAAAGAAGGAGAAAGTGAGAAACAAAGAGAAAAAAAATTACAAGAAAAACAGAAAGAGAAATAAATATAGAAACAGAAAGAGATAGGAAGAGAAAGCGACAAATTAGAGAGAGAGACAGAGGAGAAAGATAAAGAAAAATGGAAGGTGCGAAACAAAGAAATGTCTGAATAAATAGAGAGAAACAAATATGTAGAAATGAAAGGAGACAAAGAAGAGATGGCAAAAATAGAGAGCAGAGAAAAAGGAAATAAATATATGAAGAAAGTAATAGAAAAATAAAGAGAAACAGAAGGCCGACCAGATTCGCACTTCCTTCAGTCTTGACACCACTAGTGCGAAGGTGACTTACTTTCTCTGTTTGTTTTCTTTCTGTGCGATAAAATTGTTGCGCAGGGGCACTTGCTTAGAAACTTTAGGCATGCATGAAAGTCGAAGTCAGTAGCCTCTGTTTTCAACGTCATACACGCATAACATTGATGCCGAATTGTAGAGGGAAAAAAGTTAGACTCAAACGCAGCTCATACAGAAGCCCGAAAGCCGCAATAAGTTTTATGCGTGTATTCGCACCGTTTATACGGAAACAAAAGCAGCTTAATTTCTGTGAATAATAACAATGATCTGCTGAAGCGTTCATTCACAAAGCGAGTGTGGAGCTCTTGAATGGGAATAAATGCACACATATACGTATCTACACCTAGGAACAAAATGCCCCCCACCTCCCCGAAGGGAATCGTGAGGAAATGCGAATGCATTTCGCGCGCGCTTCACTCCATTTATATATGGTGGTTGTGGTTCGAAGAAGGAAAAGGCGCCTAATTTCTGCAGCCTGGTCGGGAGCACGGCGCAGCGCTTTTTTTTTTGCTTTTTTTTGTTTTTTTTCTTCTTTTTTATTTGTTTTTTTAAATTTTTTTCTTAATTTTCTTTTGTTCTTTTTTTTTCTTTTTTTTCTTTTTTTTTATTTAAAAAATTTTTTGTTTTCATATATAGCTCCGCCGAGCTCCCGCGATGCGAGCGCCCTCACGCACCAGAGCGCGCTCCTCCTCTCCACTCACTATAACAACTGCCGAGGCCACCGCGGACAACGCCAACGCCGGATGCCTGACATAGCCCGACTAAGAAATGCATTCGCATTTAAAACTGGGGATGCGTAAAGCACGCAGCGATGGAGCGGTGTTTCCTACTGGAATATGCCAATCGCTGCTAATGTGCAATGAGAGACAGAAGACTCCGACTGGACACAGAGACTCGCAGTTCCGCTTTTAGTTAACGCGCACGCTGCGATTTTTTATTGTTCAACAACGCACAGGAGAAATCTCCCATCGGCACCACCTTGGAGGTCAAGATCCATTGCCATATATACGGGGTGGCCAGTGAACGGTTGTGCAGCGCGAGCAGTCGGTTTTTTCAACCAAGAAACTCGCTAGCAGACGCTGCCTGCGTCGGCGTCGCGAGGCGAGAGAGGGAGAGAGGGGGGAGCGTAGGAGAGGAGAGAGAGGGGGGGCGCGCATGCGCAGTGGGAGTGTGGACGCTGCGGGCAGAGATGCCTAGAGAAGAGAGGGGGGGAGCGTAGGAGAGGAGAGAGAGGTGGGACGCGCATGCGCAGTGGGAGTGTGGACGGCGCGGGCAGGGATGCCTAGAGGAGAGAGGGGGGAGCGTAGCAGGGGAGAGAGGAGGGGAGGCGCATGCGCAGTGAGGGTGTGGTTGCCGCGGGGAGGGATGCCTAGAGGAGAGAGAGGGAGAGAGGAGGTTTTTTTATTTTTATTTTTTTAAAGGGTTTGCGCATGCGCAGTAAGGGTGGTCACGCCACACACCACCACCACCGGATTAAGCTTCGCCATAAGATGCTTCACATCTAACACCTGCCGGCGAGCACACCTCCTCAACCTATCCTCCTCCGCCTCCTCCGCGGACAACGCCGCTCAACGCCAACGCCGGATGCCTGACATAGCCCGGCTATGAAATGCATTCGCATTTAAAATAAAAGGAAACATAATTTAACACATACCACAACGTTTAAACCTCGTGAATGAAGTTGAATGTTGAGTTAAATTTCTATATTCACTCTAGATCAATATGTAAATAAAATACCACGCAGTTGGTAAGAATAATACCAAAGATCAATTCATGAGTCAGCGAATCAAATACGCACCGGAAGATCGCAGAAACAAAAGTTTCTTAGAACATCACACATTCGTATTCTGATTGCCTCTGTTGACTGCCGTAAGTGATGTTCCAACCGAAGATGTGTGTCTGACAAGTTAGAATGACGAACTATCTAACGGAAAATTCAGAAAATGTTCGCTATAGTTCACAAGGGTGAGCCGCACCCCCTTCCATTTCAGAACACCAGTTCTGCCTATGCTTGTGCTAACAGCTATCGTGGACGTACTTACCTTTAGCCGCCCTGGTGACGGCACGCGCAGCACACTGTTGGCATCGCCGGAAGTGCGAGAAAGGGAAATGAAATTCCGGGGAAGTGCTTTACAGCTTAGCTGTCGTAGTCTACCCTGTGCCGTCGTCGTCGCCGTCGTAATAGTAAGTAGTAGTAGTAGTAGCAGTAGTAGCAGTAGTAGTAGTAATCAGGCCCGTAGCCAGAAATATTTTTCGGGTGGGGCCCACCTGTTGAAAACCTTGAAAACCACCTATTTTTCATTATTTATTCTCGGTAAAACACCCTTCTCCATCCGAATTTGGGGGGGGGAGAGGGGGGGCTAGCCCCCCCCCCCCCCCCCTCACCCGGCTACGGGCCTGGTAGTAGTAGTAGCAGGAGTAGTAGCAGGAGTAGTAGCACCAGCAGCAGCAGCGACAGTAGTAGTAGTAGTAGTAGCAGTAAGTAGTAGTAGTAGTAGTCATAAGCGTGCGCGGGGTTCCACTTCAGGGGGGCGCGAAGGTTCGTCGCAGCGCCCCCCCCTTCCCTATTAAGTCAATGTATGGGGCTGATTTGCGCACCCCCTCCCTATTATGTTAATGTATGGGGCTGGCATTCTCACAGCGTGGAATTGGCTGAAAATTTTTCATAGAGATTTCTTTACTTATCTTGTATTTATTATTGTCGCGGCGTTGCGCACGTGAGACGCGTGCTGACACTTAAATTATGTTTAATACATGTCAGGGTTGGTTATAGAGCCCCTGAACCCCATCTCATAACTGAAAGAAATGTCGCGTTCTTCTCTCGTGGCATTTCCCGTCTTTTCGCTACATGTCCATACTCCATAAGGGGAAATCACGGGACGTCATCAGATTGTAATCTTTAGGTTGGTCCATTTACGAGGAAGATTCGATTGTTATTGGTCTACTTCTAAACTTCGCCGTGCAGTCGCACTCCCGTTCTCCCTTGACATCTCGTTTTGCTGCCGTTGAATTCATCTCGTGCAACGAGTTTTATACGTGGCGTGCCACGCACGTACAAGTTAAACAAGTTCGGTAAAAGCAGCGTCGGACAATTTTGTTACGCCAATCTTCTGAGCATGAAAGCGATAGACAGAGAGATGACGATTTTAAATGCGAGATCTGTCGACAGTGGACTTCTCGAATTTTCCTATCTCTTCTCCAGCAATGTTTTTCAAAAATTATTTTTGCACTTTCACAACAAAACTTTATGTGAAACGAAATTTGCGAATAATATGAATTCTCGGTGAATTATACCGGGAACATGACCCCTAATTGATAGTTTTAGCCTGTTGCAGTTGTCTTTTCTACTTATATAGTAAGCTAAATTATATCAATATATTTACAGAGCTCGATGCATTAAATACTCGCGTTTGCGTGTAACCCATGTCCCGTTAACTTTTGACTGCTGGGTGGTCGTTGCACACATGCGAACATGTTCTACTTTCTTCATTTCGCGCATAAATAATGATTCCGAATGCAGGGGAGGATACAAAATCTACCTGCCCATCGCGACACTTTCGGGCAGCCACCAAAAACGTGCTTTTTGCAGGAACAGCGGTATAGTTCGGCCCCCGGCTGACAGATGGC
The DNA here is from genome assembly GCA_030522465.1 of Rhipicephalus appendiculatus. Taxonomy (NCBI): domain Eukaryota; kingdom Metazoa; phylum Arthropoda; class Arachnida; order Ixodida; family Ixodidae; genus Rhipicephalus; species Rhipicephalus appendiculatus. Next base: position 594,193 of record JALIZH010032940.1, on the reverse strand, counting down.
GCGAGGCACCCGCTGATGGTATGGCTGACGGGCTCGCACGCGGAATCTTTCGAGTTTCCGTGGCCGTTCTTCACTCACCGACCAAAAAAAAAAAAAAAAAAAAAAAAAAAAAAAAAAAAAAAAAAAAAAAGCTTCGTGCGACATGCGAGAGCGCTGACATTTCGCGGCGTTGAAAATGTTCGGCATTTGAGCCGACTATTTCTCGTCGAAAGCTGCCTGAAGCAAGGTATTATAAGCGAAGCGAATCCGAGAAAACAGATTCAAAGAAAAAATAAAAAAAGAATGAAAAGAGGCTTTTGGACGCTCGGATGTATTGCCTAATAACAAGGCGACGCCATTGGGGTCGCGGAGAGGCCATTTATTTATTTATTTATTTATTTATTTATTTATTTATTTATCTATTTTTTATTTGTTCATTTATTTATTGCCCCGGAACGACAGCAACTGATGACGCCGACTGATTCGTGACGGCGATCGACCTCTGCCTCTTCCCTCTGTGCGTCTCGCATTGCGAAAAACGATTTGCGTGAGAGGCGATATTTTGCAACGATTCTGGGTAATTTGTTAGTTTGCATTGTCTGAGGGAATCTTCTGTAAACATTTCTCTTTTTTTATTGTCCCATTAGTTCCGAGACTAATGCCGTGTTGGAGAAGCCATATTCCTGAATCGAATTAAAAGGGAGACCTTTTTATCGACAGGTGGAAAATAAAAATATACCGAAGGAAGTTCCGGGACAAAACGTACGCTGTCTTTCAACGCAAATACATACGCGTTCAAATTCGCCATATCGCACGTAGCGGCGTTGGGTCGAATCGTAAAGATGTTCATCGCAGTATAAGTAATAGTCAGATTGACAAAATCGAAAATGGTGTCACGACTGTAGGTGCTCAGAATAAGAACGGTAGACGACTGAAAATTTGCCGCTTACATCCATCTGACGAGGAACTAAATATAGCTGCCATGAGAACGCCCTACGTCATCCTCATGACGGCCAATTCGCTGCATTACTTCAGCCCAGCTGCGTCAGGCTTTTCAAAGTTGAAAGGCGGTCACATTCTATTTGATTACCCGCAGTGAATATATACAATATATACATGTAAGTTTGATACTTAACAATAGCTAGTAAATATCTGGGTAAACCTAAGTGGTTTAAAAACGAGGCAAAACTTGCAGGCATTTGCAGGCTATACGTTCTGACAACGCAAGACAGTAGTATAATTAGAAGCGTCTGCGAAAAGCCCCTGTTGCTGAACATATATAGCAAGGTTGATGGCGACAAGGCTTATGATGAAAATGAAGCATGAAACCAACGCTAAGTTCTAGACGCAAGGACACTCGCGTTTGACAGGGGGACTTCTCAAACGGTGGCCTCTCGACAAATGCAAATATTGACGAAGAGTTGGTTCTGGTATGAGACCTTCCTTGCATGCTCACCCCTTGCGCAGTCTACCAACACCACGTTGGCAACTCACGTAAGGTCAGATCGACTAATGCCTGATAAGTCACGGTATATAGTGCATTTGGGGCCGCATACGCAAAGCTCTTCTTTCGTATAAGTGAGCTTTGCCATTGGCTGTCAGCCTTCACTAGTGTTATATACCCATGGTCAGGTTTAGCTGAAATTTTGTTTTACGAAATATCCTAGTGTGAGCGGATTTTGTGAATTCGGGCCCTTGAAGTCAGACGAACAGCCGTCGCTCCTAGCTACGCTTTAATTACAGCAAATAAACTGCCTGCGAAGTTCGCTCAGCAACAAAACGCTGCGCAGTTAAACGAAAAGATACATAACCTACACAAACCACAAGCACTCAGACACACGCAGACAGCTAAAACAAGCAAACAAGCAAAAAATTAATGTGTCCGTATCAGGGGCGTAGGCAAAAAAATCACGCCATATCCCCGAAGTGAATGATGATGAGTGGGCGAAGCTCCGGAGGTAATCTGGTAAACCGTCAATCCCCGTAAATTTTGCCCACTCGATCATCATACAAAGACCTGACACACAAACGCGGGGGTGTGGTGTGATTATACATACAGTATATACACAATGTTTCATTATTTACATATTGATAAATTATATACACAATGTTTTATTATTTACATATGGGGTAGATGATGATTTTGTTCAAGAGCTCTACGGACCACAAGGAGGGGGTTCCCCTGATTTTGTTTTCGTCATATATGACATTAAGCTCAGGGGAACGTTTGTTGTCGGCGTTGCCGTTTTGCCTTTCGAGGGCGAGAGCGCGTTCACGGTCGTTTTCATCCATGGTAGAAAGAGAATGTGTGGTCTGGAACGCGCTTATACTTCATGGTCATCAGCGTCATCGTCATCGTTATCACGTGTAGTGGATTCATTCCACTATACTGGAACGCGCTTATTCTTCATGGTCATCAGGCGTCATCGTCATCTTTATCACGCGGTGTGGGTACATTCCACTATTGATTGAGGAGTACAATTGTGGCAAACACTCTTCCAGAAACAAGGACTTCGAGCAGTTCACACGGAATCATAGATGCTCGTTTCTCTGTCAGTCGAGAAATTTGGGTCTGAGTTTAAGCCACAGAGGATCCACGAGGTACACCTATAGCAGCCGCTACCGTAGGCGACGCCCGAGTCGAGGCGGGAACGTGGTGGCGTTCCGCCAGTTCTTGGGCCCTCTGGACTGCCTTTAGTTGGTGGTGGAGCTCGGAGCTCCCCTGAGTGCCTCTGCCCAGTTATACTGGGCAGAGGCACTCAGAACTCCGATATCCACAAGTTTATGGCAAGAAGTTGGTTTTGGTACAGAGAAAGTAGGGATCGAGGGCAAAGAATGCAGAACTAAAGATAAATCGACAGACCCAGACCCTAAGGAGCTTCGCCCATAAAATCAAAAACGTGCTTCCCCACAACGGCCCTGCCTGTGGTCCCAGGCTTAACAAGGGTAAATATAGGAAGTATGCAGTTCTTGGAACGCCACACCAGGGGCGCTGGGCCGCCATTATCACCAAGACTTGCGTGGCCATATCCCTGGACATAAACGGAGTACTGACACGAATTTTAAATCTTTTCGCGTTGTTGCTCTAAATCAAAAAAACATGGGTGTCGAGAACCCTAAAAAAGGATGCCATAGTGCTTGGGAATACATTGAATATATTTCTAATGCCGCTACATTAAAACAGCAATTTTGGTTTCAGTGTCGAGACGGGGGGCTTCGCAGTGACGTGTCAACACAAGTCTGACATCAAGGGAAGACTGCAACTAGCGACATACTAATAGCAGCTGCCAGTTTGCTGTCAGTCGCACGCATAGGTCCGCAAACTCACTCATCAGTCGACTCACTCAGACTCACTCGGACACATATCGAGCCGTGAGTTTGAGTTTGAGTGAGTCCGGTTGAGTAATATTTTGGTAAGTTTGAGTCCGAGTGAGTCCGGTTGAGAAAAATTTGAGTTTGAGTCTGAGTGAATCCGGTTGAGGAAAGTTTTGGTGAGTCTGAGTCCGAGTGAGCCCTAAGCCCAAAATGTATTTCTTGAGCGAGTTTCAGTGAGCTCTACACTTGTTTACCGATCTATGGTTCTATTTACTCAACTTCAGCATTACTGTCAGCCTTACGTAGGCTCACGTTTATACTAAGGCCGACTCAAGTATACTTCAAAACACCGGCTTTGATTCGACAGCTCAATATTTATTGATCAGAGGCGTGATTTACGGAGGAGGGGGGGGCCATGACCTCCCTCCCACTCCCGAAAACTCTTTCCCGGGAATTTTTGATGAAAATATTTCATGTGAGTCATCTCTTTTAATAAAAAGGTGCTTACTGGATTGCAACCACTGATATCTCATATTTGAAGGCACGAGATCAAAAGGTGCCAAGCACAGCACCGATTACAGGAGATATTGGTGTTAAAGAGCATTGACACCAAGTTCAAACAAGCCAATTGTATGCTAACGGACTCATGAGTCGGCTCACTCAGACTCACTCAGACTCAGAGAGAGCCGTGGGTCTGAGTTTGAGTAAGTCCGGCTGGGAAAAATTTTCGTGAGTCTGAGTCCGAGTGAGTCCGGGTGGGAAAAATTTTAGCGAATCAGAGTGCGAGTGAGTCCGGTTGAGGAAAAGTTTGGTGAATCTGAGTCCGAGTGAGTCCCAAGGGCAAAATATATTTCATGAGTGAGTTTGCGGAATAAGTTTGAGTGAGCTCCACATGTTTTGCCGAACTATGGTCGCACGTGGTTCACGTAAACAACTATGAGTGAATCGTAGGGGTGTGCGAATAGTGAAATTTCATCTTCAATCGAATTCGAATCGAATAGTGCCGAATAGTGGCCCAAAATGTCGAATATCGAATCGAATATCGAGTACCAAAGATTTTGTTGAAAATCTAAAAAAAAAGAACAAACAAATACAATCTGCTCATGTCTTCGAGCACATAACGTGGTGAGTAACTGCCACCGAAAGACTAGCAATTCTCGTGCAGAAACACAAGCTGTACCACATGACCTGGCTTCAAACTTTCTCTCCGTGATGTTACGGTGTTTCCTGCAATTGAAAACATGCGCTCACTGGGCGCCTCAGTAGCAGGGAATGAGAGGTATCGCGAAGAAATTTTGACGATACCGGAATAAAGCGCAGCTCTATGCGCTTTCCACTGTTTCAAAGGATCATCTTTTCTTGGTGTCATAAGCTCATTCAAGTATTTTTTAACCTCTTGACTATGAGGTCTGAACTCGGTGCTGGTTATTTTTTGACGCTAGCAGTTCGACAGTATCCCAGACTGTTCTCTGGCCTTTTCTGCTGGAGCCATGACGTGCGCAAATGACATAATATCCTTTAAAATAAACATGCAGTCCCTTTTGTTCCAGTACATCGGTGAAAGTTTTAACGGAAGGCCTTCTGTAACGACGTAAGCGTTAGTTTCAGCCACCCCACCACAACCAAGTTGCACCATTCGCCTGTGTCGCGCTTTAAATATTCGTCCAGTCGAATTATTCGAAACTTCGAATACTAGCTATTCGAAAGTCGAATCGAATTATTCCATTAGGTATTATTCGATTCGAATTCGAAACTCGAATATTCGCACACCCCTAGTGAATTGTTCAGAGACTCCGACAGCGATTTCTCCGATTTAGGCTGCATGCAGGACACAATTAAATGTCGCAAACCTATTGAACTGTGTTGACACGTAGTGATAAGGTCCATTGCGGTCGGGCTTGCTTGCAGATGCTGCGTGACGAAAACTTTAAAATCAGAGTAAGATATTTTATACGTGTTGTCTGACTCCGGTGTGTGGTGTGGAGAGCGTTGATAGTGCACACCATAGAAACGAAAGATGTGCGTTTTGGGGTGCCTCAAAATCGTGTTAGTATTTCTTTAAACGAAGACTGGACAGGCCCTACTAAGTAATAGTATAGGGCTCACATGGCGCCCCCTTAGACGATTATAGATGATTATATGACAAGTTCTTCTAAACTAGATAAGGGAGGCGCCCGCCTGCCATCCCAGACCCCCTCCCTCGTGGGCACGCCGGTGAACATATGGAGAGTTCCAACTTCACAGAAATCTTTCACATATGCACTATAAGCGCGACATACAATGGTTAGACAGTTAAATCGACTTTATACTACATATGACTACGGTCAACAGGTGCTCTAATGTGCAGCTTAGCGAGCGATAGGAACGTTTTTTATTAGCACGTGCACCGATTTCGCGTCAACACTCTGACAGCTCATTTTGAACGCATATGCATGTGTGCGTTCATTTGCGAGGCATCGCTGGGCACCGGCGTGCTATCGAACATACATATTGGAAGGCGTGGACTCCTAGCAGTGTGCATGGAGACGGTCTGAGCTTGGCTGGACGCATCTACGAAAACAAGCTTTTATAAAGGCTCGAGTTCCTTTACGTTTCTCAATATATTCTTTCTGAAAATACCGTGTCATTCTCATGGCCTCTCGGTAATATACCGGACGGTGTCAGCATATTTTAGAAGCCCACTCAAAATGCCTCTGAGCCAGCGCTGATTTCGCGCGGAATACGCGCGTCATAGCAGCAAGTTGCGAAGTAGTGCAATCGGTCTATCCCGAACATTTCCTGGAAACGTGATGCGGTATACATCTTGTCTTTTCTTTTTCGTAAAGGGGAGAATTCGTTTCCTCCTACGCGTGTGAATTTCTGCGACGTCGCATTGCGAAATTTCGCTAGAGTGAAACAGACAGCCGCGACAACCCGGGACAAAGAAAAGGAGGTAAATTGGAGGAAGATATTCCGACTTAGGAAGTTCGTGCTGGAACAGAACACCTCGATGACGTCACCGAATGCCAAGGTCACGTGTTCAACTATATCATGTGTTTCCGGATGTCTATGTGAGGCAAGAGGAGAAACCTGACTCTCTTACCGTCTATATGAGGGGTTTCAAATAAGCGGCCTGCGGGCCGCATGCCGCGCTCAAACTTCTCGCTAGCAGCCTGGCCCGCACGTGGCTGTCTTAGTCCCATATTTTTTTATTAATAAGTATGTTCATGAGCTACATAGGCATGACTGGTCTCAGGATTTCTTTTTTTTTTTTCGTGAAGCACCCCCCTGCGGTCACCATACATTACCGTGAAAAAAAAAAAAAAAAAAAAAAAAAAAAAAAAAAAAAAAAAAACAGATTTCAGTCACCTCGGACATCGGTATCGATATGTTGTTGGAATCCTGGCGCCAAATCTGTTTCAGAAATGACCCACATACGAGATTCGAAAAAGGTCTTGTTTGAATGGCAACGTTAGCTAAACTTTTGTACAAACTACCCCCCCCCCCCCCCCCCTCTCTTACTGTCTTGACGGTCCTGGCCCTTGCGGAAATAAATTTTCGTGACTACACCCCGCTAGCTGATGTGAACTTGAGGGTCTATACCAAGCTTTCGAATTCGGTCTAAAAAATTTTACACCCTTAAAGGAGTACTGACACGAATTTTAAATATTTTCAGGTTCTTGCTCTAATTAAAAACGCGGGTGTCGAGAACCCTATGATGAGTGTCGTGCGCTTGGGAATGCATTGAATATATTTTTAATATCGCTGCCTTAAAACAACAATTTCGGTTTCGGTATCGAGAGGGTGGCTTCGCAGTGACGTGTCAAGAGAGGTCTGACGTCACGGGGAGACTGCAACTCGCGACATACTAGCAACAGCTGCCTGTTTGCTGTCAGCCGCACGTGGTTCACGTAAACAACGATGAGTGAATAGTCGTCCAGAGACTATGACATGATTTCTGCGATTTAGGCTGCATGCAGGACGCAAATTTCGCAAACCCGGGAAACTCTGTTGACTTGTCGTCATAACGTCCATTGCGGTGGGGCTGGCTTGCAGATGCTGGGCGAGGAACTTTAAAGTCAAAGTAAAATATTTTATGCGTGTTGTCTTGCTTGGGTTTGTGGAGAGCGATGACAGTGCACACCATGGAAACGAAAGATGTCCCCTTTGGGGTGCCTCAAAATCGCGTCAGTACTCCTTTAAGGGTGCTCCAACGTCGCATGGGTAGCGGCTATAGGAAGCTTATTGCACTTAAAATAAACATCAAGCTCAACAACATGTACGGTTACGAAAGGCGTCGTGAAAAACATTAAAATGACTACCCGATTCGCGTAGAAACATTTGATACGAAAATTAAGCGGTGGAAGCTTAGATTTTTTTATTTAGTGAACTGTTCTCGTCGTCTGTTGCACCTATATCGTAGTTTTTTTTTTTTTTTACTTGCAATGAAAAGGCGGTGAACAAGAAACTTGTAGTACAGTGAAACCTCGGTGATACGAATCTCACGGGATCACCTCAAAAATATTCTGTATCATCCGAAATTCGTATCACCAGAAAACACGGAATATTCGCATGCAACAAAAAGAAAGCTGGCGTACATTTTCATTTACTGTTTTTCAGGACCGCAGCAACGCCGGGAAGAACTCTGAATGATCGTCAGTTAAGTTTTTAGATGTCGGCAATCATACCAGCACTCGTAAATATACGGCCGGGTGCGTTGTGACCCGCGACAGCAGTAGCCCCTTCCAAATTTTAGTGTGCTTTTTCGGATGACACCAGATTAACGGCGAAATTAACAGAAGAAGCGCTTTGACGTGATAGATCACGGCCTCGACATTTCAGAACCCACGGTTCCATATTATGATTTTGTTATCGCGGGTATGTTGGGGATGTTTTTTGGGCGATTTACAGCCATGTCTGCACAAGTGCGACCTCAACAATCACGCATGTTGACACCGCGATTCTGACGATTTGGCGGCGCGGCGCGCATGCCCGCGCTTGTGTTCCCGCTTGGCGTGTCTTTCGTGCTTGGCGTGTCTTCCGCGACAGCGCGGACAGGACCTCTTTGTACTTGGGCCGTAGCGTACGTTCGTATCAAACGTCATGGGATGAGAATCGGTTCGCAACAACCGTTCTTCATTACATTGCAGGCCAATGGGCCTTGTCCGGGACCAAAGAAAAATTCGTATCACCCCGAAATTCGTATGAGCTGTGATCGTATCACCGAGATTTCACTGTATTTGTTTTTACCTATGATTCGCGCATTAAACGCTAGGGTGTTAGCTATAGAACAGCAAAACACCTTCTTACGCTGATAGTTGTGTAAAAAAAATTATAAAGTGTATAAGTCGCCTATATACGGAGTGGGTATATGCAGGGTCGAGACGTGGGGCGGCCGTGTACACGCCAATCGCGTACACGCAACGCCCGCTCGCTCGCGCTTCTATGGCAAATTGTGCAGATCCCAGAATGAAAGGAACGAGAGAAAGAGAGAAACGCCACGCAACCGGTGAATATCCGATGAGGTCGCGCCGCGCGCGGCTGGCTGTGTTACGAGCCAGCGCGTGGCATCTCCTCTCGCGGGGCCCCCCTCGTCAGCTATCGGGTGTAATATCTGAGCGAGTGGTACGGCGCTCGAATACTGATGATCACCGCACTTCATTCGGCATCACAGGGCGCATACAGCGCACACTTCGCGAAGACAGATGCAAGGAACACGAGAGCAAAGGCTCTGTGTCTCGAGTTCCTTGTGTCTGTCTTCGTGAGGTGTGCGCTGTATTTGCCTTGTGATGCCGAAGGAAAATGATAGGTGTAACCTTAATGGACAAGATGAGAGCGTAGTTAGTCGGCGAAACGGGTGTTATGGACATCTTTGTCGAAATCCAGAAGAAGAAATTGGCGTGGGGAGGATATGTAGTGCGTAGGCAAGATAACCGCTGGTCATTAAGAGTAGTAGACTGAATTCCAAGAGAAGGCAACCGCGCGAGAGGAGACAGAAAGTTAGGTGGGCATATGTGATTAAGAAGTCTGCGGGTATAACGTGGTCACAGCAAGCACAGGACCGGGTTGATTGGCGGGGAGGTGCTTTTGCCCTGCAGGGGGCGTAGTCTGGCTGCTGCTGCTGCTTATGATGATGATGATAATGATGATGATGATGATGAACACACACGTACACGCACACACACACTAACACACCATCTCGCATATCCTAAGAACATCATGCTCTTAACAACGGTATATTTCTGTCCTTGTCCATGCGACATATTCAGTGTTAAGCGCAGAACTTGTATCACGGGATGGTACAGGACGAATCCCACACGCAAGCGTTATGCGTGTGTGTTCCTTGCTTTTCTTCCCTCTCGTCGTACATAAGTTCTGCGCTGAATGCATCACTTTGTGTGTACATTCATGAAATGAAAAATGAGATGATAACCGACGCAGATAACGGACAGGAAGCAGACTTGCGAACTTTGGAAGCGAACACGTTATCGACTTTTCGATAACTTCTAATCTGCATCTCTAAACATATGTACTCAATCATGGCCCGCCTCAGTGGTGCAGTGTTCAAAGTACATTGATTACGGCGTGGTGGTTACGATGCGCGGCTGCTGACCCGAAAGTCACGGGTTTCGAATCCGTCCGCGACGGTCGCATTTTTGGATGGAGACGAAATGGCAGGGGCCTGTGTACAGTACGATTCACATTGAAGGGACACTAAAGGCATATAACAATTTCTGCCGGAGTGAAAGGTCAATGTTTGAGAACGTCTAAACCGTCAATATAATCAACCGCAGTACTCTACTAATCAAGGAATTAAGGTAAATGTTGGACCCGATATGCGCCACGAGTGGGACATTTTGGACACGAGTGAGCCCTATGAAGTCAAAAGTCCCGAGTAGAATTAATCACTTGTACTTAAACTACTTATGATAGAAAAGAACATTCCATGCATTACAAGATGTAATAAAACACTGCTTGCATTGGAGGTGGTCGTGGGGTGGTTCTTGTGCTGTACGCGCAAGAACCGCACCGTCGGCTGCCGGGCAGTAAGAGCGGGCAACGTCGGGCAAGGCACCTGTTACGTCAGAAGGACTCTTTCGGCGGGTGATTTGAAGTGCGCTAACACTGTACGGACCACTAAAACGCGATTTTCTTTTAAAATAAGCACTTCCTTGGCCCGAAACAAGCACTACGTGGTTTCTGGAACGCTATTTCAACAATCAACGTTGACTTAGTATTTGCTTTTAGTGTCCCTTAAAGAACACCAGGTGGTCAAAATTTCCGGTGTCATCCGCTATATATGGCGTGCCTCGTAGACATGGCGTGGTTTTGACCCGTAAAAGCCCGGATATTATCACTATCAGACGATGTGGTTTTCTATAGACGGGCGCACATAGGAGAAACATTTGAAATGCTAGCAGCAGTTTGCATTCGCGAACTTTTGTATGCCGCATACGTAAACGCTGGATTGCCATTAGGTTGACTTCTCTATTATTTGCCTCATTTCTTTTATGTTGACGTGTGCGACAGTGATTTTGAAATCAGTTACCGGTATTGTTTATTGCTATAGCTTATTTCCCGGTAGCCGCCAGCCGTCTTAATTGTCATGACGTCAAGGTGGCACACTGATGCTTTTTTTTTCCTACGTAGGCTTGTACACCATCCGGTGTGCACGGACGCACAGGCGTACACACTTGCGCTACATATGACCAATATGTACCAATAAAATGTGTACCAATAGTCTAAACCACAGTTATTTCAGCGGGAAGCTTTGTTATTGTTTCTTTTTTTTGTTTCAACATCGAACCCGCGATATCTGTAGCTCAGCAGGGCGGTGCCCTTTATAGTCACTAAGTTATACAGCGGTGGGTGGTATTCTCGTTCGAAAACTCGCCGAGAAATTCCCGCGAATTGTTATTTTATTTATGATATGGAGCAATGGTTTACCTCCTACCAGATATTTAGCAGCTGTGCTGCAGCCTGGAGCTGCAGGTTAATTGCTAGAAGCCTGTATGCTAAGAAACAAAAATACAAAAAAAAAATGCCCCCCACCTCCCCGAAGGGAATCGTGAGGAAATGCGAGTGCATTTCGCGCGCGCTTCACTCCATTTATATATGGTGGTTGTGGTTCGAAGAAGGAAAAGGGGCCTAATTTCTGCAGCCCGGTCGGGAGCACGGCGCAGCGCCTGTTTTTTTTTTTCTTTTCTTTTTTTTTTTAATCGCGGTAGCTCCGCTGAGCTCCCGCGATGCGAGCGCCCTCACGCGCCAGAGCGCGCTCCTCCTCTCCACTTTGCTAGGGGCGAGGATAAGCGCGCGCGCCCGCAGCTTTTGCTATGGGAGAGAGAGTGAGAGCGGAGAGATAACACCTGCCGGCGCGCGGACACCTCCTCAACCTATCCTCCTCCCCGCGGACAACGCCGGCCAACGCCGGACAACGCCGCCTGACATAGCCCGACTAAGAAATGCATTCGCATTTAAAACAGAAAGAAATGAAACGAGAAGAAATGCGTGACAAGTAGCTCGTTTGGGAGATAACACACATGCTCTTTTTATTAGGCTTACAAAATCACACGATGTTGCTTCTGTTGTTGCTGCTGCTGCTGTTGTTTCAGACCTGGCTTACTTTTGACACAATCGACGATGATTTCAAGGCGAGACACTTCGCAGTTGCTACTGTATAATGCCAAGTGTATGAGAACAAAGAGCCATGTCTGAGCTCGTATATTATCCTGGTTCTTAAAATGCTTTCTTTTTTGAAAGTGTAATTGGAAAGACACGCGTCATATCATAACCTCGAGTAATGTCTATGAAGCATTTTTTAAATCCTCGCTTCAATGAGTGCTAGAGTAAAGATCAAAGGATTTTCCGACATCTACTGCAGCGCTTCGTTTACGATTGCATGATTCACTTTGCGGGCGTGTTCATAAAAAGAAAACATGTCTTGCATGCAGGTGTCCTATGTGGTATCTTTAATGTGTATTATTGCGACCCTCTTTTCGAGCGTGGCATTTTCAGTTATAACTTTTGCACCTCATCAATTAACTGTCGATCGTTGCGTTATGGTTCATTGCACAATTAAAACTATAGGATCAGATTCAAGCTATCGGCGTGTTAGGTGCAGAACTTTCATACTCCAGCATATATGCAGCCGTGTTGAAGCAATTGCGAGATAAGCATTCGTGCAATCGCACCAACGCTAAAGGTTATTCGTTTGTATGGCTTTGAACTTCTCTTAGATAGGAGCGATGATTTCAAGGCTCTGGAGAAGCTCACGACTCAATAAACCAGGATGACTTTTTTTTTTTTTTTAAGTGTAAAAAGACGGTCGGCCGGCAGTACTGTATGTACGTACATTCAAAGAAATGTGTGGTACTTCTTTGTCATGCACAGAGCAATACATTTTGCCCTGCAAACGATCGTTCTATTGAAAATATGATTTTTATGAACAACGCGCCCCAAAAAAAGGTGTTTCTCCGTTTGCGTGTTGAACGGACCATCATGCCAGATAGCCTGCGGATAATATTTTTCGTCGTGAACTTGTCGAGAATTGCAAAATAGCGGTAGATGTACACATAAATGGCCATTCACAAACCTGATTCCAGTACTGCAAAATATAAAAATTATTGAATATTCACGTACCTAAACCGAGTACTACGATATAGTCGTGCGCACAACACGTTCTGCATATGCTCACACGCACGAAACGTCCACGCTTTACAGGAGTGTCCACCAACGTGGCCCCAAGACAGTCAATTTCGAAATTTTCAGTGAGAGGCTGGATTAAGCGATACGTGGTGAGTTGTGCTACTTGGAAAAAGCTGCTCAGCCACAGTAACTGCCGACCAAGTCAGACAGGCTAACCCAGTCCATAGCATCATCATCATTATCATCATTGTCATTACCATCACCACCACAGGCGTGCGCAGGGTCCTGTATTAGGTGGGCCAAGTTTCACCGACCCCACCCCCGCCCACCTTTCCGATGGTCGAGTCCGAAAAAAAGTCACAGCATATCCGCGGAGTGAATGATGATGAGTGGGCGAAGCTCCTGAGGTACATCATCAAAGACGTGATGATGGTTGGTTGCATGTGGTCAAACAATGTGCATGTGAGACCATATCGCGATGCCATGTGTGGTATGGCATCGCGATCGTCATCGTCATCAGCGTCATGGTTGTGACGCGGGTACATTCCATGTACCCACTATGCGATCGCGATCGCATAGTGGGGATGACGATGGCGATCGTCATCGTCATCAGCAGGTGGCTACTACATACAAGGGACGCACGACCGACAGGCTAAGGAGCTTCGCCCCTAAAAGCTGTGGAAGAGCGAAGCTTATAGAGAAGGGTGTTTCAGCTCCACTAGTGTGAATCCTGGGGAGGGGAGAAGCACGCAGTGTTTCTTCTTCTTCTTCTTCTTCTTCTTCTTCTTCTACCTGCCCGGTGTCAGTACCCTACGGCATGTAGGAAAGCGTGTTTCAACTCCACTAACGTCGTCGGCTATTAGTCGGGCTGACTGCTGCCTCCTTCATTTTTAGTGGACCGGTGTCGATCGTGTAGTGGGATTTACCCAATTTTTGTGGCGCATACCCGATTCTGTGATGGACCGTGACAACATGACGCACACCGTGACGACATTAGACGCCGACAAGTCGAGACCCTAAACCGCATCGCCACGTCATGATCACGTCATGATTGCGTCACCAATTTTGTCGACCTTGTGTCGTCATGATGCCATGGTAGGATGACGTCATCTCGAGAAGTTCACTTTATGATGGACCGTGACTACATGACACGCTGTGAAGACAGGAGACGCCATGAGCCCTAAGATGCTTCGCACCTAACAGCTCATGGAATGCAACAACAGCGGTCCTTGCTCGCCATCAGGGTTGCCGTTGGTGGCTATTTTGCGCCAAAATTGGCTACTTTTGGACCCCGTTGGCGACGAAAATTTCCAGGTTGGCGCCATGGCTCTTTATTGAACTTGTGGCTTTTACTTATTCAAAATGGTTTTATTTATTCATCAATAGTAAAGACTCTGCTGATAATACCGCTTCTGTTCTATTTGGCTGGAAATTCGGATGATAATATCAAATGACATGGCTACCTTGGCTACTTTTGGCGTGTGTTCTGGCTGCCTTTTCATGTCCACCCAACGGCAACCCTGGCTCGCCATTATTGTTAAAAAACATGCTAGCTATAACATGCTCATTAAAATATGACGTGAAATGTGCGACTTAGTAAATGTATAGGCCAGCATTGCACCCCCCCCCCCCTTTAGATGATATGGGGGGGGGGGGGGCACCCCCTCCCCCTTTCCCTTGCGCACGCATATGATCATCACCACTGGATATTACGAAGTTAGCATGGTCCGAGGCCACTCGGATACCTAATCCAACGCGCAGCTATTTTCCCCTACGCCACGCGGAGCTTATCCGCGTGTTCAGGAATGCGAGAAAATGCAGATGTTTACGAAGACGTGTTACATTCGGCGAAAGCTTCGCGAGCCTTCCTCCAAAAACAAGCAGTCTGATGATGAGACGTGTACGACATTTCTTTCTTTCTTTTTTTTTCTTTTTTCGGGAGATTCGAAACAGCGTGTACGATGATGTCGGTGGTGTGTTTTCTCATTTGCTGAGCGCGTGGATTGCTGCCTGCATTTCCTCATATACTATAATGCGCCATCACTCAGAACACACGTCGAGACGCTCTCTCGTTTCAAACATAGGGTGTCACAGCTTCCTCAGAAATAACACGTTGCCTCATAGACGAAAAGTTCTGGTAGTGTTTTTTTAGTGGCACCTGTAGTTGAGTATCTCGCTGAGAACAAACCGCAGCACCAGTAGTGTAGCTAGCAATTTTTTTCGGTGGCTAAACCACGCTTTCTGTATGTTCGTGCGCGCGTTTTTTGTATGTGTTGGTATATATATATATATTACACATGCAAAATAGAAAAACTTGGGGGGGTCTCAAGCTCCACCCCCCCCCCCTTCCCGGCTACGCCAGTGCACAGCACTGCTATAGAGCTGCAGCGATGTCGCATAACTATACATGCAGGTGAACTACAGCATACACATTTAACGAAGCGATTAATTAGGTATGATTAGGTTCAAGGGCGAATCTGGATGTGGGGGGGGGGGGTTGTCCTGACCCCCCTCCAGTTAATATTTTAAACGTATGCCCCCCAATAATATTGATATGCGCCCCACACTCAGCTTTAGGTATCATCCTTCCAGTAAATACTTTGTAGCAGCGTAGTTGAAAAAAAAAAGAAAAAAAAGAAAGAAAATAGATATTGCACACGTATTAATCGCATAATTAACTCGAAAAAAAAACACACGATCACAACAAGTTATATCCGATGTAACGTTTACCGTGTAATACATTTAGCTGTTTCATAGTCACTTTCTTGCAGGCGATCCTAACGGTATAATTTAGGATTCCGCGTTGAGAAGGCCGCCAGAAGAATAATATAACTTTTTGGAAAGTAGTACACGACTTGCCATGTTTTGTTCCTCAAACGACAAGGTGTCGCAATGAGCAGCCGGAGTAGGAAAATGGCATGCATGAGCAAAATATCAGGGCACTAAATATCTAGAAGTCCGCACCTGCAGACGACCGATGTTTTGGCCAATATATGTATATATATACTTTTTTTTTATAAGTAATGAATGCTATCCATTGCATCTGAACGGACATTCTATTGGAAACCGACAGACAGTCACTAGAAACAAAATGATTTGTTTATAACAATTTTCATACATGTGCATGGTATACGCGCCAAGGAAGCCCTGACGGCTGTTGGCGGATGCAAAGGGAAATTTCCTCAGACCTTTGCTATCAGTTTGGACGCGTCCCGAATGGCTCGTAATGCACGTTGTGTGATTATCAATATAGGTTTAGTGTTTTTTACATTTTATAGATAGTTCGTAATATTCATTGCTCACTCTTGGCATCCTGAATTAAGTATAATCTTTTAGGGCTCCTCGGATGAAGGGAACAATCCGATATCGTCCCACGTCGAAGCCAGCATAGGGTAATTTTTGTTTATCTATACCACGGTTGGTACACCAGCCGTATGTGGCAGCTTATGGGCTCTGACGCGGAGGTTTTGGGGTTCGATCGCAATCACGGTGGAGGCATTTTGATGGCGCCGAAATTAAACAATAATCGCGCACCTATATATCTGTGCTGAGGTCGGCGAACTCACTCATGAGTCGACTCTCTCAGGCTCACTCAGACTCAAATAGAGCCGTGAGTCTGAGTCTGAGTGAGTCCGTATGAGTAATACCGGGGTGAGTTTGAGTCCGAGTGAGTCCGTTTGAGAAAACTTTTAGTGAGTCTGAGTCCGAGTGAGCCTTAAAGGCCAACTGCAACGAAATTGTGCACACCTCAAAAAGCCGATTTATAGGCAGTCCAGCTGAAGATAATGCTACCTGCCAAATTTCACCTTCGAAATGCAAGTGGTTACCTATGAAAAAAGCTCGCCAACAACGCAATTTTTCATACCGAAACTAGAAAAAACGACGCCATTACAGCTCGCCGGAAGTGACGTAGTCAACAGCCCGATGACAGACCGACCGATGCCGGCAAATCGTCTGCTCTGCGCTCCGAACATGGCTCCGATGTATGCGCTTCGCGGCCGCG
Organism: Rhipicephalus appendiculatus; assembly: GCA_030522465.1. Lineage (NCBI taxonomy): Eukaryota > Metazoa > Arthropoda > Arachnida > Ixodida > Ixodidae > Rhipicephalus > Rhipicephalus appendiculatus. The sequence goes on along the minus strand of JALIZH010032940.1, from coordinate 577,272 downwards.
ACCCAGGGTTTTCTCTTCAGATGGTAACGAAGACATTAACTATTCAAAAACATGCACAGGGAAGGAAACACGGATACATAGTAATAAAAGTTCGTTTAAGCGTTTGTCTAAATAACTGCTGCCCGCTTTGCGCCTACCGTCTCGTCCTGCTGTCTTGGAGAACTCGCTGGTTTACAATAAATGATGCTGCTGGTTTACGCTTCGGGTATTCTCGCTTCGTTGATTGACTACGGATGGAAAGACGGCGTTGTTTTCGATACCGATGCTCGGCTTGGCACTCTCCCATGTCTAACGAAAACGTCCGTGCATTTCTGTAAACACTTGTGTGACTGCGCCCGAAGCTTTTGCATTAAACCACTAACGTAGCACAATATCGTTTTCTTAAAATACATTTACGTGCTTGAAATGCTTTGAACCGAGCACGACTACATTTCTATCGAACTTCACTGCTGTGACTACTCGCAACGAGAAGCGGGCCGATCAGCTTTCGGAGCTTTCATTACTCGCGCCTAGATGGCGCAGCTAGTCCAGCGCTTCGCGGGGCGTCGTTTATGTTCCAGTAGCCTACGGAACATATGTTCCAGTAGCCTACGGCTCCGCATTTCGCATTACAAAAGAATGCACATCTTCTGAATCAGCCGCTCGTAAAGGGGCGTCACGCAGAAAAGGAAGGGATGCGGCAGCAGGGAGTTCTGCTCACGAGCGGTGGTGAGCTGCAATTGACGTCATTTCCGTTTTTGTCCGATTTGCCCAGGCACACCGCTAGGGCTCCGCGTCGTCTGCTAGTTGACAATTAGAGCACCGATTATAAATGAAATACGCGATTGCAAGCTTTTTCACTGCCGTTATCATTGCTTACCCAACATATACTACACATTCCGAGCCAATTCTGCCCAAGTCAGATTTCGTTGCAGTTGGCCTTTAAGCGCAATATATCTTGCTGGAGTGAGTCTCAGTGAGCTCGACATTTTTTTTTTTGCCGACCTGTAGTCCTACGAACTCAACATCTACTCAACTTCAGCATTACTATCAGCCTTGTGTGAGCTCACGTTTGTACTCGCGTCTACTTACACGTGTACTCACACATACTTCTGCGCTCTAGCGTTCATATACGCCCGCTCAATATTAATCATACTCGTGAGTATTGACACCCCCTCCCCACTAACTTTTTCACAGGAACTTCTGGATAAAAATATCTCATGTGAGCATCGTTTTCCACGAACAATGTCGTTACTGGATTGCAACCACAGATAACTCTTGTTTGAAGATATGAGATCGACAAGTGTCAAGTAAGGCACCGATGGTACGATATACTGGTGTTAAAGAGCATTTACACCACGGTCGAAAAAGCTAATTATACGCTAGCAGACTCATCAGTTGACTCACTCAGACTCACTCAGGCTCAGGTCGAGCCCTGAGTTTGAGTCTGAGTCAGTCCGAGTGAGTATTCTTTTGGTGAGCTTGAGTCCGAGTAAGTCCGGTGGAGAAAACTTTTAGTGAGTCTGGGTCTGAGTGAGTCCGTGTTGAGGAACACGTTCGTGAGTCTGAGTACGAGTGAGCTCTAAGGGCAAAATATATTTAATGAGCGAGTCTGAGTGAGCTCCACATTATTTGGCGGCATACGTATGTGTGCACATTAGGCGGCAACTAAACAAAATTATTCAATAGTCTATCACTGCACGACGTGAATTATATGGTAGCTTTTCATGAAAAGCCCGACGATAACCTCTGACCGCTTTGGCTTCCTGCTGTGCCACTGAAAATTGCGAGTGGTAAGAAAACGATAAAGACAGAGCGATAACGTTTTCTTATCACTTACTTGCCTAACTCGCGGTATTTAAAATCTAGAACTAATTACTACTACGACAGCTGATCCGTTCTTGGTCGCAATATTGCCGTAAACCGCTGTTCATAGACGTTGCCAAGGTTTGCACATGTGAAGATACTGCTAGATGAAGGCGTCGCTTAATTATGTAGATCGAGTTTTTATTGCATGGTCGTCGACTTTGTATCGTCATGTGCACCGGCCCGTCGTGGCATTGCCTAGCGAATAAGATGGTGGGTTGGGGAGCTCGAGGTAGCGGAGGTTCGTTTCCCGGCCATAGGAACCAAATGCACAACCCTTGGTGGTGGTCACAGTTGCTCGACTGCTGGCCCGAAGGTTGCGGGTTCGATATGAGCCGCGGCGGTCGCATTTCGATGGAGGCGAGAGAGACAGAGATGTAGACGGAATATAAGAAAGGTAGTGAGGTTTACTTGACTACGTTCTGTTGGCTACCCTACACGAGGGGAGGAGAATAAAGGAGTAAAAGAGAGAGAGACACACACACGCAGTTCACAACACACACAAGTGCAGCGTTTCACAGGCGGTCGCTCAATTCTCTTGCCTTCAAGTACTGCAGGAGGGCTCGCGTGGCTTTCTGCACTGTTGTGCTGTGAGGCCAGGTTCCCAAGATATTTCCTTCAGTAAAGGGCCGATCATCGAGTCTCCTCAAGGCGCACTGGAGAGTCCTGCGATCTCGTTCAAACGGGGGACAGTGGCACGAGAGATGATGAATAGTCTGCACGCAGTTGCAGCTATCGTACACGGTTTAGTCTACCATACCAGTGCGATAGCTCAATGAGTTTGTAAATGCTACGCCGACCCACAACCGACACAGCATTGTAGCGTCACTTCGTGCAAATCTTGGATGACAGTTGTAGCTGTAGCTAAGGAATCGAGGTTCTGTGAGCGACAGTATGAGTTTAGTGGAGAATTCTTGTGCGTTAGCGTGGCATTATGCGCGATGTGGCGAAGTTTTCCCGCAGCATATACTCTTGAAATGGGCATGAACAGTGTAGGCGCTCCATCGTGGGCACATCGGGCAGCTTCGTCGGTGAGGTGGTTACAACTGATCTTATAGTGTCCCCGGCAGCCATTGTAAAACTATGTCATGTTCCTTGATTAGCGGCGCGATGACAAATTTTATTGATATGAGACATGAACTGCTGGTAGTTTCCACGTCGTGGACTTCGCAGGCTTTGAAGTAGCGGAATATAGCCCATTTGCTAGGAGATGCTACAGGCCCGTGTACTGTGCGATCTCATTGCACATTAAAGAACACCAGATGGTTGAAATTTACGGAGCTCTGCACTATGGTGTGTCTCATAATCATATCGTGGCTTTATCACCTAAAACACTACGAGCTTTTACATTTCATTATCGTAAACAGAATTATGTTCGTAACAAGGACTTTTACAGGGTGGTTCAACTGTACTGTTGTCGCTACTGCCGGGAAAACAAGAACCATGAGAATTTCTCAACACAAAGTGACCTTATCAGCGTGGTATTTACTTTTCCAGAACAGTGTCCAGTCAAACATTTCGTGCGGTAGTTAATAAAGCCAGAATTGCTACATCTGTGCTACTCATCAGTTCAATATATTTTACTTACGAAAGATGTTTACCTTTTCCGGCTACTTCGGCGACTTCTAGAGCCTGCGAACTTTCACACATGCGATATAGCCCGCGTCTGTAAAAAAAGAAAAAAAAAAGAAAAAGAAAAAAAGAAATAAAACTTCTTCGCTTAGCGGAGACAGGGTTTGTGGCAGAGGTCGTTCGTCAGAGATGCTTGTGTATATCGTGCGACGTGGTTGTTTTGCAAGAAAAGCTTCCTCGCGTGTTCACGGCCAAACAAGAACTTCCCGTATTTCACACAAAAAAAAAAAAAAAAGAAAAACGAAAATAAACATGTATGGGCGTGGTGTCATAACTGTGTCAAGCGATGTTTCACGCCATTTGTCGGTATTCCCGCAGACTTAACCGATGAGCTGACTGCTCATTATAAGTTCGTGAACGCAAACTTGCGCAAACAATTTTTTCGCCACGAGCCTCCTGACAGCATGCCTAAATGGGCCTTCATAACCAACAGTTGCCGGCAAACTATTATACAGATCGAATCGACGTTGATATATGGTTGATTGTGTGACTGTAGGTGTCCCACACCTCTCCGTGCGTTACGACGGCTCTGCCAACAAACTTTTTCCGCTCCGAGGCACGAAAGTGAAAAAAGTTCCGAAGGCGCGCTATCAATAATGCCATGGCTTGTGTGCTTACGCGGTGGCTGCAACGCTTTGCGAGCATACCTGGCAGTAGCAATGTGTCGGTCTTTTTTTTTTTATTACAATTTGGGGTGGCACCGCGTGGCTCGCACGCATCTGTGAAGTGCATGCAGCGGGTGTATATACTCATGCGTGTGCGCGAAAGTGTCGCGCACGACACTTGCCCGACAACGCGTCGTGCATGGTTCCATATACCGAGTGTTTGGTTTCGGCTTATTGAATATCCGAGTGTGCGGTATATAGGAGCACGCAGTGTGCCGTTTCTGGGAGCACGGCAGAGACTCTCTCGCGTGATTGAAACGGCGGCGCGCGTATGCAGTTTTCTTCGGGGCGAAGCCATACACGGCACGAAACAGCATGCAGCCGGCTTGTATGACGTGCGTTGAAATATGCGACATACGAGGAGAGGGACAAAAAAGAAAAAAAGAAAGAAATAATAAATGGAAAGAACAATCTATTGGCGCTGTTTGCGAATTTCGAAATCGGTGCGTGATTGGAGCCGCATGCATATCCCCGCACGCAGAGCGCACTCCACGATTGATCGGCTTCATGAGGTCCATATGCACGCACGTGTATGTATAGATGTGCGGGCATTGCGAAGGCGCGGTATTGCGAAGAGATGCGCGCATTGACACTCACTTATATTTTCGTTTTTTTTTATTCTTGTATCAGTGCATGCCGAATGTCGCTACCCGGTGCAGATTTTCACTCCGCAAGCACGTTATGGAATTTCGCCGTTAAATAGATTGTTCAGGAAACAAGCGCCTTAGCTTATACAGTACAGAGAGCTGGCAGTTGCCCACAGAACCTGACTTTTGAAGAAAATCGCCGTTTTCATTGTGTTACATTACAGCGGGTGTATTATTCGCTGTTTATGGTGTTGTTCTTGTCAAGTATATCACCGAGTATATGACTGGCGACACCATATGCAGAAATGGATGTCAGTGAGATCGTGATATGGATTTTTGCACGCTCTTCGTTTATTTCAGGGAAGCATCTGCAGCAAAGTATGCTCATCTGCAGCGGTAGCTCAGCGGCCGGGGTGTTGTTCTGCTAGGCTTGAAGACGCCGGTTTGAGTGCTGCACACTACGGCCGCCTTTCCGGGGGAGCAAAGTTCAAAGACACTCTTGTACTTGAATTGGGGTGTGTCTTAAAGAAGCTTCAGATAGTCAAAACTAAACCGGACTTTAGTTCTGTCTATACCTGACCGCTACGGCGTGTCTCATAACCACATCACGTATTTCGGCGCGTTGTTGCGATTTTTTCGAGAAGCCGAGCTGATTGGCAAATTGCGACTGTTCACAGACAATGTGTCGCACTTGGACAGGTGATATTGTCAGGACTTTGTGTGGTGTCGCAACAAAATCTTCTTCTCAGTCGTTGTCCGCCGTGGTGGAGCCGGGGTCATGGTGCCCAGCTGCTGACCCGACGGTCGCGGGTTCGATCCCGGCCGCGCCGGTCACATTTCGATGGAGGCGAAATGCCAGAGGCCCCTGTACTGTGCGATGTCAGCGCACGTTACAGAACACCAGATCGGTCGAAATTTCCGGAGCCCATCCACTACGGCGTCTCTCATAATGATATCGTGGTTTTGGGACGTAAAACCCCAGATATCATTATTATCTTCTCATTCATTATTTTGCACCCTATTTCCCCTTCTTATATGCATGGTAGTCAACTGGAGATCTTCTGTTTAACCTTCCTGTCCTTCATTTCGAATTCTCACTTTCTCTCGTCACGTATAAAACTCCATAGTTTAAATGATTACAGCGAAATTGAGATGGGTAAAGCAAGCAAGCGCTATACGGTTGGTTGGATGCTGAAGTACACGCCTGATAAATGTTGTATACTTGTCCAGGCCACTTGTGGACTTTATACAAAAGAACGCTATGACACGGACGCCCACAGAGTATGTGAAACCTGTATAAGATAGGATCGAATTGCCAGAGCGTTTGCTGGAGAGAGCATTCAAGGCAATGGAAAAGCCTCCTTTATAGCCTGTTATACACATCCACAGTTGTCAGAGTGGGCTTGCGTAATCATCTTCGAACATTGAAGAAGCCTTAACATGCTGAAAGGTATCCCTAAAACGCACAACGGCGGAAAGGAAAGAAGGCCCTTATTATTTTTCTTAGTTCATATTTTGTCTGCTAAGCGAGAAGGAGTAGCCGGTGCCACCATAATGACACCAACCTCTCCTATTTCACCATTTCAAAAAAAAAAAAAAAAAAAAAAAAAAAAAGGCACGAAAACTTATCTGTGCATGTCCCATGCAATATGGCGAACCTATAAAACCTGGCACGCGTGGGGGGTCTACGTGAAAAATAACTGTTACGGCATTTGACCTCATATTTAGGCAAGTTAATCGATGGTCAGCTCAAGCATGCGCTACCACTATTATCGACATGCCGTGCCTCAATCCCCAGACGCGTTTCCCAATTCCTATGCCTGTACAAAACTGCGCATTCAACCGAATTTTGGCATGCACTTCTTTGGCGTGCATTTCTTTATGTCGTGCCCTTCGTTTCCGCCGCGGTGTGTCTCTTCAGTTGTTAGTCGGCGTTTGTTGTGTCGTGACTTATTTCTTGTGTCCGTGTTTCCACGCTCTGTCTTTTATAATGAGTACACAGTGTAAAGAGCCATTTAATGCAATATAGAAGTTTGAGCTATCGCCACTGATTTCACTGCTCGTTTTTCTCTGAATTCTGTTAGTGGTATGACGAGTTGTTCTTCAGTGTTTTATCCAGCATGTAAAGTGACCGCTGACCATGCAGCAGCTGACCATGCTTTCGATAAAACTCTACAATTTTGTATTTCCCATGGGAATCCTTTTCAACTAAAAACGTTCGAGTCCAACCGTTATTTCCGTATACACTTGTGCAAGGTGGCAAACTGCAAACTTCGCAAACTCGCATCTGGTTAACCTCCTCGCATTTCTTTTTGTCTCTCTCTCTCCCTCTCTCGCTTGCGTGCATCTGTGTCCTTCGGTTAGCCAATTGAAGGGCGTATAAGAAGCAAGGTAACTGTATTGGGCTTTCAAATTCTTTACAACAGAAAACAAACACAAAATAATCCTCACCGTTTCATCTCTCTCCGAAGCCTCTTGAGGACAGTATACGGCAACTTGCAAGAAATGGGAAAGTCGACGGAAATCGGGTATTTCTTACTTGCACGACAGAAAACCGTGTACACATGAGCGTACGTGTCACGGCCAATATGGGGCACACGACACACTGAGGCAATGAGGGCCGCAACCATAATCCGAAGGCAGCCAAGGACACCAGACATGAACGGACGCGCTCTTCGGCGCCACCAAGTCTACGTCGCCCCATGGACAGCGCAAAAGGTCCGCGGAAACCTTGTCAAGCGTCGAAGGCTCACCTCGCAAAACACTAATAACGTCGCATTCACTCCTTACAAGCTGCATTCGACCTTCACACAGATGACTGCAAGCACCATCGAAGTAGACCACGAGACGACCACCAAACTAAAGTCGTCTCGCCGCCATCTTCGCGTCCGGAACACGCAGGCCACACGGGTATACAAACGAGCAAGGGAGCCTTGGTTCGGCAGCTGACTGCGTTAAACACGGGAGCGTTGCGAAGGAATGTCCTCCAGGCCATGTCTCCCCTGAGTTTGTGCTGTGCGCAGAGGACAGTGGCACACAGAAGCCAGAAAGGAAGAGGTGGAAGGATGGGAGGGGGGCTACAACGTAGCCAGGGGGGGATTCGCAGAAATCACCACCGCGAGCGGGGTGCTCTCCCGGCTTAACGTGGTGACTCCTATTTGCACTGATCGGAATCCAAAAACGCGCTGCCCAGTTCGGCGGCGCGGCGTATGGCACTGCAATGGCCGCGGCGTCGTCGTCGGAAGCCGGGGGGCAGACGCGAACATTAATAAAACATTTCCAACGGGCCTAAACAGCGGAGGATAATGCGTGCAGCTGATCTGCTCTTCACTACAAATGCTACCGCCGCCGCTGTGGCTGCCGGTGGCACGCTTTGTGTGACTGTGCCGGTGTGTCTGCGAGCGTGGTGGCTGGTGCCGTACATGCCCGCCATACCGTTCTGTCGGTACATGTACATTGTTTTCGCTTTTTCTTTGTTTAATCCGAAAACAACCTCGGATGCTTCTGGTATCACGCGAAGTCTCACCTTATGTGTGTGCGTACGTGAGCTGCACGAACATCGCAGCCTTCGGTATAATAAGGGTGCTTGTTTATCTCTCCTGAAGGTCTGCTCGTGGTCTATACTGGTGTCCCTACAGCACAGCAGCGCGAGGATCGTTTTCTATGTCAAAGAGAAGCAACGGCCGTTTCGTTTACCTTGAAATTCGAAACTGCAAGGATACTCGGCATGGATCTGAAAAGGTGCAGGAATGATACACGGCTTATGTGTTTTATATACTTGTTGTTGCCGACTGTACTGTCGAGGATCTTCGTCCTGTTACAGAGACCTACTCGTCAACGTGCCGCTATTGTACAGTGGTCACTCCGTCATTGTTCCAATTAACGGCTAACCAGGATTTTCTGTCGGGGAAGTGTGTGATAAGAAGAGGGGGGCGGGTCCCACTTTTTTGTTGGTATTTTTTATGTATTTCCAGCTTTTAAGACAATTAGGAAGAGCACGCAAACGCAGAGAGACGAAGGACAGTAATAAACTCTTACTTTTGAAGTGTTTTTACAATTCCTTTGCATTTCTGTAGCTGCATGTTTTCCCCATTTCTCTTAAGCGCTGGAGATGCATCAAAGTTCAGCATTTAAACTAGTCCAGCTAATCTCCTTAAGCTCTATTTGTATATGCGTGGTCTTCAAACTGAAAGTTTTCTTCAGGTTAACCTCCTTGCCTTTCACTTAATATTTCTTTCTCTCTATGTGTGTGCGCGTAATACGTGCACATCCAAAATTCAAAAAGTACCAGGGAAGGGTTGAGGAGCTGACACCACCCCCTCAATTACCTTCCTCTGGCCACGTCTTTGTAGTGCTGTTACTTCGATTTTTAGGGGTTATGTTTTCCCGCAATAAGAACCGCAGGACGGCTTCACAGGTGTTACTGTATATATCAAATGTATTGGTACCATAGGACGGCAAAAAAAAGTGGAGCTCAGTCAGACTGACTCAAGAAATACATAATTTGCTTAGGGCTCACTCAGACTCACAAAGATTTTCCTCAATCGGACTTACTCGGACTCAAACTCACCAAAATATTACTCAGCTGGACTCAGACTCCGGTTCGATCTGAGTCAGAGTGGGTCGACTGATGAGTGAGTTCGCCGACCTATATATGATCGGTGCGCTCTGCTATGCATATAACATGGGTAAGTCGCTAGAATGGGATAATGCACAAAATATACACGGAAGGTCTTTGAGGATCCTGCCTTAACAGATAATACGCCATTGCACTGATGCAAGCAACATTTGGTGCAACTTTTGTAACAGGCAACTAGCTCATCTACTGACGTATGCGACCATGAAATGCTTCTTGCTCAAGTAATTCAGAAACAAAAATAGATGTTACCAGATATCCTTTTAGTCTTGTTGCCAACACTTGTACTTGGTCTACCACTAACTTGATCATACTAATTTGGAATAAACAAAATTAGCAAATGTTATTTCCTTTAATTGCCTCCTCCTTTCGACAGCATAGCGGTAACAGTTGATATGCAATAACTCGCAGCGCTATAGAACACCTCGCGGACATCTGGGTATCGAAATCTGTCTGATTGTGTCAACTGGTGGAAATGCGAGATGGTAGTAATGCACCAGTCCAGTATAGAAAATTGTGCACCTCTGTACTCTTTCCCTTGAAGATACGTTAAAAGTACAATGTATACGTTTAAAGACATTTAGTTGGTGATGTATATAAACATGCAGGACAACATGCTGCGTCACGATTATTTTCACGTGTGCGCATTCAGTGCTTCATATCTGTCTTGAAAGCTCTGTTTGCGAGGACAGTAACAGCTGTGGAGATGGAGAATAGAGTGGCGTAAGAACGCTAGACTTTAGTCACACAATGCAAGCTGCGAGGAATTCTGGAAAAAACGATCACAAACAGATGCATCAAATACGTGACACACGAGTGTTGTAGAAGTTCACGATAACGGCACGAGGCTCCACAGAGTGTGAAAAGACCTTTATTAGCTCCTATTCTCAACAGCGAAATAAGTAGGCAAAATCTGGCTATGAAAAGCGAGTTTATTTGACGGATTCCGAGCATCGCTTTATTAAAAGGATTCGGCGCAAAACTGCTGGCGCGGCCCGTAGCTCCGCTCGTTTTGCGCCGACGCGAATGCGAAGACCGCCGAGGGCTGAGTGCAGGCGCTCGGCGCGCGCGCGTTCCTTCGCGAGCGCGGGGAGCTCGCCCTCACGACGCCTTCGTTGTTATCCGGGACGCCCGCGCGTCGGCGCCACCGCCGCGTCTCCCGAGCGGTGCTATCCGGCGCCGCGTCCCGCCCGCGGGCCCCGTGAGCGCGTGCGCAGTCCAGCCCCCTCGGAAGGCGGCCCGCGAGAGGTGCCCCTCCCGCGAGCCCCTCCCCTCCCGGCGAGCAGTGGGGGCGCCCCCGCGGCGGCTTGCGTCGGGCCCCTCGGGCCGCATAGCGAAGCCAGTGCTCGGCCGAGTCAGATGTGCGCGGCGCCCGTGCGGAGGGCGGCATGGCAGCAGCGTCGAACCCGTACATCGGCACGTCGGCAGTGTCCAGCCTGACGTCGGTGCACCTGCCGCCGAGCCAGGCCATGCAGGTGGCGGCATCGCAGCCGACGGCGGGCTACGGCCGCGAGCCGCCCGAGATGAAGTACATGCCACCGCAGCCGCACCACCAGGGAGGCCCGAATGGACTGTCGAGCCACCACCATCATCAGTGGGTGTCGCTGCAGACGGACGCCTCCATGTGGTCTATGGCGCCGGCCAGCATGGCCGACATCAAGCCCGCGCAGGCGGCCGAGCTGGGCCACCACCACCCGCTGAGCGGGAGCCACCACGCGCGCACCGCCACCGCGCAGCACATGGGCTCGTGGCACCACGCCGTGTCGCCGCACATGGGAGCCATGGGCGGCATGCACCCGCAGCACCACCAACACCACCACCACCCGTACGGCGGCATGAACGGCATGCTGGGCGGCGCGGCCCACCCGGCCATGCGAGAAGTCCCTCACGCCGACCAGGTGCCCCCCCCACCCGCACATGCACGGGCAGCACGACCCGCGCGCGCTGGACCACCACCACCATCGGCACCCCAGCGAAAGCGGGGAGGAGGAGGCGCCTAGTTCGGACGATCTGGAACAGTTCGCAAAGCAGTTCAAGCAGCGTCGCATCAAGCTCGGCTTCACGCAAGCCGACGTCGGGCTCGCGCTCGGCACGCTGTACGGGAACGTCTTCAGCCAGACGACCATCTGCCGATTCGAGGCGCTGCAGTTGAGCTTCAAGAACATGTGCAAGTTGAAGCCGCTGCTGGCCAAGTGGCTCGAGGAGGCCGACTCGACCACCGGTTCGCCCACCTCCATCGACAAGATCGCCGCGCAGGGACGCAAGCGCAAGAAGCGCACCAGCATCGAGGTGTCGGTGAAGGGCGCCCTCGAGTCGCACTTCCACAAGCAGCCCAAGCCGTCCGCCCAGGAGATCGCCTCCCTGGCCGACAGCCTGCAGTTGGAGAAGGAAGTGGTCCGCGTCTGGTTCTGCAACCGGCGGCAGAAGGAGAAGCGGATGACGCCGCCCATCAACCAGCCGCAGGCTGGGGCACCCGGCGGCGGACCCCCGACGCCGGACATGATGATGTGCCACGGCGGATCGCCCGGAGACATGCACCACCACTCGCCGCCGGCCATGATGCAGTCGCCGCCGCCTCCACCCCCCGCCCCCCGCACTCCGCGCTGCACCCGGGCCAGTCGCTGGCGGCCCACTGACCCACGCTGTACCCCTGCCTATTCAGCTGCGACGACGCCTAGCCGTTCGCCGGTCTGCAGGACAGGGGTGCGCGAGTGCCGCCACACCCGCCGCGTACAAAAAAAAGTGCAATCCCCCCCCCTCACCCTCATCACGACGTGGCTGTGGTGGTGATGGTGGGTGCCGGTGTTGTGTGGCCCGGGACGGGGTCGCCCCGATGTTTTTGTACATATGACGCCGTATGCAGCGCGACGGACGATTTCTTCTGCAAGGGGCCGCCTTCACCCGTCGTCGGACCCAGATGCCTCCTCCAGAGTGCTGGTGCCGTAAGTGTACGTACACCACGTGCGCGGTTCCCGTTCGCCACTCTGTGACCGGACCGGAGGCCACAAACACACACAGCAGGAAAGCAAAAACAAAACAAGGTGCCAACCAACGACTCTGCCGACGGTCGCGACGTTCCTGCTGCACGAAGATGCGCGTTGTCGTCGGCCTACGCTTCGGTTGTTGCAGCGAAAATGTGACGCCGTGACAACAGCCTGTACACACGCACTATACTTGGACGACACCCCACAACACTCACCTACACACGACTCGCGCTTTCACACGTTCTTTTGTTGTTGTTATACGCATTTCTCCCCTCGACACCAACAAATGAGACGGAGACAGGCATGCCCAACTAGTCCAGGTAGGCAGACATCACTTCTCTCGCTCACTTCGCCGTGTCTTTTTCTTTTCTTTTTTTACCTATGTGACTTTCACTGTACAAGCCTGGTACTCTTTCTTTATCTTCTATTTTTTTTTTGTCTGGTCATTGCGCTGACAGATTTGTTTAATTCGTAACTAACGTTCCTTTGTAAGGTCCACTACTGTTATCAGGTTTCCAGTTTTTTTTTTTTCCACCATGTTCTGAATCTGCTGTCGTTTTTTTTCTGTCACCTCTTCTCAAAATTTTTCTTTTTATTTCTTTTTTCGCGGGCTGTTCTGCTCAATGTATCCGCATCATTGCAGTTTCTGCTCGTAATTCGACACTTGCACATGTAAAAGAACGCGAGGAAACTAGTTCTGTAAGGCACGATGACGTGATGTTCACAAAAAAAAAAAAAATAAATAAATAAAAATGCCGCTATATCTTTACAATCAGATTTTATTTCTAGGGCATGTAAATGACCTTGACGGGAAGGGTTAGAAAAAAAATCTGCATGTGGATCTGAGAAAAGAGCATCGCAGCAATATCAAATTCCTCCACTGACCACCGCTGTTGACGAGCGCAGCAGAACCAATACATAATTATTCGTGCCTTTGAAAAGAAAAAATCGAAGCGTTTACTTTCGACGCTATATAATCACTAAATCGATCACTCGCAACTGCTTATAGGCAGATCTCCGAAAGGACTCGCCTAAGAACCAGGACGATGATGAATATGAAGCAGGACAGTCCGCGTTTCATTAAATTTCTTCATTGTCTTTGCCTCGCGGGCGGGTGACCACCCGTGCGAGCAGTCCACACCGATCGTACCGTACCTAAACGTGCCGGGATAAGCGATCGTAAACTGTCTTTCACAAGCGAGACGTTAATATACCTCAAAAGAAAATACCACTTCGCCTGCTGCTCCCCCCGTCTGTGTGTAAAACATTTTTTTCTTCATTCGTTAGGTCATTTTTTTTGTTCCGCGGTGTTTGGATTGCGTATGTGTGCCGTGTCTGCGTATTCGTACAGTGTATGTCGTTTCCTCACATTGTGTTTTAAAGTGTATAACTCTCTGTATGTCTGTTCTCTCTCTCCTAATCTTTTCGCTTTATGTTTTTTTTGGGGGGGGGATTCGTGTCTCGAAAATTTTTTTTTATACGTAACGAATGGACCCATTGTGTGTCGGACTATATAAATATATATATAAAGTTCTTACTCGGCTTTGCGCCGACGTCCGAGATGGCGTAGCGGGAACATGTGAATTCCGTCGGCGTATTCCTTTTGTATAAAGCGGCTCGTGGCCTGCATTTGGCGCGCCGAGCATTGAAAACCTTTTTTTTTTTTTTTTTTTTCGCGATACATGACGGGAGCATCGTTGAGGCACGTTTGTACTGCTAAAAAGAAACAGAAAAGAAATGAAAGAGATATTACACAAAAGACCTTGAGGACACGAGGACAGCAATAAACGCGTCGACTGTTGCACGTACTCAATTACGAACGTGTTAATTAGCAACGTGTTTCCATTTGTTTTCTTTGTTTTCTACGTAGCCGGAGAAAAACGAGAAAGAAAATATTTCAAGGTCTTGCGTGGTCTTTCGGCAGCATTTCATGCACGCAAGGCGAGGAAGTGTAATTGTATCGCGCCGATCGCTCATAAACGATGATGGCATTTTGCGATTGTGGCACTCGCGGCGAACGCGCTCCGTGTGCTATTTTGTGGCGGCGATATAGATACATAAAAGAGGAGCTCTTGGCAGTTGTGATAGCGAGACAATAGCCTCGGAAGTCTCGGAAAGAAAGTTGACCTTTTCGCTGGCGTCGCTTTCGGCGTGTTGATCCGCATTTTTAATTTTTTTTTTTTATGTAGATAGAGTGCACGAAAGTGGAGCAATGCAAGGGCGGGAGGTTAAGTTTGTTGGTTGGTCGGTCCTTAGTAAACTGGCGCAAACCGCCGGAGAGAATCGGGCATAAAGCGGGATGGTGCCTTGATATATAAATGAAATTGTTTATATTGTAGTGTGTGCTCGCGAGAAATTTCTTTTTCCACTTTCTGACAGCCCCCTGTTAAAGTATGTATACATGCTTCGAAGCTTTGTCAGCATTCCGTATTATAACGAGTTTGCGCAGTAGCGCTCGCTAAAAAATTTTTCGCCTCGTAAATCACTTATCGTTAAGTTCCGGACGATGCGTTTCGAAACGTCACGAGTGAGAGGCATCACCGGTTAATGTTTGCGGCAGCGTGTTGTGTGCTGTGTAGTTGTGATAATTAGACGTGTAGAAGTGAAAAAAGAAAAGCTAAGCAACCACAGAGTAACGAAAACATTAGATGATTACATACGCCAACGTTAAAATGTCGTCTATCAGCACGTGCTGACAGAGAAAAACGCCACTGCACAGTGTAATGCAGATATTTTTTTTTTCGATCTTCTCCTCGTTGTTACGACCCAAATGTTCGCACCTCCCGTAACCGAAAAAAAAAAAAGAAACGAAAAAATGTAAAGCAAGAAAAAGAAGCGTGTGTGATGTATCACCAACAAGCGTCGCTTTCGTGCGTGTTTTCTTCCGAGAAAACAGAGCAAAAAATAAATAAATAAATGAAATCAAGAACGGAGGCGAACGAAAAGTTTAGCAAAAATGTGTTTCGAAATCCGCAGATTCCTGAAGCTTCTTCATCCCGGCAGTGACGAACGAACGTGTGCCATATCACGCCGTTTAGCAACTGCGCGCTCGACAGCCATGACGACCGAATAATCTATAAAAAAAAAAAACGAAAATGAAATAACCAAGAAACACAGCAGCAGCAAATGTAGTCAAACGGAGGAGAATCGGTGATTTTGAAACCATCGCGACGACAGCGTCGACTTTCAGTTTCTTTTTTGCCTGTGTTTTGCTTAAACGAAAGATCCTCTAGATGGTTTAGCTTTCGGCGCCTGACTTTTTCTTTAGTTTTTCCTCAACTTCGCAGCCGCACACACTCACACTCCCCGGAGCACGCCCTGTAAAGCATCTCAGCCCCCCGATGAACATTTGCTGCCTCCATATTATCTCTGCTAGCAGCAGTGCATAGCGTGAGCACAAAGTCTTTCGCAATCCAATCTGGGACGGAACATCTGCAGTGTAGAAAGCTTGTTATATACCAGCCCTGCGGGCCGCCGGCGTTTGAAAAAATGCCTGCGAGCAGGCATCTGAGAAATGACGAAGAAAAAAGAAAAAAAGAATATCGACGAAAATGCTTCTGAACTTGAGTGCTCTTCTAAGAAACTCTGCGAACCGCGGCTTGACGTTAGGGGCCTTGCGATGTAGCAATACCAGCGCGAAAGGTCGCCGCGGGCGCATGTAGAGAGGCTGGAAAGCAGCGTGGAGGTGCACGTGCACCAACGATATACACGGAAAGCCTGACAAAGTGTGTGGCAAGATCGTATAAAGGGGCGATGCGTTAAAAACGTGTTAATAATAAAGCAACTAGTTTGCTTGTGATACGCCGTTCCTGCAGAGAACGGTAACTGGCGCTAGCTTATGTCTAATGCCGTTTGCTAAACTGAGTTCTCTCGAACTATACGTAGCAGAGGCGGTGCTCCAATTAAATTTTCGCGATATTAGCTTTTTTTTTCTCCCATTCGTCCTCAGGGAATTCAATAGAACTTGCGTTGTAACATGATAATCAACGGGTACCACCTCGTCGTATTTAGATCCACTTCTATCTCGTCTTTCACTTTCACTGGCAAGTAATTTACGACTAAGTCACTGAGTTACAAAATCTACGGACCTACAGAAGTGGGAGGAATCGATTAACGTGTACGATGTGCAGATAAACTATGACTCCGGAAAACACTGTCGTGCTTTGCATTTAGATATAGCTGGCCTAGCTAGCGAGGTTGCTGCAATTACTCCTACTTTTCTCGATCAGTCACGACGGCAGAATGCTGCCGCGTTTAAGTAAGGTATTGGAATGATCAGAAAATGCCCGCGTGCTGTAATCTGAGCACGCACTAAACACGTTCTCGGTATCCCCCTAGCGGCGCGGTTCAGCGTCTCACTTATCTTTAGTACATACGTCTGGAATGTGAAAAATTGCCGAGTCATCTATATGTTCGCGACCACCGAAGAAATAATATCAATGTTAGGAGGGAGGAGAGCGAAAAGTAAAGGATAGACTAGGAGGTTACGGAGAGGAAATATTCAGAATGCTACTTTGTACTTAGGAAGTATTCAGAGGGTAGAAACGCAAAAGGACAGAGTCTGTGAAGACACTTCAAAGCCATGTTCGATGTTAACTGCCAAGCTTAAATGTAGAGACCTATGCATGGACGAATTAAGCTCAAGGAAGGGAGATCATTACGATACATCGAAGCTTATGAAGTGATTGCTTGCACCTTAAAAAGAACAGAGTGTCGTACTAAGAAATTAACATTTGTCGAAATGACCGTCGACGTTCGGCCGATTATGCTGTCGCACGCAATCAGCAGCTGACCGTTAATTGCTGTCCCGTGTCTCGCTTCATTCTGCCTAACTCGCAGCGAATAGTTTTTTTAGCAGAGAACGAGGGAAGCCTATAAGCACTCGCGCTTTTATTTTTTTCTTTAAAACTGTTTTCAATTTATTTCGCGAAGCGAACGTGGTATCCAGTTTGGGCGATAAAACTGGTGAACGTGCGAACGCGGTGTGTCTGCGCGTAAAAAGTGTGTTATAAGGCGTACGTGCATCGCCGCGGCTTTTCCCTGCGTGTCTAATTACTCGAGTTGCGATGAAATTGGCTGCAATTGAAATGAAATATTGTCGACGACGACGAAACAAAGGAAAGAAAAAAAAACTCGTAAAAACGAAGCGATCTGCGCAAGACGGATGAGTCAACAACGCATTCAGCGACGCTTCCGACGGCTCATAATTTAAGCAGTGACTGGTCGTTATATAGTATATATTGTGTGTGCAGCGGGAGAGGGATAGATATGCTGGCATATTCGCGAGTCGTTTACGAAGATTTCTTTTTCAAGGTTTCTTTTTCTTCTTAGAATCGACTAAATTATGAAAAAAAGAAAGAATCAAAAGCAGTCCTGCTTCTACGGTTGCTGTCTCCGGATTGTTTACGTCGCATCCATTGACCTTAACGGAGACGTTGCGATGAAAAAAGGAAATTGTTTTAAATGGAGGAAGCGAATTATGCACGCTCTGTGCGTTGCGACAGCCTTAATTTCGTTGATAGGCCTATAAACATGGTGGACGAGTAGGGGATATAACATATACAGTTATGCGACGCCTGTGTAACGTTTCGTTCCGTTTGAAGTGACATTACTTTCGCTTTTGCTTTCCCAGTGGCGTTGGTTAGTCGCAGAACACGAGGTCGCCGGTGCGACTGCCTCGGTCGTGTTCCATTTTGTGACGTAATTGCGAGAGAAAGAAATGAATGTTCACGTACCGTAGTTCGGATGCGCATTTGAAAACGTCAACTTGGTCGAATTCAAGCCGGAGTTCACGCGCTGAGCCGTCGTGTAGCCCGTGTGTCGCTTCGGAACTCGAAAACTCGCAAGGAAATATTTCATTTCAGTCTATCAATTCTGTTCGTCACGAACCCGTCTGTACCAGCGCGTCGAGCCATTTCACTCATTACAGAATCGTGCCGCTGTATATGTGTGTAGATTGTTATGCGTGTGCGGTCAGGTTCGAACGAAGCTTGCACGAATAAAAGCATTGCATGAGTGATAGCGAAACTATAGCAGATATTATGATGAATTGGGACGTGCACGACGATTGCTCCCGTCTTAGATACAGCAATAAACGGTATCTCCAAATTTGTTTTTAACGATATAAATTAACAATGTTGACACCCATTTCATTTCGCATTCTTTCTTTTATAAGAGTGTTCCGTTGATAAGGGAATTGTTGAAACACGGAGATACCGATTCCCCGCAGCCTGTACTGGAAGTTGTATCTCGGCAAATTAAGCGACGACGTTGGGAAGCACGCATTCACATTTCCAAATTTGTACAACTGATAGATGATTTGCAAAAAGATTGAGGAAATGAACAGGACTGAGAAATGCCGAGGCGTAAGTTATTACGGCTACAGAGTTAGCCTTACGTGAATGCGGCCAAACACGGAGAGTACTGACATCCTTCGATTCCTTTTCTGTTCGGCTTTACTACACGCCGTGGTCTGTGACAATACGGGATAGCTTTTGTACATTCCCGCCGGACCAGTATGGCTATAATATTGTGTTCGCTCTCTCTCTCTCTTGAAGGATACGTACTGTCACTTCCCACCTACAGAACATCACCGGACACACCGAAAAAACACAGAGGGAAACATTCCTTTTTGGCCTCTCTTGTACAGTTGCGAGTATACATGATAAATGTGTGTGTACAGATTCACTTTGCATTCAGGGAAATACGTTCGCACAGAAAAGTAGAGAGGCAAGTCTGTTCCTCCTTCGTGCTCTGGCACGATTAACGACGCACTGAAACTATTAGGAAAGAGAAACAAAGCAAATAAGTACACGTGTTTTTTTTTTTTTTCTCGCCACAAGTCGTTGCCGACGTCCGTTTCGCTGGTATGTAGTGTTTCGCATCAGTCCATGCACGTCCTCGCGTTCTCTTCCATCTTTCATCCTCGTTTCCTATTTACGTTGTCCTTCGTACTATGAGACGTCCTTCGTTTGACGCGTCATTCGAAAGCTCGAGCTATCCGCACCTTGCTCGCGCTTGGCGTGCGCAAGTTCTCCCGGAGAGCGTGGCCTCGACGTGGTAACCACATGAAGCGTATTTCGCGCGCTCTGTCTCGCGTCGCGTTGTAATTGCGTCTCATTCGTGGCTGAATTTCGTTCCTTAATGGTGTTTTTTTTTTTCAGTTCATTTGACAGCTATACAGGATTTGTTTTTGTCATAATCAAGTGGAGTTGAAAGACAAGCGGCGCAAGTACGCGAGAAATGCGCGTCATGTGGTTCGCTGTTATTGGACTACGCTTAACTGTAGCCTAAAATGAGCATAGCATATATAATGGCCACAGAGAGATGGTAACGATGTGAAAGATCAGGTCAGTACCATAGTTAAAGAAAGTGTTGATACAGATGACTGGAATTCGCAGCAAGAGTGTATTTAAGCCTGAATACGAGAAACTTTGATGAAAACTAACCTGCTCTTCTCTCCTTTCATACTTGACTCTGCAAAGTTCATTAAATTTGTTTTCTTTCCAATCGAATTTCCTTGCTCTTTCGTGTTTCTTTGTCATTGACTTTTCACTGCGAGTCGAATGCCTGCAGTGTCGAAACAAATTGCTTGAACGTTGCCCTTAAACCGACATGTCATTGTTAAGTGCTCGGATCAATAAGGTTCCTTTTGTTAGACTACAGTGTTTGTTATAGCGCCGCCAGGTGTCGCAAAGTCGCTTCAAGTGGCGCCGTCTGGTGCTTGTCGCTGTCCCCAATCGAACGAGGTTCTCTCGCGCAATTCGGTGTTATGAAATATACCAGCCACAGACAACTATTATAAATCATTATGTTCGCTGTTATAGCTGAGATTGTCGTAAGGAAGGTTAAGCGGAAGATGTACTAAAACGTTTCTTTTCGCATCCGTCGATTTGCAATTGACATAGTTCGCGGAATCCCTTTCGGAAGTAACAAATGGTGCGCCTCAGTGTTGGCCTATTGGCCGTGTGCGACGCTATTTTAACAGCAGCTCCTGCGACTCATTTTTGATCGTGCGCTCCGAAAGTGGCATTGTGACACACCACGAAATGCAGTCGGCTTTCGCAGTTCTGCATGTGCATTTCCAGCAAAAAAAAAAAAAACAAACAAACAAACAAAGGTGTTATGCGACAGCGGCATGTTGTCTCGTTTTCGTTTGAAAGAAGGGGACGCGGAAATATGTGCGGAGGTCTGAAAAACAAGTTGGCGTAAACTTGAGAAGATCAACAAAACAATGTTTGGGTAACACAGGAACGTCAGTCAAGAAGCAGCAAAGGTGTATTTTTATTTATTTATTCCCTAAAGAAGAATATTCGGTACCACCGACGGCGCCATGCTCGCGTATTTGTCGCTATACGTCGCCATATAAAAAAGAAAGAGGAAAAAAAAACATTTTTCAACAAATACGTCATTGTTGCATTCGGCAATGTGCCGAAAGAGCATCAGCAGCGCGTCGTGGCTTGTTTAGGGAGGCATGCATGATGGATTGAGCGCAGTCTTCTGACACTTGCACCTGGCAGAACATGCAGCAGGCATTGCCGAGATTGAGGTGTTAAGTGAATATACACCGTGTTTTTCGGGTATTTCTTTAAATAAGATGACTCTTATTCGAGTGATTTGTTCCCCTCGCATTATATGGCTATTGCATTAAGAGCCATGCAGAATTTGAGTCAAGTGCTTTTCGAAATCCCAATATAGCGTAAACAACCACTAATACAGAGTAATACGACACGGTACCTATCTCCTTCCATTTAGTATATAGAACAATGCTAAAGGCATTGAATTAAGTTAATTTTAAGCATGTCCCCTGGGCGCTGCGTAAAAATCGCCGAGTCATCGCCGGACTGGTGAAGTCTTGACATTTTCAGTGACAACTATGGGCAATGGGTACAATGAACACATGTGTAAGCCTTAGGACCGCCGCAAGGCTGTCATTGCTTACCTGAAGATAGAACGTTATGCGCATTCGTGTAGCGCACTTCATTTCTTAACTCCGTGAGGGTTTTTCAGGTGCGCTATACGAATATCGTGCTTTTCATTGAACGTGTTCTGTCAAACGTGACAGTCATCATCTCAGTACTTGCGAGCTTCCGCACATAACTCTTCACGCCCCCCTTGTTTCTTTGTAATGTCTTGCTGCGTCTTCAGTGATCCTGCTTCGAAGTTTTTTTCCTCCGGTGAATTTAGCTGAACACGAAATTGAGCGCTCGTGTTTTCTTTTTTTTGTCTTTTTTTTCCAGACTGCATTATCTTTCCGTGCATTCTCTGTATGTTTCTTAACTAAGTTGATGTTTTTTTTATATATGTTACGTTTCAAGGGGATGTGCTACCGGTGCGATCATTATTAAACTTTGTATTCGTTGTCTAGATCCCCTGTATTGTACACTCCTGTGTCACACACGTTTTTTTGTTTCTTGCTCCATGCTTACGGCTACATTCCAGGAGAGATACATAAACTAGGTAAATGAACGGGTGTTTGTTTACATGTCGGAGAGAGAGAGAAGTGGAGAAAAAAGAAAGAATAACCGTAGAAGAAAAAAGAAACTATTTCCCCATTCGAGAACGGCCTTGTGTTCCGTGTCTCGACCGAGTCATTGAAATTTCTTTGTTCGTTTGTTTGTTTCGCTTGTGTACATAGAATCGCCTGAACGTGTGTATGTGTGT
This sequence comes from Rhipicephalus appendiculatus, assembly GCA_030522465.1. Taxonomy (NCBI): domain Eukaryota; kingdom Metazoa; phylum Arthropoda; class Arachnida; order Ixodida; family Ixodidae; genus Rhipicephalus; species Rhipicephalus appendiculatus. The sequence goes on along the minus strand of JALIZH010032940.1, from coordinate 555,260 downwards.
GTGCATAAGTATGTCGCGAGATGACGTGTGTGAGTGCTTGTGAAAAAAAAAAAATAGACGAGAGAAGACGAAGTGGTGAGCATGCTTGACGTGTGGTGCGCGTTGAACTATGATGATAGCGACTGGCGGCTCTTTTTTTTTTTAATATTTGATTTATTTTGCCGCGACACACACGCACTGACGATGGATGTACATATAAAACACAAGAGACTGCGAACGAGAGAAACTGGTCTATGTATGTATACTATATAGATATATATAGTTGTCTATGACCAATCCTTTTTTTTTTTAATTTTCGCCGCTGTGGATGGTCAATGGCCGCGTTTGCTGTGTGACTGTGTGTACACTACATCGCTTTCTTCTTTGCGTCTTTAACGAACTCACTCAGCCTCTCTCTTTCCCAAACGTTTATTCTTTTTTTTTTTCTGTCTGTGACGCATGCCGCAGCGCCACCTGTTGGCGCGAGGCTTAGAAAGCGTACCTAAAACACCCTCGCTGAGCACGTGACCGCCAAGTTTACGTGCCAGCCTCCACAAGCCTTTCGATTCTGTCACTGTTCCTGCCTTTTCTTCCTTAGGGTATTCTTTCTTTTTTTTTTCTGTTTCCAAATGAGCGAACGATGTAAGAAATGATGTGAACTGAAGAGTGACGATTATATGCGGACATTTTTATGATGGACACAGTTCGTATACATAAATATATTTGTGCCTGTAAAAAGCAAAACACACCTGACTCCCTTGTCTCATTTCTTGGGCGCTCTCCGTGAGCGCAGCGATTCACGTGACCTCTAGCGAATCACGGCCCAGGAAGCAGTCGTTCACCGGGGCTGGATCACAAGTGAACGCATCTATCGGTGCTCATAGTGAGACTACATGTCCAGCATTGCTTCTGCAGGCTCAGAGCGAAGCACTATGCCATCTGTGCCTGAGCCGGCTGGAACTAAAGTCCCTAGATTAAACTGCAACTAAAGTCCCTAGGTACTTTAGCTGCAACCGGTTGAGTCCCAGCAGCGTTCGTTGATTGGGCGCTTGAGTGTGAAAACATGTAGTTTAAGACACACTACGTGGTGTAACAGAGTGAATGAAAGAAGATGAAATAGCCAAGCTTAGTAAATCTGCGTTACTTTGCCAGAACTGCACAAGCTGGTTGAAGTCAATGCATGTGTATAGTATCGTTCACGAAGTAATATCTGTCAATACAGTGATTGGAGGGTGCAGTGACACGGAAGGATTTTAACCCGACGTTGGTGCGTATTTTGTGCGGCTGTCAATACCTACATACGCAACCGGCTCGCACATGCAATTCGCATCATGCAGCTTAAACTCAATATACGTATATAGTTCCAGGCTCGGCGTCTTAAGCCTGCACAACGTTAAACGAAGGTGCGTGGCTGCGGTAAGGTAGTCGTGGCGCGTTCAAACGTGGGTAGTGTTTTTATCTGGCGCATTTCTGTAAGGAAAAACGAGCAAAACGAAACAAGAAGATTTCATTGCGCATTGTTGGAATCATGTCAACCTAAGAATAAACACAAGGTCCGCACGCAAAGGTGCGGCGCACTTGTCAATCACCTACGCAAGGGAGTCGTGCAAGCTGGTTTCTTTTTGAACCGTAAGTACCTTTTCTGTGTGTTAATAGAAATACCTCGCATATCGAAAAATAAAGGTTCATCGCTCCTACCACCATTACCATCTAGAACATGACATTTGGCTTAAGCATTGATGTAAGAAAATCACATGAGATTTGCCAGGACGCTGAATTTTTCAATTTAAGACCGCCGACACGAGCATGTGTTTGCATTAGAAACTAGCTAGATCTGAAACACGCGAAAGAGGCCTTGACGTCACGGAAATGAGGGAATGTGATTGGATGGAACAGCGATGACAGTGGGTGGATGTTGTACTTATACTTAAGTTGTGATCGACTGTAGCTCGTTTAGGAAAGCATGTAAGGCAGCGGAACGTGCGAAGAAAGTCCGCTGTGCAGCCGTTGAGAATTCACGTCAACAAGCTACGTCGGCTCATGCAAGTGGCGGCCGTGCTGCTGCGAACGCGCAAACTCGCAGCAATGAAAGACCTAATTCCTATATATAACGGGCTCCCGACGCTTCGACGATCAATCAAACGAAGACATTGTACAGTCGGCTCATTCGCGTGCTACACAACACGCGTCCGCTGTGGCTGTGTGTTATACTATACACAGCTCCACGAAACGCGGCGGTGATCTCAACTCGTGGTGGAGTGACAGCTGAGAATGCGCGAACCTTCGCATTGTTTCGCATACACGCAGAACTGTCATCAGACACAAATCGGTGATGTTTTGTAGCTGAGCCGCAGCGATCGCTCGTCGGCTTTCACACAGCAGATGCTACAGAATGGATAATGTATGGTGCCTTGAAAAAGTGTATACGTTGAGTGCATAGGGTACTCACGGATTCAAATGCGACAGTCGAGGGCTATGTAATACACTTCGTACTTTTCTTTCGGCCGTCGTCAGTTCGTGTACTATCGGCGTAATTTTGACTCGAACATTTACGTCCCAGCCACCATTATTTTTCGCGGCCTGTATCGTAGCCACATGACGCGGTGATCTTGAGCAATTGCGTATACCAGTCGTTAGACTGCAAGCTCTGGTGTCGCCCTTCAATCCGGGAGCACTGCACATGCATTCTGATGGAGAACGTCATACGGAAAACATCAAATTTGGATGAGCAGTCGATATGAACTTGTTGTGCCAGTCGACTTTTGCAACGGCGGTGCAATA
>JALIZH010032940.1:335000-550000 GCA_030522465.1 Rhipicephalus appendiculatus | reverse complement strand
ACACCAGTGACAGAACGGGAATCGAAACCGGGTCCTCTGCGTGGCAGCCCAGCACTCTACCACTGAGCTACCCCGTTGCTTGAAACTGCGGTGCAAACTGACCCTATGCAGGCTTCATGTCGGGTAAGGAATCGCGTTAACGTGTGTTGTAAAGCGTTTTAGAGCATTAAAGTAAGAACCAGGCGTCACACAATGCGAATTGCGTAACGAGTGGGTCGTTCAGTGCTCCAACCCATTACAAAAGCCTGAGGCATAATTCTTCATCGTCGTCAGCCACAGCATCAACAAAGTGCACATATGCGTCACAAGAGTGTAGCGGGTACCGCGCTTTTCCGAAGAATGACGAATAATGGCATAGTAGACGCTTCCCCACTACACAAAAATTATGATGATCTATGGCGTAGTGGGTACCATGCAATTGCGCTTGTAGTAGTTGCCCCAAGAGTGTTTAAAAAAGAGGTTCAGAAAGGCCGCTCTCCCAGCTTTCGCTGTGACTGTGCTGCGCGTTCTGCGCAGGCCTGGCCTTTTTTTTTTTTTTTATGAAGCGCTTTTCGATGGTTTTCGATGGTGGCGGCATAGCTCGTGAAGAACCTGGCCCCGGCTAGTGTACCAGAAATGCGGGTTACACAAATGTGGCCCTCGACGGGCCTCGGTCCCATGCGTATGTGTATGCGCTGTTTTCCAATAACAGTATGATCTTTCGATCGTGGGCTTATCGGCGTTCAGCCGCTTCTGATATGGAAATCTGGTCCTCTTATCGAGGTCACTTGTCATTTCGCGTTGTCACATTTCACTGCTGCCTTTCATTGTTTCACGTATGACCGTCGTTGTTGCCTGTAGCAACAGAAGTGTCTCGCTGCTAAGCACGCGGGTGAAGGTCCAGTTCCGGGCGTGGAGAAAGCAAAAAGTTAGTAGGGAGCATTACGCGAAGTAAAAGAAAGAAAGAAAGAAAGAAAGAAAGAAAGAAAGAAAGAAAGAAAGAAAGAAAGAAAGAAAGAAAGAAAGAAAGAAAGAAAGAAAGAAAGAAAGAAAGAAAGAAAGAAAGAAAGAAAGAAAGAAAGAAAGAAAGAAAGAAAGAAAGAAAGAAAGAAAGAAAGAAAGAAAGAAAGAAAGAAAGAAAGAAAGAAAGAAAGAAAGAAAGAAAGAAAGAAAGAAATGCAGTACGGCAGGCCAAGCTCCACTTGCCCCGACTTACGGATTTAAGGACTCCTCATTTTCAACACAAAAGTTCTTTATCCCGGGGTCCAGCAAGACTTTACAGACGTCACTTCCGTCACAGAAGTGACGTCGCTAAAATGCAGTTGAACAGATGACAAAGAAAAGCATTTCTTGATTCGGATGACCTGGGAGATGAAGCCACGTCCTGTTGGTCTGCGGCAATAGATGCCGGGTGCTCTACCCACTGCGCTACCGACGGACATGCACGAGGCTTCACAAACGCGCCTTATATGTTTCAAACCGTCTCCCTCCTACAGCGCTCTTGGTTGGAGCGGGTGGTGGTACCGTGTAGGAGCAGTGAAGTGCAGTGCTGCATCATGATAAAGTCCCTAAAAAAACTAAAGTAGCGCCAACCGCGCCCCTTCGCCTCTGCCTCCTCTCCCAGCAGCTGCAGCAGCGCCTCTATGGTGTCCGCCAGGAAACTGCCGAAAGCACGGCCGGCCGTGCATACCCTCTCCCGGCGCACGGGAGAGGGTATGCACAGCGCCGGGAGAGGGTATGCACAGAGGACAGACAAGATGGCGCGCTTGCACTACCAAGCGCTGGGGAGAGGAGGAGCCTGCACGCCGACACGTATGGCGCTACTTTAGTTATTCTAGGGACTTTACATCATGACACTAACGAGCGCCGACAGGGAACGCTTCGGTAGTTTCACTGCAATGAAGGTTTTCAGTACAATGTTGCAAAAGGCTCTAAGGTCGATGCAATGCGGCACACGCGGTGATTTGGTTCGGTGACGATGCCGTTACGCGTTTTGGCATTCGCGTCGTGCTAGCGTGCTACGTTGTCTGCCCTTATAAATTGCCTTGCATGCCATATACTCTTGACCGACACTCCGGTTCAGGTATGGACAGCGATTCGTTTAGCAGGTTAATACGCTGACTGTACACTTGTCACTTTAGTTAACACGTGCAATCATACCAGTGGCTTTGAACGCGAACACTCAGGGCCGATTGTCAAGCGCACAGTCGCCATACGTCAGAGGTAAGCTAAATATACTCCTTTTCTGTAACGTCTGAATGTTTCGGCGAAAAATGTTCACCCTCGTCGCCTTCGCGAACCCCATAGCAACGCCATATGTTGAGCGAACGCATTGCGTTGAGGGCTAACAATGAGCTCTATACAGAAAGCCGAGAAAAAAAAAGGAAATTTGCTTGTAGGGAAATACGCGTGGAGACACGTGTAATGTGCATGGAGGACGTGCTATAAATAATTATATTCAGCAATATGTTCCAGCGAATGCGTTAATTACAAAAGTAACAAATCTTCAGGGGAGTGGGGGGGTGAGGGTGAAAAGAGTGCCCTCCCTCCCCCTCCGGACTCGTACATGAAAAACTGAGCCCCCCCCCCCTCCACCACCCTAAACCCTTTTCCCTGGGCTGAATACCTTAGAAGGCCTAATCGAGGCGGCTATTGCCGCATCGATCCGCATTGCTGCATTGAATCAGTCGCATTGTGTTGTATTCATGGAATAGACAGCAGGAATAAAACAAGGCAGAAGTTCTGGTGAATATGGAAGCTCGAAGCAATGAAAAATCCTGGAACACGTGATGTCACTGGAGACAACATTTTGAGAAGTGGTCTGGTGTTCTTAAAGGCAGCGATTGCTTACCTCTAGCAAGTGTGTGTATATGCTTCGCACCCTCTCCCCCCAATGAAAACAGGACAGGAGGAAAGGGCAAGTGCGAGAATGGTGGTGGGACGGTGGGCGTGTGAGGAAGAACGAAAGTACAGGGGTTATGACATAACCATACGTAGTTGGATTTCAAGCTTTTGACCACAACAATAACGGAGTTATATTGTGTGCCTTTCTCGATGCAGAATTTTCCTTATGCATCAACGAAAAAATGCTGCATACAATTTTTTCGCGCTTGATCGGCGGCAGAACTTCCATTCCATACATTTTTTCAATCGGTTACAGCGCAACACACACGAGGACAACAGAAGGAAAACGGACAACACGGCGCTGACTCGCAACTGATATTTTATTGAAAAAAGGTGTCAATTATAAGGACTAAGTACATACACCGTGACATGCGCAGAACAAGAGAAGCATCAAGGAAGCATTGTCAAAGATAATCAAGAGTGACACAGGTAATTGAATTCTTTATCATGGAGTGCGACTGATGGTTCACTTATACACGTGCTATCCGTAATCATTATATGGTAGGCCTCAGCCAATTCCCTTGTCAATGGGTTAGGATGCTTGAAGATGACGGTGGTTTTGTTAAAAATGGGATGACAACCGCATGACCTGCAATGCTCCGGTATATGAAGTGTCACTCTTGATTATCTTTGACAACGCTTCCTTGATGATTCTCTTGTTCTGCGCATGTCACGGTGTATGTACTTAGTCCTTATAATTGACACCTTTTTTCAATAAAATATCAGTTGCGAGTCGGCGCCGTGTTGTCCGTTTTCCGTCCATTGTCCTCGTGTGTGTTGCGCTGTAACCGATTGAAAAAATGAATCCCAACCAATTGGCCCAACTTGCCGTTTTGCATCCATTCCATATGCGGAGCCGGGGCTAGAGAAAGTTTGTAACCCACCTAACCCAATGTCCCTGCTTAGCAGAGTCATAGGCGCAAACAAGGTCACAACTCGGGCACGGGATGTGTCTCTCCCCCCCCCCCCCCCTCTCTCTTTCATGCTGTTCTAACTCGTTTCATTCTGTCTTGTCTTCATTCCACGCCACTGATAGTGCAAGCACACGCGCTCCCATGCAGCGGGAGCAGCGCGGTTGAGTGAACCGTCTCGCTCGCAAAGCGGATGCAGTGTTAATAGCATAAGCTGTGGCTCTAACATGCAGACTAGCGGGCTTGGAAGGTGCTCGGATGCCCACTGTACGCGCACGAACACAGCTGCTGCCGCTTCTACTACTGCTGCTGCTGCTGCTGCTGAGCGAACGTACAGGTGAATGCATCGCTCGTGCGCGTGGCTCCACACGTGCATATGTAAGGCAGGCAACGCACTAGACGGCCGGCCAGACAGAATTTTATTACTTTCGGCGTCGTAGGACAGCTGTACAGTGCTATCCTCCAACTGATATGAGCATAGGGATCTAAAGCAAAAGTGCATAAAATGATAACAGCAACAACAACAAAAAAAAAGTTTGATTGTGCAATTCGAGGCAGAGGTCGTTCGTGCAAAATAACAAATAATAGAACGTTAGACAGACAGCCAAAGGTACGATGGAAGCTGGGAGACAATGGACATCTGGTGGTAAGGCTGGCAGGCATTGCATGCAATGCCGCAACGCAATAAAAACTACACCCCAATCCCCGACCTACGAAGAGTTGGTACAGTCGTGGTATGGGTGGTTAGAGCAACGATGCATGCTATAGCACTACGTTCAATCTCAAACACGGGCCAATTTTTGTATGAATGCGATCCAAAAACCTTTCACTCGGTAGTAGGGCATCTTAGTTCAGTTGGAGTTGCTGAACGTGAAGTCTTGAGCTTTAAAAGTTTAGCCACATCGAAGTGCCTATATGGTAAGTGGGATAAGTCGGCTATATTTCATGTTGGTGCGCAGTTCAAATAAAATCAATAATTATGTTGCTGCTGCTTCTCTCCCATTTTTTTTTTCACGAAAATTTGCTGATACTTTCGGGATCGATCGAATAGGCACATGAGTGTTTACTGCATTTGCAACACATGACTCGAAGAGCAGATAACCAACTATATTTCATGAGATGAACGACGTTTGAGTATACATATGCCGTGCATGGGCGAATGTAAGTCCAATTAATTGTTTCTTGTTTACGGCAGATGGAGCGACACAATCACAGGCAGCAATACAACATGGAAACGTGTTTCACGTTTACCTACTTGTACCTGTATATCCTCTTCAGACGCGAATTATGATGCACTGTCCACGAATGTGTCAAATTCACATAGCATAATACTAAGGCACTCAATATTACATTCTAAGAAAAAAATTAAGCAGTGCGTTGTTTAGCACGAGTTTCTGTCAATAATTGTAATTAGCATTTAATTATATATTTCTATATCCAGCAGTCAGTCAGGTTCTATTTTGACATAAAAAGAATGAAATCATAGGCTGCAAATGTGCACGCAATTATTTTGTGGTTGTATTCATTTTGAGAAACGAAAAGTAATACTTTTGACGTTGGTTCTGGAAGGCGGCACGTCAGACGACCCGTGGAACATCTTAGTGCCTTCACCAAAGCGATTGGTTACTGTCATACGTAGCACACTGAGGTTATTTCAAGACATGTTGACAATAGATAAGGTTAAGTTCATCCAATGGGCAATGTATCTTGCTCTCTTTTGGCCACAAGTTGACACAACTATAGCATAAACAAGTGACGTACACAAACGTAGCCACCGCCGCTGAAAGGGATATACAGATTAGGGCGTTAAATCTAAGTACCTATATCGAAGACAACAGCTAGTGGCGATCGCGCTCCGGTCGGAATCAGTTCTCCAAATGGCATACGCAATAATTTTTATGTTCAGCACAAGCTGCGCCGACTCTGAAAAAACCGCTTTTATGTCTTTGCACTGCCAGCTCAAGTGCATCGAAAATAACGAAGCGAGGTCGGAAGAAATGCCGATGATTCTTGCACTTTCAGTGTTGTCAGCGGCGCATGCTGCTTTGCCCAAGCTGCGTTCCAATAGCATTATGTAAATGGGGCGTCGAGTGAAATTAATGGCACGCGGGTTGCAACAACAAAGATTTATTTAGTAGCACAACAAAATAGGGAACGTTATAAGCGCGGCTAAACACTCGTCGACAATGCGGTACAAGTGGACATGTCGAGTCGTCACGAAAGCATCCATATTCATGAGGCATCGCTGACTTAATGCGTGGCCGTGTTGGAGTAACGAAGAAGCACTTCAAGTTGTGCGTCCTGCCGCGTGTGGGCGCGTACTGTTCAGTTGCCTAAGTTGATCGCCAACGGTTGCGCGAAAAAAAAAAAGAAAACGCTGTTTATTCTTGCAAACGTGTTAAACGATTCATCACGGGACGAAGCATGAGTGATATCTCTTTACCTTGTCTCATTAATGCTAATATAGTTACATTATATACGCATTCAATACGGCCATAATAGTTCCAATGTCTTGTTTTGTTATAGTGACTTCAGCTGAATACCTAAAAGCAAAAGCTGCTCAGTTGTAAGGCTTCGCGGAAAAAAAGACTGATCAAGGGCTTGCAGTGTTGCCGCCGCCAGTGTAGAATGCACAATGGAGCGATGCATCATTGCATGAGAAAAAAATTGAAAATGCATGTAACCAGACACTTCCTTTATGATTCTCCTTTACTGACGTCACATACGCAGTTTCACAACCGCATTCGTTCGTGTCCGACAAGGTGCTCGAATGGGGTATTTCGGGGATCTGGAGGCCCTGAATTCCGTTGGGCAGGCTGAAAAATTGTTAGCAATAACGCAATCTCGGCAATACTTACTTATTGGCTGCATGCACCAACGTGGTTTGCTGAAATCGCGGTGATTTCGACTATTGCGCTGTGGACGGAAAGCTTTTAAAGAAACTCATTTCTAGGCTGTGTGTGGCTAGATGGGCTTTCACTAAAGTAATATTTCCAACAACGGTATGCCTTGCTAAAACAAATTACTTCACTTTATAGATATTGAATTTATGGGAGCGCGTTGTAGTTGCAAAGTTGTAGCGCAGAAGTAGTGAACAAAAGCCTGCGTAGCGGAAATTCTAGGACCAACGCAAGTTTCCAGATGTTTGTCCTAAGATTAAACTAAAAGAAAAAATACCGGATTCTATTCTAAAGATTATCCTGAACTGTTTGAGTAGTGTTCTTTGAAAACTCTTCATTGGAATGTCCGCGTACTTCATGACACATTTTGGGGCCGCGAATGTCCAAAGTGGTGCTAGCGTCAGCATTTATTCTAAGCAGATATGACTGTAATCAACAGCTTGAATTTCACAATTACGGTGATGTTCCTTAGTAATTTATTAAATTCAACCTCGTTTTTTGTTTTGGCAAAACCACACTTAAGCTGCTTTCTGCTGATTTGAACATAGGCACGTAGCCTATCAGAAAAAAAACACTAAAATTCCTTAATGCATGTTTTTTTTTCCTACATAGTGTTTCACACGGACTTTTGTAAAGTCTGTCTGTCTGTTACAGTGTTTCACACGTGGCATTAACATTAACACGTACGAGCATTTTTCCTGTTTATGATTAAATTAAATTAAATACGGTAGAGCAATGTGCGTTTGTTGGCCTACAATGACCGCTTGAAGGCAATTTTAATTATATTTAATATTGTTCGGGTAGTCACATGACGTTAGTGCGTTGCTGGTGTTGCATTATTTCATCTCGCCGTTCGATGCTGTTCTCTTTTCTTTCGTTTTTTTTTTTTATCCTGAGACAATAGACTCCCAAGTGACAGTGACTAAGTTTTTCTAACATTCCCAGTATCACCTGAATGGGTGATCTAACATTCACAGTATCACCTAAATGGGACAATCAATCAACGTTCGTTATGCACACACTGTCATCCAAGTCGCTGTAAGCGACTGCAGGTTCGGTTTAGAGATGCGAGATGAACTTCCTAGCGCCCCCCTTCATTCAATGCCTGACATTTAGATTTCCTACTAGAACTCCCATCGCTATTGCCTCGGAAAGTATGACAGTAGTTTCTGAAGCTTCGAATGCCGGCGGTGCCTAGAAGAGAAATTAAAAAACAAAAAGATAAAAATCACTGAGCTTCGTTACAGCCCGCTAGTTTTGTCGCACGCGTTAGCATTATGATTCGGCACAACTTTCTCAATGCTGCCCTTGGGAAGCTACTTGAATGGGAAATGGTCGGCGAAACCACGAGAGTGAGGAATGTCGTTAATCAGAATTCACTATGTCATAATTAGGACATTTGAATATTGAGCGTCGCATACGTTGACGTATTTAGCTCCTTTTGCCTGAATGGGAAACTGAAGCACAGCTCACTGCGCAGATGCGTATCCACTGATGAGGCAATCTGTAAAATTTTGAGAACATATACTTCTAAAGGATCATGATTAGGGGTGTGCAAATATTCGAAACTTCGCATATTCGATTGGAGTAGTTCGGTGTAAGGTTCGATTCACGCGTGGCACTTTTGATATTCGAAATAATCCAACACCACGAATCTTCGCAGCAACTTTTCAAATCACCATAGAGAAGGACGTGCCTGTTCTAAATTTCGCAAAATTTGAAGCACAAGTAGAATTAGCTTCTATTGCCACCCCCCCCCCCCCCCTTCACCCCTTTGTGCGTTTTTGGAAATGTTGGGCCAGTATTATTCAAGTGTGGTGGTCAGAGCATGGCGCTGTGTGAGGCCGAGCACGTTGCTACAATATAGGGCCGAAATTATAATGAACAGCAACATTGAAACACATGAATGTAATTACAAAATTAAGAAAAAAACGTCTAAAAATAGGGAATTCCAGCATCGTTCTGGGTTGTCCTAAGCGCAAGCACCTGCAACGAACATCTTGCCGATCACGTGCCGTTGCTCCTCCCCAAGTTAGCAAGCATGTTTGGATGATTAAATTATGACAAGATTAACACATTAGCACTAGTATGTCTAGTGAGCGGCCGTTTTGTTGTTTTGAGGAATGGTGACATGCGCAACGGTGTTCGTGCTTCCCGAACATACCGTGCACCTATCCATCACTTTGCATATGTGGTACTACAAAGCAATAGTGCTGTACAATGCATAAATTTTCTGTAGACTACATGCATTACAACCAACTAACTTTTTTTACATCTCGTGGCTGAAACTTTTCTCCAGTATTTTTTTTTGAAAAAAAGTCAGTCGTCGTATTGTTCGTATTCGAAATACTCGATACAATTCGCGCTTGATGTTTATTATTGGAATTCACTTCGAGGTGAAAAATTGATAATCGGACACTCCTAATCAGAATGTTACACTCTGGTATCACGTGTAATAGATTGAGCAGAAATAAAAACAACGCGTGAATGTGTGTTAAGATACTTATAGTGTGATAAAGTCACACGGAATATGGATGCTAACAGTATTAATAGTTAAAACTCCTGATCTGCATCGTTTAGTCATTTGCTTATGTGCCAAAAAGACCGACCACCAGTACATGGCAGACGATACTGCTACAGCACACGTGAGGTAGTCGGGATTATAATGCGCCCACTCAACATGGACAGAGCATCCAACGTCGCTTCGCATGCACACAGGCTATAACACAACCCTTCACTTGTCGCAATAATGCACACGTTTAGATGCAGATCGCGAGTACATTTTTTGCACATGCATGCAGTACTGTCGAAGACAGTTCACATATACTGCTCTTAATACAACTACAAAAAACTATTATCGTCATGCACGCCTCCTGAAGCATCTGAAAAAAAAATGAAGACAGATTGATATAACAGAGAAAGTTAAATTAGAAATGCAGTAAAACTCGTTAATGCGACACCAGTTAATTCAGAAAATTTGATATTTTGCACGCGTGCTCTGGTCCCGGCATGCATATGTATAGTTTAATGGCACCAAACTCTCCTTAATTCGACCATATTTGGCCTCAACCCGATCAATTCGGAGGATTCTCGGAATGCGCCGAGCTCGAAGCGATGCGAATGTGCGACGCAAATTAGCGAAAACAGCGTTCGCGAACAATAATAGTAATAATATCTGGGGTTTAACGTCCCAAAACCACGATATGATTATGAGAGACGCCGTAGTGGAGGGCTCCGGAAATTTCGACCATCTGGTGTTCTTCAACGTGCACTGATATCGCACAGTACACGGGCCTCTACCATCTCGCCTCCATCGAAAAGCGACCGCCGCGGCCGGGATCGAACCCGCGACCTTCGGGTCAGCAGCCGAGCACCGTAGCCACTGTTCCACCGAGGCGGACTGCGTGCTCAACTAGAAAATGAAAGTGTATTGATGTAATACACATTTTTTTATTGTTTTCTTGAAACTTTGGTAATTCGGTATTTGGTTGTAATTCGGACATTTTTTTCCGGTCACAGAGAAAATCCGAATTAACGAGCTTTTACTGCAGCTGCTGCAGCGAGCAAGACTGTAAACTTGGGGCCTGCAATCTTTTACGAAATTACATAAGCACAAGGTTTACATGTTCATTTGAAGCATACTGTGGGACGTCGTGGTTCACGAAGTACGAATACCGATGGTCCAGATACGTTAGAATATTCGGGTTTGCGAGAATAACTCTGACTCATTGCTTTCTTTTCACGAAATAGTGAAACACTACCAGCTTGGGTGCAGGAAATTCCCGTTCCCACACCCAAAGCTCTTTATAATCGGATACAGCTTTAGAAGTCCGCGGCATTTCATCTTCAAGGGCGGAAGCACACAAGGCTGCACCAATGGGCGCACACTCCAAACTGACGTCACGTCTGGCGCTTGTCCTGTGTGTACCGATGCGTCCTTTTCGAGCGTCCTTCTTTGTGCTGCGGCGGCGCATTGCAAGTATCGAGCTGCTTGTCGTTCTTCGTGTGACAAACTAATTTCTTGCTATCGCATTCATTGCTTCGCCCTAGTGGCGAAACTGTGTCTTTTTCGGGGGCGGCACCTGCTTAATATGAAGTGGGGACCGGGCAGGCAGATGTTATCGAGCGTCATTTTCTGCCCTGTAGGCCATGGCAAAATAAATAAATAAATAAATCGAAAACAAAAAATAAATAAATAAACCGGGGAGGAGGGGTGGCGGCACGGGCCAAGTGTGCACTCCCTGCCCCCCGCCACTGTCGTTAGCACACATGCTCTGGCAATGTTCTGCGTTACAAAACGCCTCTTTTAATAAACAGTGGTACTCGGAGGAAGCCCTTAAAATGGGCGACCCACTGGACCAATTAAGGGTTGTCCTAAGGGACCACGAACGGGCGGAGGACCATGGTCTTACGGCCAGATCAGTGGGAGCGGCCCACATCTACGGTTTGGTAGTTCCTTAGGACCTCAATAAAATTTGTTGACTGACCGACCGACCTGGGTACGTAGAGTGGTTAGAATACCTTTATGCTCAAATAACTGCGACAGATTTCATTCAAGAATGTTGAACAGTTGTCTCGCAAAAGGGCTTCTGCATTGTACGTCTATTTTAATGAAGATATCGTAATTGGCACCGAGCAAATACTTCTTCTTAAGGGGAGGGATCTCCTGTTGATAAGTTGTGCAATTACCATTAAACCCAAAGCCATGATTTCAAGGATAACATGAATACCATGTGTTATAGTGCCATTAACATTAGCATTTTTTCGCTGTATATAATACAGTACCACCAGTATAGTGCCACCATACTTCCAGTGCAAATCTAGGACCACCACAAACATTCGTCGTTTTCTTTTTTTTTTTTTTCATATAAGTATATGCCGACAACCGCCGGGGTGGTCCAGTGGCTATGGTGCTCGACTGCTGATCCCGGCCGCGGCGGCCACATTTTTGATGGAGGTGAAAATGCTTGAGGCCCGTGTACTTAGATTTAGGTGCACGTTCAAGATCCCCAGGTGGTCGAAATTTCTGGAGCCCTCCACTACGGAGTCTCTCATAATAATATGTGGCTTTGGGACGTTAAACCCCAACAATTATTATACAGTTGAATGCATGCCGATGAGGTAAATAGCATTGTTTAGCCAGTTTCTCCTGTTTAAAGAAATTTTGTTAAAAACGTGTCCATGGACGGCCAACCAATGGTCGCATCATCGTTCCATTTATGCAGCATTTCTCTTTAAGCGAGTTTCCTTTATCCGGAGTATCTACAGTACGCTCTTCAACACACCACACGGGGAATCGCGCGGCAAATATGGAGAAGAATGCTGCCGCGGTACTGATGGGGCGATACAATGAGCTGTAATACAAATGCATATGCACGCGCTTAAAACGGTCAATGCACAATGCACGCGGACAGGTACACCGTACCTTCCCAGAATATGCACGAGGCGCACACAAAGAAACGTGGCGCTTCACGCTTTTTTTTTATGCCTGTTTACGGTCGCTTCCTCAACAATGCATATTTCTTGCAAGTAGAGAATGTTGCAACTGCAGTGTTATTTCCGACGCGACGGCACTCGTGGAACAAGGCATGGGTAGCGGCGATTCGTGTAGCAAGCGACTGTGGGCCAGCTTTTGTTATGCGCTGCACAACAAAGATCGCACTTTGTTGCATAGCACGTAGCAAAAGGCAAGATGTGTGTTGCCCAAGTATTTTGAGGTCTCAACAGATTTTTTTTTTTTTCTGGGAAAGGCTCGAAATTGTGCTAGAATTAGATACCGAAACAAGGGCATTGCGCTGTGCTATTTCAATATGCGCAGACACGTGTGCTTGATGATGCAAATAAAGATGCGAAAGCGGCTCTGCTTAAAGGACTTAAAGAAAGAGAGCGAGCGAGACATTGGTTTTGTGCAGAATTTGCAGGCTTTGGCATATTTAAACGTGGACTAACGGAATGTAGCAACATTTGATGACGTATAAACTGAAAGCTCTTAACCACCTGACCCCACCCCCCCCACCACTCCATCCGTTCTATCTCATTCAATACCACGGCATCGAGAAAGCGTCTTGGCAGTGACACCGTCGTGGTCCCCAAGACGTTAGTTTTCTGAGCCGTGCACCTAAGAAATTAAAATGGTAAGTTGTTAAAACGAAATTAATTATGTTCTGTGGTTTAACGTACCGAAACCAAGCTGTGATTATAATAGATTTTTCGGTTGTACGTCCTAAAACCAGATGTGGTTATGAGGCATGCCTCATGGTTACGGAAATGGACACAGAACCTGGACATGACATAGCGGCACTGGAGACAAGCATGTATATAAATTATGTTAACGCGACAGCGTTAAAGAGCTCGTTTCGCAGAAATTCCGGCATCGGCGTCGGCGTCGGCGTCGGTGTCGGCGTCGGTGTCGGCGTCGGTGTCGGCGTCGGTGTCGGCGTTGGTGTCGGCGGCGGCGTCGTTGGTTGTGAGCGAAAAATGATCTCGTCCGTGACCGAAAAATCGAGAAAGATGCAAATAAAATTAATAATAAAAAAATTGGAGGACCCTTAATGTTCGCCTTTAAGAGTTGAACGCGATAGCGATATCCTGTCCCGAGTGCCTACTTAAACCACTTAGTGCATACTTGCTATGCACCCACTACGTGGTGTAAAGGGAATACGCGCAGTAAGGTGTGTGCCGTTTGTAATGGGTGGCCGGCTTTAAACTATGAAATTGTTATGATAGTCACATATTCTGACGCCCGATGGCAATGTACGCTTGTACCACGCAATATTCCAGGGATATTACATGTTATATTGCGTCGCCTATATAAAGGACGCTTGCGTTTGTGAAGGCATGGAAGTTATTTGCACTGCATTTTCAAGCAGAGGAAGTTATTTTCACTGTATTTGCAAGCAGAGGCGTGGCTCTGTGGTAGAACACCTGCTTGCCACGCAGACGGCCCGGGTACGATCCTCACTCGGACCCGGAAATTTTAAAGACGATAGTCTTTCTTGGGATACTTAAACGCAAAAATTGGCCGCGTATCTGCGTGCTTCGCTGCAAACGTCGTCGAAAGACGATAGTCTTGTGCCGGCCGTACTACTATGTTTTGCCTTGCCTGAGACAGCCTAAAAAACACTAGGGTCTTTAGAATTGCGTACCTATGTATTTTCTAATAAACAACACACGTCCTGACACTTAAATATTAATGTTGTGCCTCAGGAATGCGTAGTATTTGCTTTTTGATCGAATATATTCACAAATATGAACGCGAACACCAGTTCAAGATGGCTGGGCGTTCAGAAAGAAGTTAAACTTTGGCCGAGAAGCTGAATCGGATTACCGACAGACAAACAGACAGGACAGACATACAGACCAAAATTTTTGCGTTTAAGTATCCCAAGAAAGACTATCGCCTTTAAAATTTTGGTCTGTATGTCTCTCCTGTCTGTTTGCCTGTCGGTAACCCAATTCAGCTTCCCGGCCAAAGTTTAACTTTTTTCTGAACGCCCAGCCATCTTGAACTGGTGTTCGCGTTCATATTTGTGAACATATTTGATCAAAAAGCAAATACTACGCATTCCTGAGGCACAACATTAATATGTAAGTGTCAGGACGTGTGTTCTTTATTAGAAAATACATAGGTACGCAATTCTAAAGACCCTAGTGTTTTTTAGGCTGTCTCAGGCACGGCAAAACATAGTAGTACGGCCGGCACAAGACTATCGTCTTTCGACGACATTTGCAGCGAAGCAGGCAGATACGCAGCCAATTTTTTATTATTTATTTTATTTGCATTTTTCTCGATTTTTCGGTCACGGACAAGATGATGATTTTTCGCTCACAACCAACGACGCCGACGCCAACGCCGACGCCGACGCCGGAATTTCTGCGAAACGAGCTCTTTAACTCTATCGCGTTAAAATTCCCGGGTCCGAATGAGGATCGAACCCTGGTCGTTTGCGTGACAAGCAGGTGTTCTACCACACAGCCACGCTTCTGCTGGGGATTACATATAAAATAACTTCCTCTGTCAGGAATTGCAGTGAAAATAACTTTCATGCTTTACAAACACACGCGTCCTGTATACAGACGTCACAATACAACATGTAATATCGCAGTAATATTGCGCGGTACAAGCGTACATGGCCATCGGGCGTCAGAAGATGTGAATATCATAACGACATTGTGGTTCAAAGCCGTGCACCCATTACAAAAGGCACACACGTTACTGCGCGTATTCTCTTAAGACCATGTAGTGGGTGCATAACAAGTTCGAAAACATTTCCCGCGCACAATTGCTCGTGGTTTAGCATGCTACCCATTACATAGTATGCACTAAGTGATTGAAAAAAACTTCCCCATCTCCCGCTAAAGGGGACCATGTGTGGATGCGAAGCAGCGGGGATATGGTTAGCTTGAGCGGGAGGAACGTCGCCGCTCTCGTTTCGCGGCAGCGGCCCGGGCGCTCATCGCGGCGCTGCACAGGAGAGAGAATGAGGCGCGCTCCGTCATTTTCATACCGCGGAACTACCGTGGTGCTCCCAGCGGAGTATGCAGCTGTCGCACCACCTGTCGTGCGCGCCGCTCCGTAGAGGATTCCTAGTGGAGAAAACGGGGGGGAACCGTAGGAGAGGAGAGAGAGGGGACGCGAACGCGCTGTGGGGGGTGTGGTACGCGGGAGCCGCTCCGTAGAATAGAGGATTACTAGAGGAGAGAAAGGGGGGTGATCGTAGGAGAGAGGGAGAGAGGACGCGCATGCGCTGTGGGGATGCGGGACGCGGGCTCCGTAGAGTAAAGGATTCCCAGAGTAGAGAAAGGGGGTGAACGTAGGAGAGAGGGGGAGAGGACGCGCGTGCGCTGTGGGGATGTCGGACGCGGGCGCCGCTCCGTAGAGTAGAGGATTCCTAGAGTAGAGAAAGGGGGGTGAGTGTAGGAGAGAGGGGGAGAGGACGCACATGCGCTGTGGGGATGTGGGACGCGGGCGCCGCTCCGTAGAATAGAGGATTCCTAGAGTAGAGAAAGGGGGGTGAGCGTAGGAGAGGATAAAGAGAGGAGGAGGGGACGCGCATGCGCTGTGGTGGTGTGGGACGTGGGAAGGAGGGATGGACTTCACTGAGATTCGGTGGCAGGAGGTTAACACTTCCCTCGGGCGTCGGTGCTTGCACTCTCTTCCCTGACCATGTCTATCGGAAAGCTGACAGTCTCGAGGGCTTTACTCTTTCAAGCAGTTTAGCATGCCAGATATACGCTAGTGTAGAAATAATTCACGCTAGTGGTTAACAGTAATGTCGTGGTATAGTAACAGTGGCGCTTCATTGCAAGTCTTGCCTAAACGAAAAGCAAGGAATGCTACCTGAGCAACGAAGCTGAAATAGCGGTGTTTGAAAATCTGCAGTACAAATTGGAGAAGACAGTTTTTTTTTTTTGCCTGTGATGTATACCATGTTCTCTTTTTAGGCCATAAAAGAGAAAAATGTCAGGCTGATGCGGCTTGCACAGTGCATTTTTCTTTTTTTTTCTTGACGTCAGCAATAAGCTACGAAGGTGGGCGCGAAAAACATGTGGTCATGCGAGGACGTGTTTGCCTGCGCGTTCAGTGTATCTAAAGGCTATGTTGAAAACATAAATACCTATTATTTTGTTAAATGTCTCGCTTGGGCGACACTACGTTTGTCAACGCTTGCAAGTGCTTTTCACGTCCGATGTATAAGCAGGGGATTATAGGCACAAACGGGTGAAGTTTTTCCGCGCCTTTTAGATTTCTATAGTACCAGTCGTCGTGTTTCACTTACCAGTGCTTTCGCGAGCAGTGGTAAGAGAAATCAGATTTCCCGCCATACTTTATCGCTAATCATTGTTATAAATCCTTTTATCATTTTAACACTCTTCTCATACATACTCATCTTATATCCTCCTTTACATCCATTCCCTGGCGCAGAATAGCAAACCACATATTGTTAAGCATAGTTGTGTCCATTTCATCAAGCGTGCCCGTGTGCCACCGGCTGAAACTCGGCGCAGGCCACGCCAGAATGTGCAGGAAACTTCGCGGTCATTTTCGAATGTGTGATAAGGTCGTGCGCGCATGACGCGAGTAGTTGATTATGTTCTGGAACTAACGCGAGCCCCAACGATAATGATCGATCACGCATGTATATAAGCTGGTCTCCGGTCATCGCTAATCAGATCATCGGTGTTTCACCGACGAACCGCGAGACAGTGCTCGCCGCTATCACTGTACTGCGGCGTGTTACTTGCGTGCACTTTGGGCGTTCCCGTCCCTGGGCACAAGGTCGCCACATACCGGGTGTTCAAAGTTAAGCTTTCTCGTTTTATTAAAATTCAGCACTGGGAAGAACATGAAAACCACCTTTGCAGATAACTTATACATCCAGGGGGGACACGCAATGAGACAATAATTATCGCTTTCAGGTGCCCAATTAACTCAGATTCAATAATTAACTTTTTAGTGATTGCAGCAAGAAAGCATGTTTGTATTGAAAAGTTTGAGGCAGTCGCATTTATACACAGTTCCATTTGGAAGAATTCCTCTAGCATGTCTGTGCTCCGAGATATCCCGCTGCAAAGTTTAATTGTGGTTTACCTGATTACGCATGCGAGACAGTCAGCGGCGGCGCAATCTCCTCCCCGGTGGGCCGTGGCAGTTGCTTGCGTCGTTTAATCTGATAACGGGTCGAAGGCACAGGCAAAGATGATAACGGTTACCCTTTTGCTACTGGCTGGCGATAGCAAGCAATGACTGTTCGTCACATCGGGGAGGAACATTGCGCTGATCCACAGCGCCCTGCGTGCGTAATCAATTAAACTTTGCAGCGGGATATCTCGGAGCACAGACATGCTAGAAAAATTCTTCCAAATGGAACTGTGTATAAACGCGACTCCCTTCAAGTTTTCAATATAAAGATGCTTGCTTGCTGCAGTCACTAAAAAGTTAATTCATGAATCTGAGTTAATTGGGCTCCTGACAGTGATAATTATCTTCTCACTTTGTGTCCCCCCAGGATATATATGTTATCTGTAAAGGTGGTTTTCATGTTCTTCCCAGTGCCGAATTTTAATAAAACGAGAAAGCTTAACTTTGAACACCCGGTATATTGTCACATTATATTTTAGCAAGCTATCTATCCGGTAGATCTTCCTGCCTTTTCCTTACCTTCTTTATACGTCTCTGTTGGAACCTAATTTTTTCATTGCGATAGCAGTTATACGGACGCTCCAGGCGCGTTTTCGCCGTCCCTGTCGCCGTGATGTTCCACGTAAAGTTCAAATCGATGACATCGCATCGCGCGTCGTATGTTATACGTGCGGGTTGGAGCGTGCGAAGGCTGCCGACGATCACTGCTCTAGCCGAGAGAAAACTCACCCGTCGGTCGTCTTGCGACGTGTGAAAGACGCATGTAGATGGGAGCCCGGAGGTGGGTTGGGGTTCTCGTGAGCCTTCTGCAGGAAACGCGTACTTTGACTGACCGGGCGTGGCACGCCCGCAGTATCGCGCATATTCTTGGAGGGAATCAGCAGACGGCGGCCCATATCTTTGTACGTGTTGTGCTCTCATCGCAACGTTTGCATTGAAGCCATAAACGGCACGAAGGTGCCGCTTCGCTCGCAGCAGGGGCAGCGTTTCCGAACGGAGTGAACTGCTAGCCTTTCTTCGTATAACATTCCAATTTGTTTCTATCGCAATTCACTGCATCGCCCTTGCGGCGAAACTGAGACTTTCCTATGGTCTCAGCAAAAGACAAAGTACGGCAGTTTTGACGTACATATATTTTTCTCCTTTTTCTGTTAGTTGACTAACGCTTTGTCGATTGCTTTTAATTTTTTGGGGAAGTTTACAGAAGTGTCACACTGCTTGCTCCTTTACGAAGGTAACTTTTACTTCCTTCTTGACTGCAGTCTTCCTTGTGTATCAAGGCGAAAAAAAAAAAAAGAAGGCTACATGATGGCCTTTAGAACAGATCCTGAAAGTACAAATAACAACGCTGCATAAAATGTATGAGACGTGACAAGACATCTGGCGCTATACGAGACACATCCAAGCTATCAACTCTTTCGGCATTTGTAACGACGACCTGAGGGACGTGACTCAGCCGGAAAGCAGCTTTAGCTTTCTTCGGAGAATAAAACGGGATGGATCGTGGAGACGAAATTCGTCTTGTTGTATTTACGTTGTTGGTGAAGCAACAGGCATGTGACGTAGGAAGGCAGTGATGGTTAGTAGAAGCCGAGAAGGAAGAAGTGCCCGTGATTGGAATAAAAACATGCCGCTTGAGCCAAGGCACGTATCCCATTCATCATAGCGTCATAGGCATATGGTATTTTAGTAAAGCGAATAGACGAACAATACTATGTTTTTACTTTCGGTATATATGACAAGAGAGGGAGAAGAGTGCAACGTTGGTAGTTTTGGAGGAGCTTTATGAAATCAGTCTTTGTTTTCGTTTGTATGTTAGGCACATTGAAATGCTTATGACTTATTAAGCATGCACGTTCAAGTGCCACCGACTTTGGAAAACCTCACTGCTCATCGTCTCATTCGCGTTCGCGCAATGGACACTTAAGTTTTCCACTGGGCCTGTAAAACGTGAGATGGCAAAGTCTGCATGTTAAAAGCTTTTTATTCCGTGGCGTATGAAAGCGGTAAGAAAGAGAGAACCCAGTATAGAAAGTATTGACTTTTTCTACATGGTCAATACTTTATGAGCATCATGTGTAAACACGCTGTAGCTATAGCTTATAATCGGTTTCGAAGGTCCTGTGAGCAGTCGATATGATGTGATTAGTCGGACATGAGGACACATGTGTACATGTGCTTTATGGATCTCCGATGTTGGTTGCTATGAAAACTTTTGCAATATGGAACTTGTAACTGTCCAAACAAAGCGCAGGATAGTCATTGCCTAATGTTTACTCTCCGTGTCGCACATACGAACAGACATACTTTTGCAATATCAGGGTTAGCACGTCGGTAGTGCACGACATGACAGCGACGGAAAAGCGTCGTAGTTCGTCAGCGCCCAACGAAGAAGTTAGTTTCGTGTAGCTTGACATTTCGCGCTGCGTGCCAGTCAGACCAGTTTGTATACGCGCGCATCTGGGGTACAGCTGCTCAGCAGGAATATACTGTGACGCATTCGCTCCCAAACTCGATTGCAGCGCAACGCCGAACGTTGCCGCCAACTGAACAGCGTCGCGATTGCAGCCAAAGTAGACTGCTCGCCTACCATGTCTCTGAATACCGTTAGCCACTGCGCATGCCCCGTTGATTCCGGAACATTACGGCGACGGCGATTTCAACGACGTTTACGTTGTGAACGTTCCTTCAGCCTCCACATGCCTACACCGACGCAATTAAACACATTTTTGGCCCCAAGTCAGGAAATGGTGCTCGAAATATTTTTCCCGTGCACCAATGTTTAGGCGGGCCCTGTGGCCTAAATTCACATTTATAATCCAGATCATAGTGTACCCCTTCCTCCTCCCTCCCCCCCTTTTCTATATGGGAACGATGAACGGTAAATGGTAGTGTCCTGGCCTATAGCGAGTTTACTCGCTGACTATCAGTATCAGCCATGGTCAGCGCTGTTAAGAGAAGAGAAGAAATGGTAGAGAAGGAAAGGCAGGGAGGTTAACCAGTCCAGGATAACCGGTTTGCTGCCCTACACGTGGGAACGGGATGGGGCAGATTGAAAGAGGGAGAGAGGAAAGAGTTCATGTACAGCCAGTATTTATTCTGCGCATCAAGTGAATAAACTTTCAGTTGTTAGTGCGCCTTGTGTATGCGTCGTTCCTCTTCGTCTAGTCCTTCGTTTTCGCTGGCGCTGTTTCACCACAAGTATGAACCAACTAGCCCAAAAGTACATCCTCACATGGAAAGAGAGAGAAAGATAGCACATAACACAGCACACACACAAAACAGCGCTGTTAATGTTGGTTATTGATGACTATACGCTGGCTCGTTAGCTAAATATGACTATAATATAGCTAACGTTGGGCAAAATGACGGTAAGTGATGGCTAGGGTTTACCAACGTAGGCCACTCCTCTTACACCAGCAACACTGTTTTCATTCAACCTAAATGTAATGATGCTACGAAGACAGCCACGCCCTTCAGCTTAAACTATTTAGTTTGCCTGTGCGTTTTACCACTCGTCTGTCGCCGTGGCTTACGACCAAGTATGGGGACTGCCTCATCGATAATAAGAACAATATCAGTGCAAATATATATATTTTTTTATTTTTAAGGCGAACGCCTTAGACGCCTCACCAAACGCGCAAATTTACCGTCGGCTTCAACACCATTGATGCATGAAATCACCATCGCGTGATAACGTCACCATATCACGTCATCACGACGCCACCGGTCGTCAAAATTTGTGACGTCATTATGACGTCGTCATGTCGTCACATACAATTACGTCAAATTACGACGTCATCTCATGGGTCAAAGGTTGTCGATTGGTGAAAGATGAGCCGATCAGGGAGGCAGTGAAAAACCAGGAGATGGGCAGAAAGCTTGCAATGCCTCCGTTCCTGGAGGCATTGTGAAATCACGTTAGGTGCAGAGAGCTTTAGGAGGGGGGCGGGGAAGAATCAGTACATCGACTAAGAAAAAATTGGCCGCGTATCTGCGTCCTTCGCTGCAAATGTCGTGGAAAGGCGATAGCTGGCATTGATAAAATGGAGGAGGCGCTGCGTGAGATATGGACGCCATCTGGCAGTGGCGTCGGGAAACATGAGCTTGTGCAGAACCCAGGGCAGAGGGCTTTTTCGTCCATAGCGTCGTATTCTGCGCAGCCTACTAACACTGGGGTCTTTAGAATTATGTATCTATATACTTTCTAGTAAAGGACCAGACCACCTAATGCTTACGTATTGATGTTGCGCCTCAGGTATGCGTAATATTTGCTTTTTGATCGACAATGCTCACAAGTATGAACGCAGCCACCAGTTCAAGATGGATGGGCGTTCAGCAAGTGCTTAAACTTTTGCCCGGGTGGCTGAATCGTGTGATAGACAGACAGACAGACAGACAGAAAGACAGACAGACCAAAATTTCTGCGTTCAAATATCCTAAGAAAGACGATCGTCTTTAAAACAAGATCGGTTTAGCCTTCGAGTCGTCTCAGCCTGATGCATAAGGGACCCTGTCAGTTTTACAAACAGTGGCTGTCACGTGGCCCGGGAAAGGATGTAGTTAAGCCACGAGACAACAGAAGCCTTTCATATCAGCGAGGGTCCTGATTTAGCAAAGCACTGGACAAAACATTTCGCGCTTCGCGACCAGAATGGGGTGCTCATAAACGTCAGGCAGACTCTGTGACCGGCGGCGCCTAGGGCGTGCATCACTGCAGCTTAAGCAATGCAAGAGTGAACCGAACTAAGAAGACCCCGCTGAACCTTACGAAGAGGCTACTGGAGTAGCATGCATGACATCGCCGAAATGTGAGTTCAGAGAACTGCTATACTTAGATGAAAATTCGCGCTTCTTAAAGGAGTACTGACACGATTCTGAGGCACCCCAAAAGGGAACTCTATCGTTTCCATAGTGTGCACTGTCATCGCTCTCCACACACCGGAGCCACACAACGCGTACAAAATATTATACATTGATCTTAAAGTTGGTCACCCAGCATCTGCAAGCCAGCCCCACCGCAATGGACATTATCATGACAAATCAACACAGCTCACTGGGTTCGCGAAATTTGCGTCCTGCATGCAGCCTAAGTTGCAGAAATCACTCTCCGAGTCACTGGACGACAATGCACTCATCGTTGTTTACGTGAACCACGTGCGACTGACAGCAAACAGGCAACTGTTGCTAGTATGTCGCGAGTTGCAGTCTTCTCGTGACGTCAGAGCAGTCTTGATACGTCACTGCGAAGCCACCCTCTCGATACCGAAACCGAAATTGCTGTTTTACGGTAGCGGTAATAAAAATATATTCGATGCATTCCCATGCACCGCGACACTCTTTTTAGGGTTCTCGACACCCACGTTTTTATTTAGAGCAACAATCCGAAAATATTTAAAATTCGTGTCAGTACTCCTTTAAAGGAACGTGAATTTTCGAAAACAACCCGTTTATAGAGTGCCTCACCAAGACAATCGAACATAAGGCATTGTTGTAGCGTTTTGTTTGGAGCTCAGAACAACAGAAAGTTGATCTAGTTGGTAAGGATTCGCGATAAAGAAGGTAGGCGTGTGAACATGGACACAAGAGATCGAGACAACACAAACGCTTTTTGGTTGGAGACAGCGCGTTTTTGCTTTTTATTATCGCCAAGAAACGTCAAGAAGAAGAGAAAACAGAGTGTTTCATATCCGTGCATAAACCACTCATGGATTGTGATTTCAGCTTGTTTTTTTTTTATTTACTTTTTTGTGCGTCGCCATAATGGTTACCGGTACGGAATCGCCATGCCAAACCTTTCCTGCAAGCAAGAAGGCTATGTACAGCCGAGAGCAAAAGTATACGGAACACGGGAGCACGCGCTGAAATCGCCGTCTGCGCCGTCTAGCGGCTAGTCGCAACAAACGGCTCGCAAGCACACGGCTCGCCACTAAAAAAAGTACACGGACAGCAATTGTTCACGGGTGTGCGTTGTAGTTCATAACATGGCGGCACCGCTGCGCATATGCACAGCAATCATGGCCACAGAATTGCGCGCAAGGTGACATTGCGCAACGCGAGTAACGCGCGTGGAAACAATACGTCCCGATACCAACGCGCGTAACAAGCTCGTAGGACAATTCGCGACAAAAGCACGGCTTTTTTTGTGTTTCGAATTTCAGCGTAACGCATAGAGCGCCATCATGTCGCACGTGGCCGAGAGTCCTGTATTTCATCCTCTCTTTCTCCCCCCGCTTCTTCCTTCGCCGCTTCGGGGCAGACAAAAAAAAAAAAAAAAAGACAATGATTTCTGGCTTCAGCAAAGATACTGAGTTCTCAGTGAAAGTCAACTGGCTTTTGGCAAGGAACGATGGTATTTGTATTTCGTTCGCGATCCTTTGGAAGCGAACGTCTGCAGTCTTTTTTTTTTTTTTTTACGATTTCACAAGACTTTTCCTTCGCTTTCCTTGACCTTTTTGTAATTTTATTTATTTCTGCGTGCACGAAACATTTCTCTACCCCGAGACACGAAATGTCAGCGTACCTCGCAGTGCGCGCCGTGCGGTGCTCTGTCCTTGAAGTGAAGAAGAATTGTGACTTATAAGACTTTCGAAAATACTGCTCCGCTACATCGGTGATCACACGTCGTATTAGCCTTAGGAAATGTACATTTTCCAATTATTTCGCACGTTTTTTTTTTTTGTCGTTTTCTTATTCCTCTAAATGCGCACAATGCATACTCACTCACGCTTTAACGAGGACACATATTGAATTAGTTTAGCGGCAGACATAATCGAGCCTTCGCGAGAATTTTTGTGCGATTTCTGATTTCAATTTGAAAGGCAGTCCACGGAAATCGCGTCTCCATAAATTCTTCCCCGTCTCCTGAATTGTGTTGGAATACAATGGTTTTTATAAACTGTAACATGCGAGGTAGACACAGATATAAGCTTCTATAGTGATATATCGTGTATAAATGAGCCGTTCCTTATGAACAGCGTAGGCTTGCGTTATCGTAAAACGTAAACCATGTCAAATGACGTACTATCGCAAATGACGAGAGCTTATTAGAATACAATGCAACCGTACGGCACACACACAAAAGGAGTGTAGTTTGCATACAACGCACAAAGAGTCTGGAAAGGGCGAAGATATCAAACAAAACACTTACAAACCGAAGTCTACGTGCGTATGTTGTGTTCGCGTTTTTACCAGTGTGTTCGTTCATACTAACTAATGTGAAACTGATCGTAGTTCATTTACGTCATAATATTCGCGGCATTGTTAGCTTTCTTTCTCTAAAGCGACCATGCTTTTCGCTCAACTGAAGCGAGTAACGAAGCACGTTTCATTGACTAGCACCGTTACTGAAATCACCGACGACGCCTAGTGCTACCGGTCGTTGCTCCTATGGTATGAAGGGTGGCGGCTTGGGCTTGTTGGTATGTCATGATGATTGCCATAGCACGAACTCAGGACTAGGACGATGAGATATATTTTTGTGTTTGCGCAGTAAACCTAATTGGAAGATAGCACTCGTCTTCGTGGGTCTTTTTTTTTTTTCCCTAGTCCTGAGTTCGCTCTATAGCACTCATCCTATGGATCGAGGAATGCATTCATTTGTGAAAGTCCCCTAATGCAACGCGACGTGCGATCATTTGACAGAACATTCCACTTACTCGAATGGCGCGCCAAGTAGCTGGGAATCGGGGCCCGTATTCATAAAGTGTTTCTGCGCACGCTAGTAAAGGTCTTATCAACAAAATCCCTCAAATATAACTGTTATAGCTTGGCAGGAGAAGTGTAGCATTTCTAAGCCCGAGTACGCGGGTTCGATTCATAAATTGCGAATGGTGGAAACTGAATTCAAGAGTGTTGCTTGTTGGGCAAGTTGGTACATACTTAAACTCGAAGAAAGCTACTAAAATGTAGAAAAAAAAAAAACTGAGAGGCAGAAGCACTTCACTGTGTTCACTGTCTGTGCTTCTGCCTCTCAGTTTTTCCTTTTTCGACGCTTTAGTGATTTTCTTCGAGTTTTAAGTGGAAACTGAAGTATGCGCATTTATTCCCGGATCGACGTATTGCATTTTGTGCACACTGTACCCGCTAACATACTGTCTGCTGTCCAACGTTGAATTCGGCGAATGACCCCCCCCCCCCCCCCCCCCGCCCTCGCTGGTCTAGTGTTTATGGTGCTCGACTGATGCTGACCCGCAGGTCGTGCGGTGGAATCCCGGCCGCGGCGGCCACATTTTGGATGGCGGCGAAAATCTCCAGGCCCGTGTACTTAGATTTAGCTGCACGTTAAAGAACCCCAGGTGGTCGAAATTTCCGGAACCCTCCGCTACGGCGTCTCTCATAATCATATCGTGGTTTTGGGACGTTAAATCCCAGCAATAATTATTAATTCAGATAAAGAGGCGGTGCCATTGACGAAGCCAAATGTAATGCTCTGACTTTTACAGTTCTAGCCAACGCGGTGGTTTATTGCTTATGGTTCTCGACTGCTGACACGAAGGTCGCGGGATCGAATCCTGCAGCCGCGGCGGCCGCATTCCGATGGAGGCGATATCCAAGAGGCCCGCGTACTTAGATTTAGGCGCACGTTGAAGGACCCCACGTGGTCGAACATTTCCGGAGCGATGCATTATGCTGTGGCATCCTTCATAATCATATCATGGCACTGGGCCGCAAAGCTCACACAATATTAATTTTGTAGTTATGGGCAGCTCGTCGCGGGCAGTCGCCGTGACGCACTGCAGCTATTCCGAATATACCTGGTTATCAGCAGCTGAATTCACGACATTCCAACGAAAGCTCAACATTTGAGTTATAGTTCTTTTGTCGTATATTCCCGTTCTCTGCCACCCTTCCAACCTTCACTGCGGCATATCGCCTAGTTAGAATCGAATCGCACATTCCCCAAAGGCGAAAATGTCTCGTGACAAGAAATGCACCGAGCAGCTGTTGAACATTGGCAAAGGCTCGTAGCGGAATCCGCGCGGTCAGGCCGATACAAAGACAGTGCGGAGCCCGGGAACAGCTGTGAAGGCAGGCGGCAACGCATTGCCCAAGACGCGACGAGCGCTGCAAAAGAAAAGCGCATCTGCGGCTTACGACGCTGCTTTTGCATCCGACAGCTCCGAAAGCGAAATAATTTTCTTTTCGGCCGTCCACTCTCGCTCTCTTTTTCAACGAGCGCAGTTGCTTCCTGGACCATTTAACGCACGGCGATGGCGGCCGTGGTGGTTCTTCTTCCGCTGCGACTGCGTCTGGCCCGGTTTTCCTGTGGAGAGCATACGCGGCTCCTTTGAGGCTGCTGGCGCAGTTCTCCACGCGAGTCGAGCGAGGAAAGATTAAGAAGAAGAGGCGAACCGGGCTGTCCGAGGCCCACGCATGCTCGCCACAGCCGGCCGATACGCATCTCCCCTTACTCTCCGTTATATACCGGGTTGTGATAGCGAAAGTTCGTGCGCTAAGCAGCGAAATAAAGAAACAAGGCACCCGATATACGGCCTTCCTGGCCTTACGCACAGCCATTATTGATGATATAGATCAAGTGGTATCGGCAAAGGTACCTTTCCCCAATCATATTTTTGGCACTCGAGACAGTATGATATTACTAGAGTCTAGAGGTCCATACAGTTGACAACGATGGGCACTGCAGAACCTCACGTGGTAACCGCCCGGGAAACATTCATTCGAATTCACTAACTCACTACTTTCTAATAGATAGATAGATAGATAGATAGATAGATAGATAGATAGATAGATAGATAGATAGATAGATAGATAGATAGATAGATAGATAGATAGATAATAGATAGATAGATAGATAGATAGATAGATAGATAGATAGATAGATAGATAGATAGATAGATAGATAGATAGATAGATAGATAGATAGATAGATAGATAGATAGATAGATAGATAGATAGATAGCTTCATTGAACACCAAGGAAGGAGAGCCGGGTTTTACCCCGACCCTCCTGCGGGCCTCTCCCACCTAGGGACAGACAGACAGGGAGTACCTTTCCGCGGCATCATGTGCCCCTTGGATTGCCCGAAGGTGATGGTGGGATCGCCCTGAGGTGAATATTTGCAGTGACTGCTTCCTAATCAGTGCAAATATTTAAACTTTTCGATTGAAAATTTAGTGTGTTCTGATCTTGACCACTTGCTTGAAATAAAAGTTATATCCGTTATACTGTGTTTATTTTCGTTCTACAACAAAAAACAAGAAATGATGAAGAGAAACAAAAATAAATTAAAGAGGGCATTGACTGGTGAAAGAAGCCGCCATGAGCCAAGACCTCTTAGCTTGTTTTCAATCGTAGAGGTGCCTGCCCCCTATGGGCGTCGGCAGGGGGGTGCAAATGGGGCATTTGCCCCCCCTGAAGCCACACCAACGCTTGCCCCCCAGCGCAAGCTACACCAACGCTGCCCCCCCTCCCCCCAGCAGCTATGCATCACGGGTTTGCACCCCCCCAAGACAAAATCCTGCCGACGACCATGCCTGCCCCCCATCACCTAGGTCTGTGTGCCAACATATCTCTGTGTGTACAACATTTGTAAATATCTTCAGCGTCATTTCGTGACGTTTCGTAAATTAAACCAGAGTCGCCTTCCCTCTGCAGGCTTCGCATAACATCGATTCCCATGGTACGTGGGATCTTCCGAATCTTTAACCACTACATCACATGCATGCATTTAAGAGGGTGTACTTGATAATTTCACATAAAGAAAGAATCACGAACGACAGGGAGAGACACAGGCTCGGTAGACCCTTTTTTTTTTTTTTTTTTTTTTTTTTTTTTTTTTTTTTTTTTTTTTTTAATAAATGTATCTAAGGGTATGTTAGAGGCTGTTTGGTGCGCCAGCCAGTTCTTTTCTCTAACGTGGTAGTTGGATTCATAAAGTTGTCGACAAATAAAAACGCGTACGAACATTCACATACTCTGTCTCAGTTCCGCATTATAAGTGTTCACGTAATAAAGTAGTTTCGCCCAACAAGCAATGTTCACAAAACGGAAGTGTTCACACTGAGAATATTGGGCACATTCGAATGAGGTTCAGTAAAACAGACTGGTGGGCTAGTTGGTACATCATATCGAAGACTTAGCGCACGAAAACACGAGGACGCAAGGTAGGCACGAGGACACAGCGCTACTAACAACTCTAACAGTTGTTAACTGACTAACACTACTAACAGTTGTTAGTAGCGCTGTGTCCTCGTGCCTACCTTGCGTCCTCGTGTTTTCGTGCGCTAAGGCTTTGATTCGATCGAATGAGGTGTTTCTTGATTTCACATTAAATGCAGCACTCATGTGCGTGGATACGAATGTTACGTAAACTCGGAAATGCAAGAAACACGCAATCGGGAGTATCTTCTACACCGGACGAAGAATAATAATAATGCTTGAAATTATTTTAGAGCGAGAACTCTACCGCGCCGTGTCTCCCAAGGTCATTCATCGCGTCGCAACCACATTGAGCCGTCGGCGGGCTAATGTGGAAGGCATGACGTCAAACCACGTCATCCGCTGTGGAGAGGCGTCGCGGCTGCGCTCGCTTGAGGGCTGGCAGATGCGGTACCACGTGACCAGGTGAAGGTTTCGCGGCTGCTTTGCCGACGCTTTGTAGCTCAGCCACGCCATGGATGGCGCGCCGGCTGGGCCGTCTATGCTGCGCTTCAGCGCAAGTGACAGGCTCAGTACAATCATCCACTAGATATAGCTAAACGGCATGCTGCGAAATCTCAAGCAAAGGCGAAGTTGCCGGCTGCAACACCAGAGCAAAGCGAGGTCGGATTAGCCCGTTACAGAGATGCTTACCGAGTGCAGAAGCTTGCCAAGATCGAAGCTACTGCAGCCGCCACCGTCGCTCACCATCACGAACAAAAACTAGAAGAAGCCTAACTTTAATGAAGCACTGTGCGCATAGACTTTGCAAAACCAAACCAAACACACCTATCGCGCGTTATAACTAGGTTTATTAGAATTAAACCTCAGCCAGTTTTTTAACCTGATTGAGTATCTTTGAGGCGTTTCTTTTTTATTCCTCCATAATTGTACTATTGAGCGGAAAGTGACGTTTTTGTATTTTTTTCATTGGCCATGGACGTATAGGTACATGTCTGCTTAGATGCAACGGAAGAAAAATTACGCATTAATGTTCCAAGGGTAGACGCAGCCTGTCTTGACAACGGAAGGAGAAAACATCCACGTTAGCTTAAAGGCGTAGTTCCTGGCTTCCCCGTAAAACAAGCATCTGCTCCATCGCAGCTACGTACGCGAAAAAAAAAATAACAGTAAAAATGGCAGAAGCAAGGAGATGCCAATCCGGTGAACTATATATTATCGATGACGTCAGGCAGCCAAAAGACGCGCACCTGCTAACTGCGCGGCGATGCCATGACGTCAGCACAACGAGATCGACCTCCGATAGCGAAATTATCGAGTATCTATGAAACATCACTGTTACATTGTACTGGGTGCTTTTTATTCGTCGCCTGATGGTCAGCCGAGCTTAAGTATCGCGGGTCCCACCTTGACCCTTTTATGAGACTGTGACGTGTTTTCTTAGTATTTGTTTACGTTTGTTGTAGATAAAGCAGCTTAGCTACGGGAGCAGAGCCTACAGAGGGGCCCAGTAGAGTGACCTAATGAAACAGGTGTGTTAATTCATCATTTGGTCATCTAGCGCAGACGCTTACAAAGTGAAGCTTGTTGCTTGCTCACATCTTGCCACTAGAGCCAACTCGAGCAAGTTATCTTATTAATAGATCGCAAATATCTTGAGCTGTATTCCAGGCGCGGGGAGGCAGAGAAACAATTCAGGTACCCAGTGTGTGTGTGTGTGTGTGTGTGTGTGTGTGTGTGTGTGTGTGTGTGTGTGTGTGTGTGTGTGTGTGTGTGTGTGTGTGTGTGTGTGTGTGTGTGTGTGTGTGTGTGTGTGTGTGTGTGTGTGTGTGTGTGTGTGTGTGTGTGTGTGTTTGTGTGCGCGTGCGTGTGTGTGTGTGTGTGTGTGTTTGTGTGTGTGTGTGTGTGTGTGTGTGTGTGTGTGTGTGTGTGTGTGTGTGTGTGTGTGTGTGTGTGTGTGTGTGTGTGTGTGTGTGTGTGTGTGTGTGTGTGTGTGTGTGTGTGTGTGTGTGTGTGTGTGTGTGTGTGTCTTTACTGCGTGTTTTCTCGTTACTGCGAGAAAACACGCAGTAAAGACAACACTGATGGCGACGCCACAATGAAGTTCCCGCACCAGTACTCGTGACCTCATAGATTTTGACCATGTCTACTAGGGCTTGCGTAGTTTCTAATCGGCAAAAATGAAGTGCCTTGTCTTCTTAGGGAGCCTGTGACTTAGCACACAATGTTTCAGGAAATTTCGTTGAACCAACGTGGCCAAAATACGAAAATAACGCATTAAAATCCGTGGCGTTATTATCGGAGATATCGGAGGGAAATTTAAAGGTTAGACTTTCGGCATGATTTTCTCATTCTCATTTACTGTAAAACCAATGGTGGGGAAAGTAATGATACCACAGTTTTCGAAGTAAAATTTATCAGTCTAAACTAATGTATTATTTCTCTTTAGTGTCACCTTAAATTTCAATACTTCGTCCACAACTTCTGCGTTTTCTTTATAAACATTTTTTTCCTTTCAATTCTCATAAGCTTATCTTACTGCTCAAGCAGCGCAGTGCATGTCACTTTACTAAAGCCATAGGTCATCCATGATTCCTTATTGCTTGAGAACCCGCAGAGTGGGGTCATTCATTTCGACGACTGTGAAACAATGTGGCTGGTGGGCTTTGCTAAAATGTAAATATTCCCGCGGCTCACGCTTAGTGCTTTAGAGACAAAGTGTAGCAATATACGGCAACTTTATTGTTACCTTGTTTTTTTTTCGTCTCTCCAGTGCTCTTGTTTTGATGCATGAACTCTGACAAAAAATGCGCCTCTTGCAAACTCTTTCATTTCCATTTTTTTTTTTTTAGCCAACTAATAGACTCGAACTCCTACCGCGTTCGGTTCAAGGAATTGAACTCCATGTAGCTTTAAAAGCTGTGCACTGCTGTAAAAAACTGCGATGCTTCTAAACAGAGCTATCGGCAGCGCGTAACAGCGCTAAAAGAAACAATGCGGTATCGCTAAAAGCGCGTGGTGAGCTCCTTTTACTGAGCACTGCCAACTTCATCGCTACACCAGGTGTCCGTGTGAGTCGTTCCCACACTGTCCTTAAGGCTGGAAGACGTCGTCAAGGACGTACATTTGTACAGGCTCCAAATAACAGGCAATGCACTCGCTATCCTTGTTCACTAACACAGACCGTATCGTTCGCAATGGTGCACAGTACTATGCAGACCCCTGCACGTAGTTGCTTAATAAAGACGCTGCCTGCACACAGACCAGGCTCGACGCATTCATCTCCCCCCCCCCCTCCTGACCGCACCCCCCCTGCTTTCTATCCGCGCCTTTTACTAACTGGTGCGGTTTTCCTAAACGAACCATTGTAACAGCTCTGTTGAGCCACAATGGGTACACGCTTTCTCCTTTACGCGCTATCTTTAGACTTCATGATTTATTATTTTTGTGTGAGAGTCGAATACCTGTGTAAAAAAAAAAAAAGAAGAAGAAGCGCAACGAACAACACAAGAGAACATAAAACAGACCGAAACTGAGCGTGCACTTTCGCGAACGGTGCACTGCGATCGCTCGTTCGCACCTGTTCTCAACGCACGTTAAAAGAAAGAAAAAAAGAAGAAGAGAAAGACTTGCCAGAAAAAAAAATAACAAAACGGGAAAAGCGAAGAGTGAACTGTACAGCGCAACGAAGGTATGAATACCGCGTGTCCGTGAAAAAGCCCTCTTCTTGTAGGAAACAAAGGGAGGCGCCGCCGCAGCTATTGAAAGCGTAGCGAGCGGGCGCGCGTTCGTGAGGAAGTGTTTCGTGTTCTAGCCCGTTGCGGCGGCGGCGCACTTTGTTTCGATTAATCGTGGCGCTGGTTGTACATACGTACCCTGTACGTGGGCTGGCGTCCCAGGTGAAGGAAAGAACGCACACCGGTGCAGCGCTTAGGCTTAGTCGGGAGCACCAACGTGGTCAGGTGCATCCACTACCCCCCCGCCCCACGAGCCCTCTTCAAGATGAATGCTCGACGGGCTCGGCTGCTCCCGTGCCGACTCGGGGGGCCGAAGTGGAATAATTGTTTCTGCAACCGAAACCGAAACGTGACCTGTTCGCCGCGGGACCGTCCGAGCTGGCGCCGCTGCGGCCCGGTGCGAGACAGCGGTTTCACTCCGAGTAGTCGATTTTTTTTTCTCTCGTTAATTTGGCGGCTCTGTTATTTGCGCCACGCTTTGTTTGTTGATAAGTGACGTTTCACTCCAATTTTGGACCGCGTAATGTCCTGTTCCTGTATAGCCTGCTTCGTGAACATGCGGGTTCAAATAAGCAAGACGGGTGGCAGAGGGGGAAAGAGAAAAGTGGCGACCGAACGCTTCTATTCCTAAAGTTTCGTTTTCAATGACACACTAAAGTAAGCACTAAGTTAGTTTTTTGGGAAAAGTACGCCTATATTTTCGAGAGCGGTACCTTGGATGCGGTAAAAACGTGTGGCGTCCGAGGTAAACCCCGCAGAAAACCCACTGAACACAAATAAGAGTGAGTGAATACCGAGCGAATGTCAAGCCGCCCGCAACACACATCGCGCCTCGTTTGCGAGTTAAGCGCCATCTTCCACTAAACACGACGCATCCCAGCATGCTTCCTCTTTTTATCCTGAAATCGTGCTTCCCGCTACCAAAACGTGCTGAACTGCAGGACACTCCTTTAACACTTCAAGATACCTTAAGAGAGCACCGTCTCTTTAGCGTGTTGGTGTGTTGCTTTTAGACAGTGATACTATCATGACTTTGTGGTGTCTCTAAAGACATTTTTCAACTCTTTCATTTTTTTTACAACCTATTTTTCCTTCCCTTGTACAGGGTAGCCAACCGGAGTTCTTCCTGGTTAACCTACCTGTCATTCTTCTACCTTTCTCTCTCTCTCTCCAAACACAAACAGCCCAATTCCATTCTGAATATTTCTTTTTTCTTTTCGTTTCAATCTTAAGTCAAGTATAGCGTCTTCTTGAGCCGGCCACGGGTAAGCAACTGACCCGCACTCACTCAATACCGTTGCTTCGTTTACCTTACGGGGCAATGCGGAAACGTCGGGTCCACAGCACCTGGCGCAAGTCGATCCAGCTATAGTAGATGGACGCCAACAGAGCACGCCACGTCTATAACACTCTCCTTTCCCCTTCCTTCCAGCGCGCCCTGTCCCGACGGCCCCGCGATCCAACACGTTCGAGCGCGAACCCGCGAAAGCTCGCGCGTCCCACTTTGTCCATGCATGCGCACATCGCACCACACACACACATGGAGGTTCGCGTGATCAGGGGAGGCGGGCGTGTGGGCTCGAAATTAGGCTAAAGAGAGCAGCGCCAGCGAGAGGCATGCCCGCTGGTGAAAGGAGGGGGATAACCGAGGAAGTGAAGCACAGCATCGTGATGACCGTACGCGCACGTCCGCGCTAACCACGCGGGGACCGCGCCAAGTCAGCGCTAACTGCATATCGATGACCTTTTCGCCGTAATTCCCAGCCCGGCCGAGCGGAAAAGCGAGTCAGCGGCTGGCTGCCTTGGCTCTCCGCGTTGCTCGCTCTTGCTGCTGCTGCTTGTGTGTAGAGCCATTGCCGCCTTCGTCGAAGCCGTCGTATATACTCTCTAATTTCGCGTTTCTTACTTTTCGTCCCTGCGCCCCGGTGGGAGCTCTCGCGCATGCAGTCGAATCATCTGGTGCGATAAGTATACACGCCTGACGCCGCCGAGGCCTGCAACACCTCAAATGGCGTACTGTGAATAGCGTATATAATATGTATCGGATGCGTCTACGCCCCGTATACGCCATGTATTTATAGCACATAGTTATACGTGCGGCTCTAACCGCACTTCACAGGTTTATTATGACTCTATACCCGCTGACCGAAGTTTATGTACATGCTCTGCTTCAGGTGTGATGTATAGCTCGGTAAACCAATCACGGACCATTAATTTATGTGCGTGTCTCGTCATATCGAACATGCTGGTCTATAAATGTGAGTAGATGTATGCTCTTACGCCTATAAGGTGCATAGTTGCGTACATCTGTTCGCCGGCCCTCAAGCCCGCTGATCGTGGCAATACGACCAAGCGAAGCCCCTGCTTTATGCTATAGTCTATAGCGTCATTGACTGGAAAGACAAGAGCGCTATAGACTAGACCACTAACGTAAACTAAAGCGCGCCCGTCGCCTGAGGGAGCCACATACAGCGTGTATTGCCACACTTACGAACCTCTAGTCACGTGGCCTTCGTAAGCGAAGCTATCAAGCCCCAGCCTCGCCGCCAGCGAGGTCTGGAGAGCGCGGCGATGACGCACGGCTACATTGGGTAAATTCCGGTGACGGAAGCGACGGCCTTAAGCCATTTAGGACGCACTGTATAGACTTCAAATGATCTAAGCGTGCACTGGTATTGTGCCGGCCGTATGCGACCAGGAAGTTCAGTAGTAAACTTGTAGTTACCGCAGGTGCGTATTGCGACGACAGTGCCGAATGAGATCGTTAATGACCTTCTCATAATCATATCGTGGTTTTGGGACTTAAAACCCCAGATATTATTAACCGCGGTCAGCAAAACCGCATTGAAGCGCAGATGTACACCTGTATATCATCGAAGGGTGCCGCGAAGTCATATTAATCTATTGCTTTCCCCAGTTTCGTCAAAACTATAGGACCCGAGTGCGTAGCCAGATAGGCCTTCGAGAATTCATTTCCGTACTCCATGCGCTGCACAAACGTGACACGTAACCCTTAGATTGGCGCCACTCCGTGACGTCATAGAGTGCTATACACGTTCCTGGTTCCCTCTATGCGGGCACGAAGTTTTCCATCCGCTGCACACGACGAACTAGAGAGAAACATGAAGAGACTATGGCGGAAAAGGGGGGGGGGGGGGGGGTGTTGTAGGGGGGGGAGGGGTGAAAGTGGGTTGTGTGGCATGGCTACGGGGGGCCCGACGGGTGTGCGTACCCCGTCATTACTAAAAGGCGCCCGTTTCTATACCCCGTTAAGGCGTGTGCACCAGGTCGAGTCGATCCATCATCATCAACGCGGCGGCAGCCTCGTTCGAAGACGCATCGAGGTTCTGCTCCGGAGCAGATACCTGAGCGAGAACTTATTTTTCCCGTTCTTTCTTTCCGCTTCGCGGTAACAGGCAATGTCTAGTGCGTATTGGTGCGGAAAATGTATGCATTACATGCTCGAGATGGAGTTATCGCGAGTAAAAGTGTGCGTTCGTACGTGTGTGTGTGTTTGTGTGTAACGGGACATCATGATGGTCTAATTAGTAACCGCACTTCCTTCTCATTTCGAGGAGGGGGCGGAGAAAGTTTGAAGCTGGGAAAGTAAACCGATGCATTTTCTCGATGTCACTTTGTTGTTTGACGGATAGTTATCCGTTACCTCGCTGTACAATTATTCGCCTGAAATAACGCGTTCTAGTTTGCCGCTTGCCACCTGGCATACGCAACGGTGGGACGTGAGATTAGACAGGGTGTACTTATTTTCCTTGTGATACAGTTGGATATCTGCCTCCGGGTCGGTGCTGTCGTCGTGCGGTGTTTGTGGTAGCTTAATACGCTCTTCTATAACTAAGCCGATTACGCTGCATTCGCCGCGCCCTTAGAGGGCCCGTCTTCATAAAGTACGAAGCAAGAGCGCGTTATTCTCTCCCGGCGTTTCCCGTCTTTACTGCACAATTCGTGACGCCAGCAGTTTATTCGCGTTACGTCATGAGGAAATAAGCTCTCCATTGGTCCATGTACGAGGGATATCAGCTATGAATTGTCGCCTACCATACTTTTTCATGCAGTCGCACGCCAATTGTGCCTTGTTTCGCATGGCTATTGTGAGCGATCAACAGACTTCACTTTATTTTTATTTATTTTTTTGCGTTTTCTACTTTGCAAGCGGATGCAACAGTGTGTAGCTGAAAGGCGTGAAATCCTGATAGGCTGAACGCTTAGTGCTGAGGTTGTCCCCTTGTTTTACGAAGAAATTAGTGGAGAGTAGGAGATATCACCTGTAAGGTGGTGAAGGTGAGAAAGAAGGCACTCTCCTTTTTGAACTCGGTGTTTTTTAGCGGACCTTAAAATCCTTCAATTGAGAGCTGCACCGTTATAAGGAATACTCTGCAAAAAAAAAAATGCAATACAATTGTTCTTGACAAGCACACGAAGACCCCGGTATTGGTTGGACATGTTTCAAACTGCGGTAACGTCTGTACGAGACCGACTTGTGAGAATGATTCGAAAGCTGATGCCTGAAACACGGAATAGCGTATATTCAGTTGAAATTGCAGAAAGGTAACACATTGGATCAGTTTATTCCGCAAGCCTTACTGAACTCTTCTAGAGGGAGTTGTCTTGCAGTTTCTTTTCAATCCATACCTATCAGCAGTCTCTCTTCGACGTAAATTTCATTCACTCCGGTGAAGGGTTAGCAAACCGAAAATTTATCATCTTGGTACCAGCTGTTATAACCTCTTTTTGTTTCTATTTATTGCTACATCTCTGTGCACATTTATCAGTTAAAATTCTACAATATGAGACACAATTCTACAAATTGTGTCTCTAGAAACACTGTCCTAGAAAGGAATGCCTTTTGCTCTTTAGGTTATCACAAGCTTTTCAGGTGAAATACTGGTAGGTTAATGTGTTGAATATGTAATCCACAGTCTTAAATTGCTGATTTAAAATATGTCAAATGCTAGCGACTTGGAATAGGGGATATTTTAAAATGGAAAGCATCCCGTATTCATTATTTCATTCCTTTGTGCTTTTAAATGCCTAATAAACAACGACAAAATAAGAAAAATATATTTAAAAGAAAATAATCGAAGGAGAAATTTCACAGACTTAATAATACCTGCGTCTGGAAACGATGTTGAAATTTGATTAAGCGCACATGATCGAAACAGCATCTAAAGCCGGAAAATTGCCATACATATGGGCTTTTAGGCTAGTCTGGCATTTTTCGAGCAAAATAATAAAAAAAAAGTAACAAGAAAGAAACAGGCTTTTGCAAAACTAAGTGATTATGGCAACTTCAAGTCAACTACAGCTCAAGATGTCAAAGTCTGCACTTTTTCACCTAGGGCCTTTTTTTTTTTTTTTTTTTTTTTTTTTTTTTTTTTTTTTCGCAATCTCAACGTTTAATTTTAAACGGGCGGTAGTAAGGAGAATTTCCGGTTAACTTTCGGGCCGTCTCGTTTGCTATTTCGTTTGCTTTATTAACGGCGTTCCATGTGCAGCGAGAGAAAGTGAATTTTAAAGGCTCGTTTATTTTTGTTAAAGGGACACTAAAGGGCCAAACAATTTCTCGCGTATTAGTTAAGCACAATTTCACAATCCCGAAAACACCGCTCTTACCGCGACACGACGTTTGGTAAGCGAGAAAATACGTGAAAAAAAAAAAAATGCGGGTGGAGACGCCATCTTGAGATTCCCGCACCAAACACTGTGACGTCATAGATTCTGAAGGCGTCTACTGAGTCCTACGTAGCTTCTAATCGATAAAAATGAGGTGCATTGACATCTGTGGGTGCCATGGACCTAGCATACGAAGTTTCAGAGAGAGAATAAAGGTAAAAGAAAGGCAGGGAGGCTTAACCATGGCTGAGCCCGGTAGGCTACCCTGCACTGGGGAAGGGGGTAAGGGGAATACAAGTTTCAGAAAATTTCATCGAGCCAATGTCGCGACAATACGAAAAATACATTTGGAATT
Source organism: Rhipicephalus appendiculatus (assembly GCA_030522465.1). NCBI lineage: Eukaryota > Metazoa > Arthropoda > Arachnida > Ixodida > Ixodidae > Rhipicephalus > Rhipicephalus appendiculatus. The sequence goes on along the minus strand of JALIZH010032940.1, from coordinate 511,820 downwards.
TCTCACGCCACGCGCGCAGATATCGACGCCAGATTTAAAAAATATAACTTCAACCTTGATTTTCTCCGCTAATAATGAAGTTATGATAGTGAAACATATGGCATTAGAGTTCTCAGAGTGCAGTTTGTCAATCTAAACAAAGTCCTTGTTTCGCTTTAGTGTCCCTTTAAGCACAACATTAATTGGAACTAACAGACAAGAAAGCCAAGGAAAGCATACGGGCAATATTTGTAGTAATTAGGATGTAAGTGTGAAAATGTAATGTGGACGAAAAGATAACTTGCCGCTGGCAGAGACCGAATCTGCGACCTTCGAATAACGTACAAATGCCCTGTACAAAATGTACAAATAACCTGATAATCTTTCAACCCCACTGTGCGGTTTGTGAACGTTTGTATAATACATCGCGCCAACCGTGAAGACAACCTCAGCGTTAGCACTCCAACGAGGCGTCCTCGCTTTTGCTGAGGGATCGGCTACAGCAGCCGCGGAAGTGGTGGCGGCACGGCGGTATGCAATCTTGAAAGCTGCGGCGTTCACCGCAGCCATTAACTCATTACAGCAACGCGCGAGCGAGCACGGCTTGCCTCCCGTGCGGCTTGTGCATGCTTGCGCTGCGCAGCTTGCCGATGGAGTCTGTGAACGAAAGGATCACGCGCGTTGGATCAAGGAACAAGTGCCGGAATGCCGCCGAAACGCTGCGTTGTTTACCGATAGAATCGCCGTCGCACGGCGCGCCCGCGCGTTCCGCTTCAAGATGAACGCTTAATTATTTGGCCACTTGCTCAAATTGCGGCCGCTAATCAAATTGTGCGATGCCACATAAATGCTTTTCAGAGACTAGATATTCAGCAGTGACTCTTACTTGGTGTTTAATAACTGTTGGGGGTTTTACATTCCCTAAATTCGAAATTTGGGCCACTTGCAGTGGTTCTTTAACGTGCACCTAAATCTAAGCACACGGGCCTCTAGCATTTCGCCGCCATCGATATGCAGGCCGCCGTGGCCGGGATTCGATCCCGCGACCTTCGGGTCAGCAGTCAAAGCACCACAACACCTAGACCACTACGGCGAGTTCTCATTTGGCGTCGTTCAAAGCTACAAAACAGGCTCAAAGTTACACATCGCAATCGACTAGTCGGCTCTCGAAAGAAGCTAACAAAAGAGAAAAAAAAAAAAAAAACAACGATTTCTGCGTTTTCTCGTATAGCCCAAAGGTGCGCCGATGAATAAACTTGTCCAAGAAAAACCAGACTCTATGAAAAAAAAAAACACAAAAAAAACTTTAATTTCTCGGCAGTTCTACAGTCAAACAGCCTGTGTTGTTTACCAGAAGCACGACCACCAAAGTCATAACGTGTCACTTGGCAACCTTGTACCTCAGAACTGAAGGAAAATATTTCTTAGGGAGACCTGGCATCCGGCGCACTTTTGTACGTCGATGCACAATAGAGTTGGCGCAATTAAAGGCGACAACAAAACTTGGTATAGCAACTGGTACGCGCTAGTGCTCGAGATAGTCATATCCTGGTCGCTTAGGGATCTGGCCGCTAATGGTAACGCTGGCTTTGATGCTGGTGTATGGGACAATATTACGCCAATGTGACACGCACTGAAGAACGCGGAAAACGAAAGAAGGTGCATTATATACTTAGCCCAAAAGCCGAACCATTTCATTCCGCGGTCACTCTGCGTATGAACTTGCATGCGTGTTTTATTTTCGTCCCTTTGTTGTTTCTTTTTTCTGACATGTACATAAAGGGGTAGTTTTATTGCGCACGTAAACTGTACATAAACAATCACACAACCAAACAAACGAAACAAACAAGCAACCACAATTTGTACGTTTCACAGATAAACATTAAAACCCCTGATTTATCTCCGTATGTGCGTATGTTCTCAGATTAAAGGAATGATAAAGTGGAGCAAATCTTTGAACATATTGTATAATATCACGTATACCCAGATAACAGTTTGAACACCGAGATAAGCAAAGCGTAAGTGAACACTTTCCCACCATGGAGCCCACGGAAAAGGAGATAATGGGAAAAGTAAGGTGCCCTGGCTTTCAGTGCATTTTACGCTGATGCCTTCAATTCCCAAGCACTCATTACGTTAGTCAGTGACGGGTTTGAAGGAACTTTTCGTTGAGTGAAAAGCTTTGTCATCTTACTAAAGCCCTTTGTGAAAGAAAAGCAGGTTCCCTTAGCATTTTGGCGGAAAACTCGCTCGTTTCTCGAATTCCCACTCATCGCCCAAGAAATACACCATACAAATCGAGGAGGGGCGATGTATGTAGGGAAGGGTGTTTCAGCTCCACTAACGTGAAACCTGGTGAGCGGCGAGTCATGCAGTGTTTTGAAGGAGATTTCTTTTATGAGGCACTAGTGGTGCCAAACCTGAAACCGGGCATGTTGGGAAGGGTGTTTACTCTCCACTAACGTCCTCGGAAAACTGCGTCGGAATGCAGCTTACCCTAAGGTGGTGCTACATGCCGGGTTTCAGTTCCCTACGTCATGTAGGGAAGGGTGTTTCAGCTCCACTATATAACGTCGTCGGCAATTAGTTGGGGCTAACTGTTGCCTTCTTCATTTTTACTGGACCGGTGGCGACTAGTTGGATTGACCCCATTTTTGTGGTGCAGTACCCGTTTATGATGTACCGTGAGTATACGTGACACACCGCCACGACATTAGACGCCGACAAGCCGGCATCCTAAGGTGCTTCGCACCTAAAATTTGCTTTCCAAGCCGTCGCACAAACGCCATTGTGTCAAATGCGGGGGGGAGATATTTACGTGTCTGGCGATAGTGATTTGAAGAAAATATTTGTTACAAGGTGCTCCAGTGCCTTCTCATGCCGCATACGGGCTTTTCGTACAGCGAACTGATCAGACTCAAGACAGATAAAACACGAGACGGGAACTTTTGTAAATCACCAAAGATACAAAAAAGGAATGTACAAGTGTTGAAGTTTTTGGTTTACTCAATTAGCAGTTACTTGTTCGTTCCTCCTCAAGAATTCATCGTTTGAATTGAAGAGGTTACCAAGTGGCTAAAGAAGGCTTTTATAGACATTGGGCTGGGTCTCTTTATGTAATTATTGCACCAGTTTCTTTTTGGAGTCGTCTTTAGATTTATTTAAACGTTTACTGAGCCCCAAGTGGTCAAAATTTATATACGAAGCCACCCAGAACGGCGTGCCTCGTGGTTGCATGTCGATCTATACATGTAATACATTAAAAACAAGTTGTTATTCGTGAAGTTATGCGCATGAAACTACTTTTCATTAGTTCCTGTAGGCTGAAAGGTATGGTAATACTTGTGTCGCGTAGTACTCGATCCCACGTCACAGCCGCGACAGGAGGTCCGCATCCGTCGCAGCTATCGGAGCAGAACAGCTTGCATAGTATTGACGTCCTGAACCACGAGCCCAGACAAACAAGAAGGTACACGATGCTATAGCCGCGTGCATTGTAAGCATAAAACTTCCGAAGCGCGTTCAAATAACAAGGCACGTGCATATGACTATTAACTAAGAGAACTTCTACATCCGTCGTGCCGAGCTCTAGTTTTGCGCCGTGCAGATACTATATAATCAACATTCCTTTGACAGCTCGACACGGTACACTAAAAAATCTTTATTATCGTCAGTTGAGCTAGATCTTTGTGCACTTCGTTATCAGCTGATTGGAATGCGCCGCTTTGGCACTCATTCTTTTTGTGGCCTCTCCGCGAAGCTCAGCAACCGCTTCGATTTTTCGCTTTTCATCGCATACAGTGTCGTACCTGTGTGTAACTTTTTCATAGTGTGCATCTGCATTGCGTGAGTCGAAAGTGGCAGGCAGTTACACGAGGCTGGTAGAACACGGGGTTTGAGTCGCAAGGCACTATACTGCACTGCTTAAAAAAGACACGGTTTTCTTCTTCTGTTTTCCCACAACTTGTTACGTCAAACAACATATCAGTCAATAGACTTAGCAGCGCTTAAGATAAAGAAAAACGTCATCGGTAACGTTTATACTCGCTCACGCATTACTATCCTTTATATTGATTGCTTTGCAAATGCACACCGCAAAGTGGCCTGCAAATTACAACGTTCATACAGCTGAGCGCTTTGACGAAGCTCTACCGTGATTGCGCTTGAATACATCGGCACAGAGGCGTGGTCGAATTCTCGCCATCACTGAGCAATGCCAACGCTGCGTGCTATGAATACAGCCTTCTAGACCGAGTAGTGAGCAGAGTGCATCTGTAATACGTTCCCGCGTGCGGCTTGACGCCAGCTCGTGCCGATAAGGAAGAGTTAAAAGAAAAATTACGCAAATTATATACGTCGTGGAAGACTTTGCTTGCGCTACTTTTCGAAAGTACGACGGAGCTAACTTCAGATGCATTATCAAGGGCAACTCCGTTTTCTCGTGGGCAGGCAATCTTCAGTTTGAGTTCGGCACTATCCTGTCCTGCCGCTGTCATGCTAAAAAGGGCCGCAAAGTAACCATACATCGTTTCTGAAAACGACGCCGTCTTCTTGTCTCAGCGAAGCTGGCTTCTTTACCGGCTTCCGTCAGCATTGGACAGGCAAGGATGAAGAATTGATACGGCCGCTGTCACGCTTAGTTGTCTATTTAACTTCATGCGAGGGGCATTTTTTTTTAAAGCAGCCGTTGACGGACAAACCAAAAGACACACGTCTCAATTCAGGCGTCCAGAATCGCGGATGTTCAAGAACAAAGACAACTATCGTTGTTATTTTTTAATAGGTCTATATGATAAATGAGGTTAGTATCTCATGAACTTCAACGTGAGACAGTAGGCCACCGGACAGCAGACAGCGGTGGACGCTTTTGTCAACTAAAAGTTGTCGACAGCCGCTGCGACAGCGACGACACCCGCTCAGACATCGTATAAGCTAGAGACAGCGCCTGTCCGTCATTTTGATGAGTAAAAGAATAAAGCAACGCCAGTGCGGAGGCCGCCCTATAAGGACCGCACAACACGCGTGAAATGTCAGCAATCTTGCGTGAAGAGCGCATAGCGGGCGAGCTCCGCATGGCAACAGTGTCAGTTCGTTGCGATGGCTTCATCGCAAAGGCCGTTCACACTTCACCTTTCAGAGACAGGCAGAAGACGCAGCGTGAGCTGCAAAGTCGGAGGAAAGATCGAAGCGGGAAACTGTAGCGCCATCTTTAGACATGTGTGGAACGGATATTCAATGTCACCGATTCAATGCATACGCTAAAAGAAGAGATTCAATGTGTGTATGTGTTATATTATGTCTGTCGCTGTTTCACATATTGCGTAAGTATTGCAGTCTTCGGGCCTTGAGTAAGGTTTATTGTTCTATATAGGCACGCGTCAGAGAAATCCAAATGGTAAAACAAAATTAAAAAAAAAACTTGGATGACGCTTGAGCTTCGCCTTCAACCATGCCGCGAGGGAAGGGACGTTTATGCGCGTTAACAGCTGTTGTTTCAAACTATCCTAGAGCGCATACTGCAAGTACACCTGCGAAGTGCCCACTACGCCTTAATTCCTTTTGCAAATTTGCAAAGTACCCACTATGTGTCTGCATGTTCCCCGCACCACTTCACACTTTGTAATAGGTAGGCAGCTTTAAACCCACCAACTCCTTATGTAATTCACTTGTTTTGGTGGTTGGTGTGATTCTACGATTCCTGCCACGCAATATTACATGCGTTAAGGAGACTCCTCCCACTACATAACATTCATACAACGTTTTTTTTTTTTTTTTTTTTTTTTTTTTTTTTTTTTTTTTTTTTTTTTTGCGAAGGCAGCTGCATGCACTGGCGTGGCTCCGTTGTAGGACACCTGCTTGCCACGCAGGAGGACTGGGTTCGATTCTCACCCGGACCTGACATTTCTATTATTTATTTATTTGCATCTATATCGAACTTTCGCTCACCGATAACCCTGATTTTTCACTCACAACCAACCACGCCGACGCCGACACCCGCCGAAATTTTTGAGAAACGAGCCGTCCAACGTTATCGCGTTCATAATCTGGAACTCTTCAACATGTGTCCGGTCGGCCATATCGTCGTATCGTTACTTGGCCCGTGCAACACTCAAAATTCTTCAAGTAGATTTATCAGCGGCATTATAAGACCACATAATCTTCAATGGTGTAAAGGAGCAAATCATGGTTATAGTTCATCGTCGTTTGAATTAAGCAAAGAACTTCAGAATAGGCTCACAATTGCAAGTGGTAAAGCGCATTAATCTATCTCCTCTGTTAATTCATATTGTTTCTATCGTAACTGTTAATCCTGGCTTCTTTATATATTTTAAATAAATTGGTTTTGACAGATCAACCACGCAACTAGTTTTCTCGGCGCTTATCCAAACATATCGCCTATTCTTGGCTGTGAACAGCCACCGACGCTGTGAATGTGTTGCAAACAGTGCGTACTTTCGCGCATGACAGCACCGACTAAACGGATTAGCTCAACGGGAAAAGAATTCGTGCAGGCGCATCGCTCTAACACGGGTCCATAATCATTTCACCTTCGTCGTACTTCGCCAACATCATCCCGCTCCTTCGGTGCATCAAAATATCAACACCTGCTTGTACCTGATGAGGCAGATGACCCGCATGCAACGCAGTCCGCAAGCTGCCGCCGTTGCCTCGAAAAACAACGCAAGCCGCGACGGCAGCGGATCCGCGCAGCAGCTTCTCGGCGAGGTCAGCGTCACATGCACTGCCGCCGTAACACAGGATGTTCCCTTCGTCGAAGGAACAGCAGCAGCCGACGATATTATTTTTTTTTTCGCTTTCTTTTTTATTTCTTTTTTATTCAATGGTCGCGGCGCACAGCCCCTCCCACCGTAATTGCCGTCGTCGTCGGCTGCTCGGGGGGGTTCACAGAGACAACGAAAGGGGGGCCAAAAAGAAGGCCCGTCTCGGTGTTGTCCGTATACCGCCGCCGCCCTGTTCACCGACCGTATGGTACCCGCGCCCGAAGGATGGTTCGAATTTTAATGAAGTTCCCGTCTCTTCGCTTGGTCAGGCGGCAACGGTCAATTTGTGCTGCAACCGTCCGCCGCAGTCATGCACCAAGCACGGCGTAGCGCGTCAATGGAGAAGAGAAGGTGAAACAAAGAAAAACACAAGCAATATTGGGCAGCGGAAAGGGGGAGGAGGTTGGTTGTATTCAGATAAGGGTCCTCCTCCTTTCGAGGCAGATGTTCTTTGAAGCGACGTGTTGGACCTTGCCGCTGTACCTCAAGGAAGGAAGGCTCCGTGGAAGTTCCTCGGCCGGACCTCTCCTTAAGCCTCGAGGCATTTCGCACGGCTCGGACCGAGAAAGGAAGTCATCACTAAGAAAGTTGCGGGTTCGTCGTCGGGACAGCTCTTATTTTCTTTTCGATATTTCTGTACGCGGTGCAGTTCGGTGTCGCGGCATTTTGTCCTTAATGACCCGACCGGCGTGGCTGGCACGTAAAACAAAGATGCTTCGTATACGAACTGGGGATCCATGCGACGTCTAAGGAGGAGGGGGTTGTGGGGATGGAAACGCTGGTATACGCTATGTCGAACGTCACCGTGCTCTTTGATTACACGGTGGGTGATGGATGTACAAAGAACTGCCATAGGTCACGAGGTGTCTGTCGGTCGACGTGTGCACGTCTCCGTACTGCAGGGAGAAACGGATATTCGTGACGCATCGTGGCATAGTGTTTCAACAATGACCGATCGCTCGCTTTGTGTTTTGTCACGCTTAGAACCCAGCTGAAAGGGGGCCCAGTTAAAGTGAATTAAGGACTCTGTAATACAGCGAGAATTTCGGGAGTAATGAGACGCCGACGTCGTTGAAGTGAATGAAAAAAAAATTAACTCGAATTAGTTTCGAGTAAAAGGTTCAGCATTTAAATTATTCTGCATCTCCCACCGCCGTGCAGTGGGATCGACACAATGACGTGGTATTCTGTTTCTGGGAATGGTACCGACAACGTGCATGACTCGGGAGTGACATATCGGTGAGTTTTTATTAAAGAAATGCTTAGGCACTTACGTAAAGCGTCGTTAAGGTGACGACTGAAGGATCGCGCCTTTGTCAATGCCACACCGCGGAGGGCTTCGTAAAATCAAAGAAAGCGTGGCTGTCCCTTCTTTCATTGTGGAAATGATGAGACTGTGAGCTTTAGCAGTGACTCTTTCGCTGTTCTGTCTCCACGAACGTCCTTCCATTCTTTCAAATTAAAAGTTCTATTTCTCTCAGTCATAGTCTACTGGAAACCGAAAAAAAAAAGAAAGAAAGAAAAGAAAAGAACAGAAAAGAAAAAGAAACAAATTGAGCCACTGACAGCATGAGCAGCTTTCATAACTCAAATACAAGCAATTCTGAAACCGTACTTGCATTCCTTAGTTCCTTTGAAAATTTGCACATCTAACAGTGGCATGATTCGCACTGCTAAAAGTAAGAACGCTTGATGCTATTGCATGCTTAGGAAACCCGCTTCAGAATGATTAAACCTAATACTTCTGTGTGGTTGCGTGTAAAAGCCGTCCATCGAAAGCAATATATATATATATATATATATAAGCAGATATGGAAAATTTTGGGAGAACGCTTTCTCTTTACTTTTACTGAAAACTGAACAAGACGAATTCAGACAGGCGCCGGCCACCAGTGCATTTATAAAGATAGAAGATAACGATGAACTACCAGCTTGTGAGGAAAAATTAGGTGAAAAGAAAGTAAAGCATGATACGTACGAAGTACAATATAACAATAAAGACACTCCTTTTCCCGGTGTATGGTAGCGTAGCCGTTATTCCAAACTGGTTAACATCCCTGGTTTTCTCCAATGTTCTATCTTGCGTTCTTCCTACGTTTACAAATGAAATTGCGGAGCCTTTTAGCTCTTAGTTGTTCTTCATGTTCTAATTCTTAATTATCATTCTGTAATAGCATATACACAAGGTAACCTCGCAACAACTAATAGTGACATAACGAAGTTCGCGATGCAACGAACCTCTTCTGCGTATGTGAAACCCTCTTGTTCCCAGGTCCTTTATAGTTTGACTTACTACGGCTTAGCTGCCAAGATGGCTTTGTTACAATTAGATAATTAGCCGAATAAGTCATATAGGGAATATAAGCGACTGCGCGCAAAAAATTCAATTCATGTATTCCAACTTGCCCACTGCTACGGAGGAAATCTCCGTGGCGAATATTTCAGGTGTAGTAAACTACAACAATAACGTTATTATCGAAACATCCTACGAAATCTGCCTATCGACTATTTTACGGATGGGTTTCAGTGCCGCCATAATGGGCTGTTAACCTTTGTGTTTTGTATCTTTAACAACTAAACGAACACTATTACGGTATACGCATACGCATGAAGACGGTTGGGTTGGTGCATACGATGTTTCGTGGCCTTATTGATTCACGTCGCGATACACAAAAACAAGAAAACATCGGCTTAACAACCCAAGATGGCGGCGCCCAGATGCCTTACGGAAAATAGTCTATATTGCTGAATTCGCAGCGCTTCAGCTACAGATGACGTTCGGCGACATATCGCGACGCTCGCGGCGCTCGGCGGCAGGCAGGCGAAACGGGATGAAGATCGCGCTGCGCGCGGCGCGAGCGAGAGAGCGAACTAGCGGCGCGTTCGTCTCGCACGGCTGCTAATGTTGCTAATTAAGTAAATTTCGTACCGGCGCACGGCGGCGGGGCCCCCTTAATCTCGCGTCGTTCCTCAAAATGCCCCTCGCTCGGCGTTGTTCCGATGTTTCTCCCGCGGCTTTCCCCTTCATTTCAGAGGGCGCTTGTGTCGGCTGTACCTTGATTGTTGGCGCGCCCCCTGGCAGTCGTCCTACAGTCGGCAACGCTGTTGCTGATGTTTTGGCGTCGTTCTCTCGGTGTTAGTTCCGTCTCGCTGAAGGTGCGTGCTCGAAGCACTAAGCGCGCAGAGCTGATGTTATCACCCTGCAGAGTGCGAGCTACGCGAGGGGGGTTTATGTTTGTGGTTTCAAGGAAGAGACAGAGAGAGAGAAGGGTGTGTGTGTGTGTGTGTGTGTGTGTGTGTGTGTGTGTGTGTGTGTGTGTGTGTGTGTGTGTGTGTGTGTGCGTGCGTGCGTGCGTGCGTGCGTGCGTGCGTGCGTGTGCGTGTGTGTGTGTGTGTGTGTGTGTGTGTGTGTGTGTGTGTGTGTGTGTGTGTGTGTGTGTGTCTGTGTAAGGCAAAGCTACCGTACACCACATGTACGATTTTACTGAATTCTTATAACAGCCTTGTCTAACATTAACGAACAGCAGCCGAGCTTTCTAGCACTAATCAACGAAAGCGAACACCTATACCGAGGGCTTCTGATACGTAACCAAATACGGTAGGACTCACGCAAACTCTAACACTTCCTTCAAAACTATTTAATGTCTAGGCGCACCTTTCATCTTTGGTATCGATTTAATGATAATTGATGTGTACGACTTTAGCATCACTTGAGTTTTTATACTTTTTTTGCAGAATGGTATGTTAGAAAATGTTTTCTCTATCTCTTTTATGCTGACCGAAAGAATGTTTGAGAAGCCTGAGTTATGTATGTAATATAACGCTTCCCTGAGGCTCTTGTTTTTTGTGTTTTTTTTTTCTTCATAAAGTATATGTAATACAGGCCGAGTCACACATTTGTACATAGTTGGTTCCACAAACCCAGCACGCAGAAACATTAACGCGCCTTGCTTCCATCCAAGTGAGCCACATTTGCAGGGCTGTGCTAAGACCCTGGCCCAGTGGTTGTGGTATTACAATGCTGAGCGGGAAATGGCTGACTGGATTCCGAACCTCTGCGGACGTATTCAAATGAGTGCACTCTGAAACGAACAACACAAAAAAACCTTTACCGTACGAGTCGCGAGCTTTCGCCGCATGTAAATGAAATCTGCGAGGAGGGAAAAAAATGATTTGGAGAACTTCACCGTACTCTGATATCCTGGCCTACCGCGTTGATTCGAGGCATTAAACTTCAGAAATCTATAGACCAGGCCATTCGTATTTTTACGTGAATAAACCGAATCGTCGAAAAAAAGGGTGTCAATGGCTCGTAAATCGGTAATTCGTAGCAGTGTCTGGGCAGTGGAGTTAACTGATTTAATTGAGTACGCTCTTTTAAGAAAGGCAGCCCGTAAGCATCGAAACAAATTGAAAGTTCTCGCTTCTGAATAAATTTGACGAGAGCACTGCGTGGTATCTGTTTTGAGAAATTAAATATTCATGCCTATTTCGCACTATTGGCCCCCGTTACAACTCCGCGGATGCACCGGTCATATGAGAAGCCCTCCAATGCATCGCAGTTTTCCTGTTGTGTATTATCTGTGATAAGATGGTACATGCGTCACCAGATGCGCGTAGAATATTGCTTTCGCCGAAAACACCGAATGATGATACTATATGCGCTGACGTACAGTGTTTAAAGGAATGCTAACAATGAACTTGATTAAATAATAGATTGGTTTGTTTAAATCCCCACACATCCGTGAATGGGAAGTGTTTAATGAATGACATGAAGTTGTATTGAGTACAAATGATATACCGTGTGTCTTAGCGGAGGAGCTGGCATTTCTTTGTTCTCCTGCAGCAGAATTTTATAGAACTGGATTCGCTCTTATCAATTATACTGTTCCCCATTACTCCAACTAGCGTTCTAGATACTTTTCTTGCAACGAAAACAAAATTCGGCACATTCTAGCGGTGACTTCTATTTGAATACGAATACAGTAGCAACCTCTCCTTATATACGTTTAATAAAAAAAAAGGACTGTTGGATTTACGTTGGACGTTAGGAGTTAGGAATTATGCGCAAACCACTGATTATTTGTTACGCTACTTCGAATTCTTGCTACTTTTCAAGAGAGTCTTCGAGTTAATAATTAGTTACAGCATTACTTTTTTAACGGAAAGATGGACGAAGTGGCGTGTTGCGTATCTTTCTGCAACAATCTTCAGGAATACGCCGTTACATCTGAAAAAATAATAAACCTCGACGTCCCCCCCCCCCCCCCCCCATAAAAAAATCGACAAATGAAAAGATAAGGTAGCTTCTCCTATTAGTGGTGCCTCCTCCTCTCTTTTTCTCTTTTTCTCATTTCCAATTTTTTTCTTTCTTTTTTTCTCTTTATTTCTATTTATTTATATTTTCTTCCTATTTTTTCCCTCTCTTCCTCTCTCTTTCTAATTCTTGCTTGCTTCCACTTTTTTTTTTATAAGTACGTGGTTTTGCCTGCGTTACGCCAAGCGACGGCAGCATACTACAGCATACGACAACATACGACAGCCCGGGCCCCTAAAGTGCTTCGCATTTGATATCATCATCAAGGCCCTGAAAGAACAAGAGGAAGAAGGCTTCTCCTTGGCGAGAGCGCGCGCTCAATATGCTACAGATGGCCATGCTATATGTTGTATTGCCAGCGTTACGCCAAGCTACATGAGACAGCAGCATACGACAGCCCGGGCCCATAAAGTGCTCCGCACTTATGATAAAACTAAAATAAAGAACAACCGAGAGAAGAGTTGCGCAAGAAGCGTAATAGGGTTCCCGCTTAGTTATGATAACTTAATCTGCAGCAAGACCTTGCTACGCAAACATTCTTGTCATACGGTCGCTGTGGCAGTTCATCGAACAAGCCATTTCGTGCTCAGCAGTGCGAAGCCATACGCCTGAAGCTAGCAATGCCGTGCTTAGCGAGACACTAACTTTAAATCCGTTTAGACTGATGAATTATTCCTTGAACACTTTATTGTCGTTAATTTCACGATCGTAGCTTTACTAACAGAAGAAGGGAAGAACGGAGGTCGAAGATTCGTTTTTTTTTATGAATCTCAGCGTGACTTCACGAGTTTCAAAGTGCTTTTATTTTTTTCCTATTTTGATTACATTGACTCAAGAAAATTTCGCGAAACTTGGTACGTTACGCCTACGGCACCCTCAGAGGATAATTTACTTCATTTTTACCGATTAAAAAGCATCTAGGCGCAAGAAGATGCCACCAAAAATATTTGACATCACTGCAATTGCCGCAGAAACTCAAATGGGCGTGGCGCCAAAGGCATTTTTCTTTCTTGCGCGTATTATCGCTTACCGAGCTTTCTTTCCAGGAAAGAGTGGCGATTTTCGTATTGTAGGAGGGTCATTTAACAATACAATAAAAATTGCTTTTTTTCTTCAGTGTCTCCGTAAATTGCGCAAAATACTTCGAAAACGCGGAATCAACATAAATATTCATTTAGGCGCACGTTGACAGTTGCTGTTCTTGTGCTATCTCGTTGTCCTTTTGGATATCTCGAGTGAGCTATCTCATGCTTTGTTTCTAAAGCAATTTTGCGATGCGTATGAATTTCACTGGAAGGCAATCAACGGTTTGTGAAAGGTTTGACACATCGCAACTCCGTCATGCCACCACACCCTGGTAGTCTAGTGGTTATGGTGCTCGACTTGCTGACCCGAGGATCGCGGGATCGAATCCAGGCTGCGGCGGCCACATTTCGATGAAGGCGAAAGCGCTAGAGGTTCGTGTGCTTAGATTTAGCTGCACATTAAGGAACGCCACGTAGTTTAAGTTCGCGGAGCCCCGCACTTCTGCGTCTCTCATAATTATATCGTGGTTTTGGGGCTTAAAACCCCCAACGATACTTAAGGCGAAGGCCTTAGATGGCTCAGTAAATGCGAAAATTCACCGTCAGCGGCGTCGGCGTCCCGCGTCGGCAGCGTCAGCACGAGTGATGCAGAAATCACTATGTGATGACATCGCCATATCACGTCATCACAACGTCACAGATAGCCATAATTTGTGACGTCATGACACCACATGATGAAGGTCATCATGTGATATTATCACCTGGCCGAAGGTGGGCCGATCACGGAGGCTGTGCAGAAAGCGTGCAGTGCCCCCCGATCTCGTAGGCAGCGTATAACCACGTTAGGTGCTGGAGTCTTCCGGAAGCAGGCAGGGGAGGAGCAATAGAATTGTAAAGAAGAAGATGGTTTTCGCCTTCGAGTCGTCTTAGGTGATTGCCTAAGGGACACTGCGAGTTTTTTTTTTTTTTTTTTTTTTTTTTTTTTTTTTTTTTTTTTTTTTTAAATCCGTCATGCCTCGCTCATGTCAGTTCGACGTAACTTAGTCTGAGACGTTCATCTGCACTTATATCATCCCAAAAGCGAAAACGGCGCTGCATACGAGCCTCACTTTTTTTCGTTTTTGAGTCCACCGGTTCTTGCACTCGCCTATCCCACAGCGCCTGCGTATTATTATATATTTGTTACCTCCCCGTTTTCCGGCGGCTTGTTTGTCGCTTCAGCTTTTGGGACGCGCCTCATCTTTCTCTTTTTTATACGTTCATTCTTCTTTCTTCTCTTCCGCAGCAGTTGGGAGCGCGAGCGGGCGACGTCGGCGGCGGCCGATTGCATCGATGTCATGTTCGTCGCCGGCGCGCGTACACCAGCCGCCTGTTTTTCGGGGGGATCGGTGTGTTCCGCCCTGCGCCTCCTCGCCTCTTCCGCTCACCTGTTTGTCGATGCATTAATATGCATGGCCCGTCGTCGACGCCAGCCGACAACGGGCACCCAGCCAGCCAGCTACAAAGCGCAGGGCGGAGAGGAGCGCAGAAAGGAAGCGATTGCGCATGGATAAAAGAAAAAAGCAAAGGGTGCCGGAGCCGATGAAACGGGATTAGAGAAAAATAACATACGCGACTGACGAGGCCCGCTTTTGTTTTAGTGCGCCCATATTTTGTTTTTGTTTTTTGTCTTGCCGCACATCTGCTGTCCTCGTCTATAGACCGAGTTTCTTGGAGCAAGACGTTTCTTACGGTCCACGGCAGCGCATGCGAGAGAAGCGGTGAACGTGGTTTTGTAATGCGCGCTCGCGCTGATGAGCGAGAAAAACGAATCAAATGAAAGGCTCGAGTTCTTCGTTAGCAAAACGTGTTACGTTACATATATGCAAGAGGCTGTAAGTACCATACCACGCGCTTGCATTGTGCACGAGTACCACAGCTGATGAGGGGGGAGGAGTGAGTGAGTGAGTGAGTGAGTGAGTGAGTGAGTGAGTGAGTGAGTGAGTGAGTGAGTGAGTGAGTGAGTGAGTGAGTGAGTGAGTGAGTGAGTGAGTGAGTGAGTGAGTGAGTGAGTGAGTGAGTGAGTGAGTGAAATTAATAACGACGTTGTGTCGTGTCGGCACAAATGAGCTCACCAGTTCCTATATCCTCGATTGTCTTGATCAAATCAATAAATAAATAATAAGCACAGGATTCTGAATAAGACATCCTAGTTCCGAAAAATGTACAAAGAAAGTGAATGGAAATAGGGATAGGCGTTTAGTATACTATACACTCGCAGAAAAGAACAGAACTGCACCAACGCCGTGTGTCGCTGATTCCGTAGTGTCCGTGTTAGTACTCCCACCCTCTTTCGTAATGTATACTCGCATTTATGCGACAAAGCACGCATAACGCCGCGACGATTCAAAATACGACGAGAGAACGATGAGCAGGCGCTGATGTGCTGTGTCATTTTGAAAATAGATTTCTTGTTCGATCGAGAGCGCTAGCCACGGTTATTTACATGAATTAGCACATTATTGGCACATGATAAAAAGCATACCGCCTCGTTTGCCATTCAAGCGCCACGCGGCAAGTTATATAAAGTGCGAACCTGGACACAGCGCGACGCCAGAACGGAACGAAGAACCGATGGCAAGGCCGTTTGCTTTCGGCAATGCCGATTATTCACGCTTGTACGTAAGGCTCTCAAAAGCGAAGCAGATCGGCTTTAGTAGCTCGCAGATCGTTGTCCTCTGTTTGCCGACTTTTTAAAACTAATAGGCTGAAATGAAAGTATCCGGCTGTAGCGGCGATCAACTTATCAATATGCCAAGGAAAGAAACGTGTCAGATAATATTAGGGACAGAAACACACTCAACACTGTGACTAAACCAAGGCACGCACATCGCTCAAACGGCACTCAACGCTGTTGTGTGTTCACGTCACGCATTGGAATACGAGTGCCTGTTTTCACTGGCCTTCGCGGATGTACAGATGAACTCTGGAAACTCACGTAACGCCTATCATCCTGCCGACTATACCGCGCCTTCTGGGGACGCTTCGTTCACCTCTAAGCAACTTGCTTTGTGGCCTCTGCGATTAGGTCCGGCAACACGCCGCCAATCGCGGAGGCCAGGCTTCCTTACAGTTTTTCCATTTCCCAACGAGTTCATGCGTCGCTGTCGCGCTCTAATATATACAATAGCATGATTATGTTAGTAAAATGGCGCAGGAGAATCGGAATCATGCGAACCAATGCCAGGCTGAACCAAAATTAATGAGAGCGTGTATGTTTATTCTACACGCTAACTTGCAGGTGAACTGGAACTTGAAGACGTGAGGAAAAGACGCTACTAATACAGCCCTTGCTCAGGGTCAACACAACCGATATATATATATATATATATATATATATATACAGCGCATGCTAAAAAGAGTACATACTAAAGTTCCGTCTTGTGGACCAGCTTTTGTCTGGTGCTGCCGACAGATGCTACCCCCGAAATTCTGCGTTTAGAAAAAATATTCGACGATTAAAAGTACTATGTACTATTCTACTGTTGGTGCACTTCTGTTTTGTTTTCTTAAGGAAGGGCCAAGATTCTACACACAAGGAAGTTTATTGCATACTAGTAACAACAGCTCCGGTGAGTATACTCACCGGAACATGTTGTATACAACTGCGCCGGGTAACACAAAATTGCTTTGACGGCACGTACAAGTGGGGAGGCACAGATACAATGTAACTTATTGCACTGCGACACTATCAAAGATCACGGATCAAAAATACCACTATACCACAACTGTTTACACAGGGACAAACGCAATCCGAGACGCACAGCGCTGTGAGTGTCTTTGTTCGACCGTGTCTCTCGCGCTGGTATTATTATTCCTTTGTTACATTCCGAACGTAGTGCCTCAGAGCTGCGTGAGGTTCACTTAGGTTGTTTTGGCTCTGTAAATATTAGAGCGCAATAGTGTTTAATACCGTGCTACAGAGGTAGAACTCATATGTCTATTTCTTCGCACGATTCAGTGGCGGCATGTTGTAAGCGCGAACGGCTTGAAAGGTGCCGAGTGTTCTGCATAATTATTCAATATTACTCCTTACAACCCTCTTATGTAACGGTCCGCTGTGCATCCTATAACGAACGTGGCTGCTTGCTTCCGCGACACAGACATTGAACTTCTGACATTGCAACGTGGCTTTCCAATTCACGAGGGGAAAGAAAAAAATGCCGGAGATCACGTAGAAAATCGTAAGCAGTGCAGGACGCCGCGACGGCCGCGTGCGCGCGGAATGCAAAAAAAAAGTGCCTGGAAATCTCGCCGCCATCGGTGGTGCCCAGCTCTTCCCCCTTCTTAGTATGCATCCTTATTCAAACGACCGCAGCCTGGAGACGATAAGAGGCCGAATGCCGCGGGACTTGCCGTGCACGTGCGAGGTTTGTTTACGAGGTTGAATGTCTGTTTGTATACACGCAAATGCTGTTACGCGCATTAGATATCGAGAAAGAAGAAAGATAGATCCGTGAACTTGAAGGAAATAAGCGACGAGTGCGAACGGAGAATGTAGAAGAGCGCGCGGATGGCGTGAAACGCGGATACGGCACGCATCTGCTTTGCCCGAATCTATGAATGCGCGTGTGGTGCGTCGCGCCACCGGCGGTATACGCTTTCACTTTCAGAGTGCATTTCGGATTCGGGCTTCGGGGCACGTCGTCGTGTGTATGAAAATGCCGTCCGCGTTGGGGAAACACGCCGGTTCCCGGTGTTACCTCATCGATAGGATCTTAATTGCACGCGCGCGCGAGTGCGCGCGTTGGCGCTGATGCAGAGTGGAGAAGAAGAAGAAGAAGAAGAAGCAGAACGAGGTGGACTTGCTCGCTGCCTGCTATATTCTGAATGGTGATTGCGGGGACCTTGATCTTGCACTGCCTGGGTACCTCCTCTTTCTCGTTGCCGCTATCATGCTTCCTGACCCGCATATTATGCGTCGTTCGATGAACTTGGAAAAGGAAAGACGGACCCCCGGCGGCGCGCGTCATGCATAGCAAGTGAAAGGAGACTGCCGCGGTTACGTAGTGGCGCGGATTTGCTGTATGATGGCGTGCGTGAGTGTCTGTGTGTATGCGCGAAGGAGGGAAGGGGAGGCTGGCAGTTCCTGAATTGTCGGTTTGTGAATCTGCGTACGGCGTGGGGGTGGAAAGAGGGGGTGCTGGACGGGAGTATCTTGGTTGAACACGTTGTTCGGGCTGATAAGTGCGACTTAGGGTGTAACCGTAAAGGCTCATTTGCACTAGCGCGACACGACACCGATTTTGGTCTGCCGACTGTCTTTGGGAGCGTCTTTTGTCGTGTCTTCGTCCCATTTACAATGCAACGACACCAAGAGTCCGCCCCACAGACCATCGGCGTACTCTTGGTGTCATTGCAGTGTAACTGGGACGACGACACGACAAAAGCCGTTCCCAAAGACAGTCGGCAGACCAAAATCGGTGTCGTGTCGCGCTAGTGTAAATGAGCCTTAAGGGACAAGGAGAGAACAGGGAACGAAGACGCGTTAGGTACATCTTAGTCGAAATCACGAAGAAATGAACATGGGTAGGAGATGTACCGTGAAGCTAAGATAACTGCTAGTCACAAAGAGTAACAGAAGTATTCCAAGAGATGGCAGGCGCGCGAGGGCGAGCCAGTAAGCTAGGTGGGCCGATGAAATTAAGAAGTTTGCTGGTATAACCTGACCGCAGCAAGCGCATGACCTGGCTAATTAGCGAAACATGGGAGGAGGCCATAGCCCTGCAGCGGCTGACGACGGACGATGGACAAATTGTCAATAAGGGTGTCTGTCTCTGTCTCTGTGGAGTGAGTGAGTGAGTGAGTGAGTGAGTGAGTGAGTGAGTGAGTGAGTGAGTGAGTGAGTGAGTGAGTGAGTGAGTGAGTGAGTGAGTGAGTGAGTGAGTGAGTGAGTGAGTGAGTGAGTGAGTGAGTGAGTGAGTGAGTGAGTGAGTGAGTGAGTGAGTGAGTGAGTGAGTGAGTGAGTGAGTGAGTGAGTGAGTGAGTGAGTGAGTGAGTGAGTGAGTGAGTGAGTGAGTGAGTGAGTGAGCAAGCACACGATGGAAGCAGTGGTACTACGAGAGAACGTATACTGGCTGGCTTCAGAATAACTTGAATCACCTGCGGTTGGCATGGCTTGAAGGCTCTCGAACAAGGCTCGTAAAGCCTCGGAGAGTCTCACCTAACGTGAGCAAAACACTGCCTGATTCCGAATTCAACGCATGCGCCTAGTGCGAGTGAACAGCGGCTTGTTGGCGGAGCATGAGGTAAACACTGTGTCGCTGGATGCGAAGAAAAATAAGCAGGAAAGTTTTCGTCCTAGAGAGGAGCAGCAACACGGTCGGCAGGAAAAAGGGGGATCCCGTGCGACTGCACTGATAAACGACGACTGGATCCGCGGCACGCTCCGTATTTATATACTTGTACACGGACTTGGCTGTTTTCTTGGCTGCCCGTTTTGTTGAGAGCGCGATTTCGCGTTCGGTTTCGAGAATGAAGAAGCGAGGGCGATCACTCTCTCTTCGGGGCACAAAGAGATAGCGCGACTGCGCACGACCAAGATGCCAGCGTGAAGGCAGAGAGATCTGCGCTACCCAAGAGGTGGCGGGGGCCACTTTCCGCGGCGCCCGCGAAAAGTAAAATATATATAAAGGATAAAGCCACCGAAGGTGAACGCGGCAAGAACGCTTCGTCGTCGCGGGGCGTCCCGAATGCGATAACTGATGATGCTCTTTCTCAACTCTGTTTCTTTTCGGGCCTGTCTTTTCTCTTAACCCGCCGACCCCCCCCTCAATCCCACCCCCGCTCTCTCTTTACCAGTGCTGCTTGCTCGCGCACGTACGTGAGCGCAGAAGAGGCGGAGAGGGGGGTATCGACTAAACGGGACCACGGCGTGACGGAGCACGTCTTCGTGAGCGCAGCAGCGCGTCGTGGCGAGAAAGCGCGACGCGCCGCCCGCGCACGTTCGAACTTCCCAAACGAACGACGCGATATCGGCGCCCGTTTGTGCGCTAAGCGCCCCGGCGTCGCGTCGCCCGGTTGAGGAAGTGCGTGGTAGTGGTGGTGGTGGCTGGATGGCGGTGGCGACCGCTTCGAACGGTAAACACCAAAACTGGAGCGGCCTGCGTTGCGTTCCTCTAGTGGTGGTGGGAGGGTCGAGAAAGAAAAAGAAACAAAGAAAAAGGAAAATACGGGGGTGGTATAACAACGGAGAGATGTTCCACAAAGAGAAGAAGAGGAGGAAGAAGCGAAAGCTCGTCGATTCTCGCCACGCCACGGAGCGCGCGAGACAAACGACGAGAAGCGAAAAACTGGCTTTCGCCGCCCGATCGGTTTATACTCGTATATGTATTGGAGGCTGCAGAAGCCGGGCAAGTGGCCGCGCGGATCTTCGTTCGCGGCTTAAGCGCGTGCGTGTGTGTATGTGACCTCAATAAGGGAAAGTGCCGATGGTGACTCGTCTGCCGTCCTTCTCCCTTTCCCTCCAATATACCTCTCTGCTTAAAAAAAATTTATTGCCCTTCTTCGTGGTATGACTTTATTTTTGTTTGCAGGCGTCAGGAAGAGAGGCCGGCTTAGCCTCGTTTTCGAGCGACCGCTGAAAAAAAGACAAATAATATCCTTTCGCTGCCGCACACGCGTGAGCGAGTTCCTGGTCGGCGTAGTAACTATAATGCGAACCCTGCTCGTTTGAGCGATTGATTACGTTCTGCTATTGTTAAAATGTCGTGAATCTGGACCGATGTCTACATCAGCGAAAGGAAGCCACATTGGGAGACACAGACACACTTGGATGGAATCGTGCATATATTAGAGACAAGACAATTTGAAGGCTAGGTGTTTCTTTTTGTTAGTTTGTGAAATGTAGGAAACAGAAACTATAGGTTTAATAAGTGCCGCTCCGCCAATGAGTACAGTACTCGTTATGTAGCAGTTCCTGGTAGAGCTGCCGACGCGTAACGGGTAACGAAAATTAACGACGCGTAACGGGAGAACAGAAAATTAACAACGCGAGACACAGCGGCCGTTAATTTTTGTATTAATTAAACAATTTAATACTTAAAGACTCTCTTGATACTTGATACGCAAATTAAGCAAACGAAATATCAGCACAGTTGGCAAACTATGTGTGAAAGTGAATTCTGACGAACAAGTGAAGTCTGTAAGAGCCTTCAATCGACGTCTGTAAGAGCTAAACATCAGCTATACCCTATAGTTGGAATATTATTAAAGTAAATTAGTTTCCTGTTTCAAAGGAGGCACTCACATCTTGTTTCGCTCGAGAGATCTCCCATGTTAAGTTAGCATACAATATAGAGAAGCAGAATAATGACCGTACAATTTCGTTCGCACCAGTAATGTGTCTCAACCACTGATCCATATGCACGGTTGCAGTGTGTCATTTACTACGTGGAAGTTAAGATAGCCCCATCTACAGCGGTACCTCTCAATCCCGTGCATGGATAGCAATTAAAAAATGTCTCAATTTCCCCTGAACCTCCGTGCCTTTGTATGCATGACTTCTCTGACTGTCGAACAGTTAATAAAGAACACACGCGCGCATCCATTTGCGTCTGCGCATACACCAGCGTCTCTACATTTCCATTTTCGTGATTTAATGATGTCATTGTTAATCGCAACCGTCACGCTATAAAGCCTATTTTTATTTCGAATCTGCTTCCCGGTAGCAATTCCATGATACGTAGATAGATCTTACGAGCGTTGAGTCTTTCGACGAAGCGAGCTCTGCACAGGTACGTATTAACGCGATAGCGTTAAAGAGCTCGTTTCGCAGAAATTCCGGCGTCGGCGTCAGCGTCAGCGTCGGCGTCGGCGTCGTTGGTTGTGAGCGAAAAATCATCATCTTGTCCGTGACCGAAAAATCATCATCTTGTCCGTGACCGAAAAATCGAGAAAGATGCAAATAAAATAAATAATAAAAATTTTCGGGTCCGAGTGAGGATCGAACCCGGGTTGTCTGCGTGCCAAGCAGGTGTTCTACCACACAGCCATGCCTCTGCTTGGAAATAATGTGAAAATAACTTCCTCTGCTTGGAAATGCAGTGAAAATAACTTCCACGATTCGCAAACGCAAGCGTCCTTTATATAGGCGTCGCAATATAACATGTAATTTCCCAGGAATATTGCGTGGTACAAGCGTACATTGCCATCGGGCGTCAGAATATGTGACTATCATAACGATTCCATAGTTTAAAACCAGCCACCCATTACAAACAGCACACACCTTACTGCGCGTATTCCTTTAACACCAGGTAGTGGGTGCATAGCAAGTTCGAAAACATTTCCCACATTTGCCGCGCATAATTTCTCCTGGTTTAAAGCATACTACCCATTACATAGTATGCACTAAGTGATTGAAGTACGCGCTAGGGACGGGATATCGCTATCGCGTTCAACTCTTAAAGGCGAAGCTCAATTTTTTGTACAACTCGTGCCACAAGTTTCCGGGTCATATGATCCCAACAAGAGCCATATATTTCCGCAGAATCGGCGCGTAGTATGGAACTCGAATTTTTGCGTGTTCGATATAGAATATACCAAGTGTTCCTTACTACGCGATAGACTTTATTTCACAAGAAAGTACCGTGAATTCACTGTTGTATTCGCATATAGGCTACACTTGATTAGGCGGGCGTTAGGAAGACGGAAAATTTCGGCTATAACCATCCTACTCGTTTCACGCCCACTAATAAAGTTTCCGATTATTCACTTCACGGAATACGTCACTGCGAAGTTGACGCCGAATAGTCCTGGTGCCTTGCTTTGCTGAACACAGATCATGTGAAATTTTGATAAAACTTTGTCCCAGAAATTTGCCGAAAAGGAATCTCTCGGCGTTATGGTACTCGACTGCTGACACGAAGGTCGCGGGATCGAATACCGGCCGAGGCGGCCGCATTTTCGGTGGAGACGAAAATGCTTGATGCCCTTGTACTTAGATTTCGGTGCCGGTTGAGGAAGCCCAGGTGGTCAAAATATCCGTAGCGCTGCACTACGGCGTCTCTCATAATTACGTCGCGCTTTTGGGACGCCAAGACCCCAACAATTATTATTATCGGTTCCTGTCTGTTTTAATACTGGCATTACCAAACCATAAAACTTGTTATTCCTTTCTTTATTTTTTTTTCTCAGAGTATTGCCGTTTCAGAGTTTCAGAGTTCCGTACCTCCGTCATCACCACCGGGTGAAAACGAGGCGAAAGGAGCGGATCCAGAGGAAGAATTGGAGGACCAGTGGGAGGCTCTTTCGTTGACGCAGGACCCTCAAAACCAGCTGCAGTTGGTGAAGAGGGCTCAGGCGGCGGCAGCGAGGCATGGCTAGCTACCTGGACTGAGGATGCCACCCACCTTATGGCTGAAGCACAAAGAGCCTGGTCCAAACAATAAATTCATTTCTCTCGCTCTCTCACTCTCGCCTCCGAGATGGCAAGCTGGTGCGATCTTGGAGGCCACGGACATATCATACAAGGAAAAGAAAGCCCGCTGCCTCCGCCGTTCCTTCCCGAACAGCGCATGCTGCCTGCCACCCGGTTTCGCGTCGTATCCGCCGCGCATCGTGTCTTTCCGTCGTCGTCGTCGCTCGCAGGCACGACGAATGACGCACGCCGGAGCCGGCAAGCATATGGGCGACACCGGCGATAAGAAAGGTACGCAGCCCCGGGGCAGGACAGGTCTCCGGTAGCATGCAACGACAGGCGGGCCGCCTCTCATTGACATGCTCACGGCGATTCGTGTCTCGCCTTGCCGAGACCCTATTCCAAACCACGTCTCTACTTCAAGATCTGGCCGGCATGCATGTAGCGTCGTCGCCCCAGCTGCGCAATAAGTCGCTCTCTCGTCGTATGGCTTTCTCGTACGGCGTGACGTCATCGGCTCCCGTGTGTGCGCACGCGCACCTTTCTTTTCTTCGCCTCTTGCGCAAGCGAGGCACACTTGGCGAGGGAGGATGCACAGCTGATTGGGCTTCGTGCTCTGAAAGGTAGCAGGAAGGACATTATCTTATTCTCTCTCTCTTTTTTTTCTCGTTATTATTTTTAGGCAGCACGGCGCGAGACACGTGAGTGGTGGAGCCCGGTATCGTTGTCGTCAAGGCGATGATAACGTTCGTCGTTGTCAACGACGCGGCGCTCTTGCGTACGTGATTAAATAGGCACGTACGCGTTGCACGCGCGTCACTTTTGCATATCTATGCGACTCAATACGAGTAACGGGGTGCGAAAATGATTGAGAGACCGACGTACGCGCCACGGGGAATTGAGAGGGTGCAGTGCAGATAGGCGTAATTTCATAAGGCCTCTAGCTAAAGCCAAGAAGCGATGTTGAAAGGGGAATTCGATGCTATCGATGACAGGTGTGTGGTTGGTTACGCGAAAGCACCAATAAGAAATATTCTTTCGAGCGTCGCGTTTTGGGTAGACCAGCGCATACTAATTAAAAAAAGAAACACGACCTTGCTGCCGTGCACGACCTTTGAAGAAAGCTTCAATGCCATTGGATCTATTACAAGTGACACTTTTTTTCACTCCACCTCTCCGCGTATGGACAACTGCACTGCAAGCGACGTAGCTGAGCACGAGTAGATCAAAGTAATGACCTCCAGCTTACATGTATGTAAATAACACTAACTGCCACTTTTTGTCGTTTTTTCTTCTATAGGTTTATAACTGTCAGAGTAGCCCTGCCTGCAATTTGGCCAAACAACTGCTGCTGCTGCTGTTTACTCTGATGCATGCAAATCTTATGATAGAGACCGAGGCTACCACTTCAATATTCCGGTTTTTTTCAACGTCTCCTTAGCTATTCAACAATGTGTATGAAAGATTTGAATCCGCCTTCAACGTTTTTACCTTTTTTTTCTACTTTATTCTTTCTAGCTATTTACAATCACAAGCGACAGGCCCATTTCCTGCTAAGAAGGCAGCGCATTCCGTGATTTCCATTTATTTCTGTATTAAGTCGTCCGTATCCCACTCTCTTCATTTTAATCTCCGCGTATTCCTAAAGTAGATCAGAACCTGGCTTAGGGCTTCCCGTGCGCTACAAACCGAGGGACTTGTTCTGGGGCTTCAGCTTTTGTTGTTCCGTGCTGTAATCCTACTTTCTTGTCTTATCAAAGAAAAAAAAATTACACCATCTCCCGCTAAAGGGAACCATGTGTAGATGTGAAGCAGCGGGCGCTAACGCTTACACTGGCGGCGGCGTTGACGCTGGCGCTCATCGCAGCGTTGCGCAGGAGAGAAAACTGGGGAGGCGCAAGGCAGGCAGTGATGGAGCAGTTTTTCCTACTAGAACATGCCAATCGCTGCTAATGGGCAATGAGAGACAGAAGACTCCGACTGGACACAGAGACCCGCACTCCGCTTTTAGTTAACGCGCACGCTGCGAATTTTTATTGTTCAACAACGCACAGGAGAAATCTCCCACCGGCACCAGCATGGAGGTCAAGATCCATTGCCATATATACGGGATGGCCAGTGAATGGTTGTGCAGCGCGAGCAGTCTGTTTTTTCAACCAAGAAACTCGCTAGCAGACGCTGCCTGCGTCGGCGTCGCGAGGCGAGAGAGGGAGGAGCGTAGGAGAGGGGAGAGAGGGGGGTGACACGCATGCGCAGTGGGAGTGTGAACGCCGTGGGCAGGGATGCGTAGAGGAGAGAGGGGGGAGCGTAGGAGAGGAGAGAGAGGGGGGGACGCGCATGCGCAGTGGGAGTGTGAACGCCGTGGGCAGGGATGCGTAGAGGAGAGAGGGGGGAGCGTAGGAGAGGAGAGAGAGAGGGGACGCGCATGCGCAGGGGGAGTTAGACGCCGCGGGCAGGGATGGAAAGAGGGGAGAGAGGAAGGGAGGCGCATGCGCAGTGTGGGTGTGGTTGCCGCGGGGAGGGATGCCTAGAGGAGAGAGAGGGGGGAGAGGAGGTTTTTTATTTTTATTTTTTTTTACTGTTTGCGCATGCGCAGTAAGGGTGGGCACGCGGCACACCACCACCACCACCACCACCACCACCGGATTAAGCTTCGCCATAAGATGCTTCACATCTAAAAACCACGCCTTTCTATATAACCCACTGGGATCCTCGCGCCTCACAGGCTCAGTACAAAAGGATGAAAAGGCGAGTTAACAAACAAGGCAGCGAAGGAGCCGCACAAAGATTCTATTCACGCCGTGTTTTCCTAACCCTCCAAAGTTTCATCTTCTGATTGAAGTTTAGGTTTAACAAAGCTACGTTGTATACACACCGCGCCCTGAATGCAGTCTCTCGCCTTTTACACTTGTTTGCCATTGTCGTGCTTTTTTCTTTCTTTTTTTGTTTTTCTTTTTTTTTTTTCGTGTGCGAGTGTCCAAAGTTGAAGACTTTGGGGGTAGGGAATGGGGCTGGGTGCTGTTGGGGTTCGGGACGTCCTTCTTCTAGATTTCTGTTTTCTCTTCGTCTATTTCCCCCCCCTGTCTTTCTCGCTCATTTCTTCAGACCGGTGTCAATACTGTCCTCGCCACCTTCTGGGGACATCAAGATCACCAGCGCCTTGGGCGTGCTCTCTCATCCCACAACACACTGTTTCCTCCCGAGGTGCCCAACTTATTCCTCCACCGCCACAATCCATAAAGAGATTTTGGGGAATGGTGGGAAGGCCTTTCTCGATGCAACCCTAGGCGCGACCCTTTCCCAATTGGCGCTGTCTTTTCTTCAGGCGTTACTCGCTGCCACTCTTTCTCACTTCCTTGATTTCCCTTTCCCTTCAACACCCCGGCAGAATCTCCGCCGTCTTGGTCCGAAGAGAAGAAGAAAAAAAGAGGAGATAGGGAAGTGTTTGTTTTTCTAAGGCATGTTTCAGCACTCGACAGGGTCTCTATAGCTAAAGGGCTGGTCACTTTCGTTTTTTGGACGTGCTGTCTTTTTTCTTTTTTTTTTTCTGGGACGCCCCTTCATGCAAACAGAGCACTGCTTCACAAACATACCCCCTCCCCCTTCCCTATTTGGCTCACTTCTATCCCCCCCCTACCCTCCCCCCTCCCTTCGTTTCTCCAGAGGACCACAACTCTCTCGCGTTTGTCAGCCTGCGGCCACGCACTCACCCTTCTTTTGTTAAGCCCAACGCCGAACGAAAGAGTGACGCTGGCCCGAAGCGTATACGTGAGTGTTTGCGTTGGAAAACGCGGTGGCCCGGCTACATACACAGAGCGTGCGAGAGGCTGTCCGCGGGAGCAGCACCAGCCCTCGCCCTTCTTCGTCTTCTCTTTTTTCGCGGCGGCTGCTGCGGCCGCGGTCGAGAAAGAAGTACCCTTGAATGGCGTCTCGAGAACCGTTTAAGGCCCCTTGATTGACAGCGATATATTTTCGCGCGTCCGCAAGAATTGCTCCGAATAATGGGCGCTGCCATACGAGCTATCGTCACGGGGCGGCGTTAAAGAAGACGTGAGCCCTCGATAGGCGGCGTCTTCCATGGGAGACGCTGCTGCTGCAACCGGAGACGGACTTGTTGTTTGCCTTTGCGCCGTGCCGTCTGTCAGCGCCTTTTGCTTCTCACTCTCTCTCTCTCTCTTTCGCTATCTCTCCTACACACTCAAGGTGCCTTCGCACTGCCCTGCTTGCCGAGTTTGTGGTCCGTTTTGTTCTCGTGCTTTTCGTTTAAGCGCTTCGCGTGGGACACGCTGCCAAAGAAACATCCGCGCACCTTCTCGAAGAGGTGGCGGCCCGCGGCCGCAACTTTCTCAGCCCAGCGCCAGCAAAGAAGGCGCTCCGCCGGTTTTTTGTTTGCCGGCGGAAGTGGCGGAACGCTTCACCGCAGGTTCTGTCGAGGAGCTTCTTCTCTGTGTCGTTTTCGTACTTTTTCGTCGGTTTTTGGCCCCTGCTGCTAAGCACGGGGCCGAACCATCGGGAGTGAAAGTGAAGAAAAAGAAGTGAAACGGACAAAGCGTGCTGACGGTGTCACTCGCTATGGGAAAGGACGAAGCTTGGTAAACAAGAGCTTTTCTTGTGTGATGCCCTGTAACTTTCTATCTTGAAAGCGTTCACTTTATTTCGGGCGTCAGATGCCCACTGCGTTTCGAGCGTGTTTTTTTTTTTTTTCGCTTTATGTCAGCTCAGTTTCCATGTGGTAGTCATGCTAATTACCTAATGTTCACTAGTTCTAAGTTCGTGTGATATTTCGTTTAGCATTTCGCGATCGATTTGTCACTCTTGGAGGAGGAGTAGGTGAAAAGGCAAGGAGGTAAACCAGACACTCGTCCGGTGTGCTACCCTACTCTGAGGAAATGGAATTAATGGATGAAAAAGAAAAAAAAAATGAAGGAGGGAGGCGCTGTGAGTGCGTAACAGAGGCAGCTGCCTACGCCTACAATTGATCACTGTGGTCAGCCGATGTTAAAGAACAGTATTGCTGTCCACGTCTCTTTGCAAGCCCGTGACCCGTAAGCCCACTGCCCAATGGTACCGTGCTTAAACATGTTCTATGTTCTAGTTCGTGTAACGCAATCTGAAAGAACGTCGCGTTGTTTATTGTAGCTTTTGCTTATAACAACCAATACAGAGAAGGATATTGTCTTTTAAAGTTGAACAATCTGTTGGACTCGCTGGTGAGAAATTTCTCTTTCCCCTGCTGTGCAGAAGCATCTGCCTATACGACAGTAGCGTTTGCAGGACCAGATGAAGTGCTCTGCATCGCCAGCCATTATTGCAGTAAGTAGCAGATGGACAAGTGCCATCCCTGACTTCGAAAATCCATGCCACTTTAGTTGACTTTGGAAACCACTGCATCAATCCTGTGTTGTAACGGTGCCCAGAAGCGGTGACCTCATACATACAATGATGCAGTCAGTGCTTGAAGATAACTTCTTGGCCTACTTGGTATTGCTTGCTGTATGACAGCAACGAAAGTCACCCACGTCGTCGTGTTTGTGTCTTTCTAGTGTGTGTTGTCTTTCCTAGCGGTGAAATGCCATACGCAGTCAGTAGCTAAAGAATAACAAACCTGTACCTGGACGTGATTTTTAACTTTTATAATGTATCTCGTGCTTTACTTGAAAAGAGTGGTGCGAACTGAACTAAAACATGTGGTGTGCCTGTGAAGTCCAATCAGTGGCTGAGAAGGTGAGCTGGCATTTTGTCTATCAAAATGATAAACAGAGCTGACCCCGAGGCGAGAAGGACGGAACACATGCGTTGCTCTGTCACTATTAAATGTTGCCTGTGTTAATGTAGTCTTCGTTTGCCGTTCACTCCCTGTGAATTCTCGTCATGTTTCTTAGTACCGCACAGTGTTTTATAGATGTCCGTTTAAAATTATGTCTAGCGTTTGTATAAGTTCTACTGACACCATTTCGAACTTTTAGTGTATAAGTGCCTCCAGTGTTTGTGTACAATTGTTCAATAAACTTTCCTTTTTCGTCCTTCATTACGTGGAGTATATGGGACGGACTTGATGCTTTCCCATAGTAGAATATGAATACTCTAAATAGTAAAAGAGGCTTTCCAAGCACACATTTACATTGTACATGTGTCCTCCGGTTTGTACCCCCCGCCCTCAAAAGTTTTCGGAACACAAAATTTGCGAAAATGATATATTCCCGCTTTGTCTTTGAACATAGCCCCCCAAACAGATGTTCCAGCTTGTAGTAGTCCTTGCGACCTACGCAGCTACCTGCTAGGTTAGATGCACCTTGCACTAACAGAGCAGAAATTCGCATTTTCAGTGGAGCATATTTCGTGGGATCCGGGCTACCGAGATGTACTGTCTAATCGTTCCTGGGATAATCCTGCATCCTACCCACCATCTCGAAAGAAGAAAATCCAGAATAAAGAAACTGCGACAAGACTACGGCCGAAATCCGGACACAAGATACACCGATGCAGCGAAATGTCCAGGAATCCCAGCCCATGCTGTAAGCGTAGTCGATAGCGAAGGCAAAGAGAGAACGGCAGCTAGCATCTTAACTGCAGAAATCGATACGGCAGAAGAAACAGCCATAGCCCTAGCAATTTCAACCTGTGCTGAGACAGCAATAATACTAACCGATTCCCAAGCAGCTTGTCGAAATTTTCAGAAAGGGATAATTTCCAGGCAAGCCTTAGAAGTTCTCACCGCTGCAGCAAAGAAGAACCTGCCAGAAACGTTCATCGTTTGGACTCCCGGTCACGAGTCCCTGATGGGAAATGAGGCAGCCGACGCTTCCGCCCGAGCTTATGTTCACCGGGCTTTCCCACCGGACGCACTGAGGAGGAAGGAAGATGTGCCGAAAAAGGTACAGTGAAATATTGCAGCACTACAGGCTAGGCAGAAGAATTTATCCGCCAGCTCACCCCAGCCTGACTAGGGAAGAGGCAGTAATCCTCAGGAAGCTGCAAACGAACACTTACGTTCATGGCACACTACTTCACCGTATCTCACCAACTGAGCACTCGTACAACTGCAAGTACTGTGATGTCCCGGACACCCCTATGCCACATGGTATGGGGATGCAGACAAAACCCAAGCGCCGCCGCACTAACCGAAGAGCAGTGGGAGGCCAAGTTGTCGGACCCAAGCCTGAAGAATCAGCGAAGCTTGGTTCAACGGGCGCGGGAGATGGCGAAGGCCCGCGGCTACCTGGAATAAGGAGGCCGCCCACCTTGGGCGCACAGTGCGCTTGCTCGCAATAAAAGTTTATTCTCTCTCTCAGTGGAGCCCGCGTTCCGTGAACTTTTGGGAGCGGGTGTACGTGCCGTTAAAGCGATTTTTCGTTGCCCGGTGCAGTTGTACTCACCTGAGTTGTTGTTACTAGTATGCAGTACACTAACCTGTGTGCACAATATGACAGAGTAGGCAAGATGGCGCAACAACCACATGCCGGAAGTGGTTGGAGAATTTGAGCGGCTACGGCGGTGGGATGCGTTGCCCCACTCGCCAGAGATTGTCACAGTGGGGCGTAGTTCCCGACAATCGCTGTCCCAACTGTGACGAAAGAGAAACAATCCACCGTACGATCTTTGAATATGTGGCGGGCAAAGGCGTGTGGACACGTCGTGTGGCGTCAATTCGAAATCTCTGTTTCTTTGCGTGGTCGGCGCAAGAGGGGTTTGTTTGCTCAGGTCGTACTTTCTGTCCACGATGTTGCGATTGTGGCGTCGACGCTGTGTAGCCGAAGCACGCCGACAACCACAACGAGCTTCATGCCCAGGTATCACACATACATCAAACCTGGCGACACACCCCTCATGAGAGGCTCAAGCGGAACAGTTAGCGGTTATGTATGACAGGCTAACTCCGCCTGGTGCTACACCCCCCCCCCCCTCCACCACAGATTCAGAGAAGTCGCACGACTACATACCGACGTTAGAGCGCACAGATCACCTAGCCCTTTATTACAAATTACTGGTTAATCCGAACTCACAACCACTAGTTTTATGAATGGCGCAATAGCATTCTTGCGTTCTTGCATTAACGATTTCCTGTGCCTCTATAAAAGAGAATCGGTCGCCGCGGTCGTACAGCGCACGCTTACGGTGCTAGGCTGCTGACCCGAAAGTCGCGTTTTCGATCCCGGGATGTCTTTCAATGGAGGGTAAATGATAGAGGCCTCTGTACTTAGATTTAGGTGCGCGTAAGAAAAATCTAGGTGGTCGAAATCACAAGGGGGGCTTCAACTACGGCTAGCCTCAATCATATCGTGGTTTTGGCCCGTTAAAGACCCGAGAATCTATTATAAACCAGAATTTTCATTGCTTGTAGGGCGAAGCCATCTTTGGCGGTGGGCTGAGGGTCGGTTGAAGCGAACGGCATCTATAGCGTCCTCAATGGCTTGAATTACTTTATTACTACGTGATTTTGAGGAACACGCCGTCGGTATGCACGTATAGCGTATAAGTGAAGGGCTAAGTCAGGTTCTGATCGTGCCAGGCAATAACATCTAGGCTTCTTCGCGCCAAAACCACGGATACGATTATGAGGCACGCGTAGGAAAGGGATCCGAAAATTTCGACCATCTGGTGTCCTCTAACGTGCACTGACATTGCACAGTATACACGGGCCTCTAACATTCCGCCTCTATCGAAGTGGCGACCGCCACGGCCGGTATCGAACCCGCGACTTTCGGGTGAGCAGCTGAGCACCGTAAACACTATGCCGTTGAGGCGGATGATCGCGCCAGGTATGCGTGGATATTATGTGATGAAGCGTGTCGGATGCGAACGACTTGACACCGAAATGCGCTACATGACTAGCATTGCTGCATGACTTGCAGTTGCACAATTTCCTTGAATGTTCGCACTAGGGCAAAAATTTTGTACTCTTGCCATTAGCTCCGCTGTGAGAGTAAGGGAATTTGATGTGTTTAGACCACATTCCTTTACTCTCGTACCTTCAGTTAGATCACGTCGGAGGCGAAATGCCAAGGTCCGTGAGCTTAGACTTAGGTGCACGTCAAAGAACGCCAGGTGGTTGATATTTCCGGAGTCCTCCACTACGGCCTCCCTCAAAATCGTATAGCGGTTTCGGGACGTCAACAATTATTATATTACCAGTTAGAGCGAGCAGCGAGCAAATATTTCCATGCGTGCCTTTTCTTTGTTTCATTGGGAGGGACCAGGTTTCACTCACAAAACCTGTCTCACAAGCGTTCACTCGGCGCAAGCCGCACCTTAAATGCATCGGTACGTACTAAAATGCTGTCGACGATTAAAAAGCGAAAAGCCGTCGACATTCTGAATTTTGGGCGCGCCCCAGCGATAACGCTGGAGTGTACGATGACAACACTTAACAGCCGACGTGCTTCACCTGCTCATATCCTGATTATCGACCACCGACGACACTGCCAGTCGCTATAATCGTACTGTTACTTGCTTGCGATTAACCCGATATTTGCCGCTTCGACTTCTCGGTTCTTCACCGTCACGACCACGTGACAAAATATTCTTGACCCCAGTTATCAACTGTTGGCGCCGGCCGGCACAAGGGATTGCAGGTTTGGCGCAGTTACAGCAGATGGCGAGCGGAAAGCTGGCGGTAAGCATGTGATATATATCGTTGGTGTCGTTCCTTCCGCCTGTCTCAGCAGTAGCCGGCAAAAGATGTATCCCATAAAAGCGCCAAAATATTCTGGTTCGATGCATCGATAAGGCTTCACAAGATAACTGCGCCTCATGGACTCGCAAGATGATGCGACGATGTCCACCGCATCGGCAGTGTACAGTCACCACCGTGGTTCCCTGTACTATATGGAGGGACCTGACGTCCGCGCTTTACCGATACCAAGGTGAGACGCAAGACCATTTTGTCCAGCCCAGCGTCGGCGAATCCTATCCTCTGAAAACACAGCCACGGCTGACTGGAAACGCTCCGTTCCGCTTTTTTCTATTCTGGCACCTGGACACACACGCACGCGTACACGAGCGGAGCTTGCATGACTCACTTCTTGCTGTGGCAAGAACGCCGGTAGGACCAGGCGGTTAAAAAGAAAAATGAGCGAGCCATGGCGCCATCGCTGCTTCCCCCTTTTCTTTCTTTCTTTGTCTTTCTTCGCACCGTGTTGCACCTTATCTGGGCGCCAGCGCGCGCCGATCTCGCCAGCACAAACTCGGCTGCGGCGTCGCGTCGAGGTCGACTTGCCCGTTTCTCTCTCGCCCTTTGAGGCGCAGTAATTGTTTTCCACCCGCAAGTGGACAAGACTCCTTTTCGCGGCGATATAGGAACTGCTTCGGCGAGGTACTACGCGCAAGCGGTGGTGGCGACGGCAAAGGCGCCGGCTCCTGCCGTCGTCGACGTCCTGGAGGTGGCGTATTGTCCTTCCGTATACTTCGCTCCGCGGTATATCCGTCTGGCGAGAATCTATTTTGGCCAGTCGCCATCTCATCTTGAGGGACTTCAACCTTGGTCAGCCTCGGCCCTTCTCCGAAAAGGCGGTCGCCCTGCCGCCTATTCGCGCCACCCGCGGCGCTTAAAAAATAATAATCAAAAGAAGTTGGCGACGAGGACCACAGACCTCCACCGATAGCAAGGCTCTTTATTTCATCTTATCTGCGCTTGCGTTCCGCGTACAGTTTCCCGTAACCCATTTATCACTTCCGTTTCGCCTTTGCATTCGAAGTCCCCTTTTCATTCCGCTCTGTTATTTTTGCGTTCGAAAACGCTGACCTTACGTCGACGTCTTTTGGTCGGCACTATGACAGTTATATGGCTGCAGAGCGTTTCCCCATGAGGGGCGGCGCACAATAGCAGTGCGCTATCTCCGCCGGGCGGAAGGACGCGCAAACCGTGTGAACTTAATTATGCCCGCCGCTGTTCGGCTGCCAAGTCTTTTGCCGAGGTGTGAGTATACGGCATTATACGGCATGCGCCTGCTCATGACACGCTTTAATAGAAGGCGCGTGCACGGAAAGAGATGACTTGCAATTTACGCAGACGCCTCTTTGAGTTCCATCTCCCCCCTTCCCACCCTTCCCACCCCTCCTATACCAGCACACACCTTGCATCCGCTCTTCCTTCTCCCATTTTCGCCAAACACAGACCAGCGTTTTAGGGTCCAGCCACTTTAAGAGGCCCTCTGAGTATTGGCATGGTCACCTGATCTATCTATCTATCTATCTATCTATCTATCTATCTATCTATCTATCTATCTATCTATCTATCTATCTATCTATCTATCTATCTATCTATCTATCTATCTATCTATCTATCTATCTATCTATCTATCTATCTATCTATCTATCTATCTATCTATCTATCTATCTATCTATCTATCTATCTATCTATCTAATGTAATCTAATCAAGCGTATAAGAATTGCCCGTTCGATAACACAGGGGCGCTTGCGCGAAGCTCTTTCATGAGGAAGTAGCCCCACGTTTTCTTAATTATGCGTAATCGAGTTTCTGCCCGAACGTTGCACTTTTTTTTTTAAATCTCATAGATAATCGGTTTCTTTCTCTTTCGCCCGTCGTCCTCTTCTTTCGTTGACGATTATAAAACTAAATTCGTATATTCAGCCTTAATAAGCGCCTGTAACCATCGCCTTAGCGGTTTGGCGCTGAAGCGAGGACTTCGGAAAGAACATAAATAACTGAAGGAAGCCGACCCACGCGTAATCTCTCACGGCAGGCTCATATTATGCTACATACATATACAACGCGGATGTTCGAAGCAGCGCGATAATTAAGCACCGCGTTGCCTCTCGCTTTCTTTATCGCGATTACAGGGCGTCCGTATAGATATGTATATACTAACCAGTATCAGCCCCCTCAATCTGCGGACACTAATCGTTTCTGGGCGGGTAATTGCTAATCGATGAACGGTGTTCTTACCCTTCTCGCTGCGATATAGAGCTAAGGGTAGATCGCTCACATAAAACGTCTTAAATACGTAACGTGGCCGGACAAGCTTTCGGCGGCGATCGCTCGCGTCGATGGGGCGTTGTATTTTTTCTTTTTTCTTCTCGATTTGAATCGTGGAGCCGCAAATGTACGCAGCGCATCCAAGTATAAGGATCTCAGAGTGCGAGACGAATATCTAATGAAGTTGGCCAGCCCCTTTCTCCGTAGATGGGAAATCAGTCAGACGTGTGCGGCTGGTGAACGAGTTTCAAGGCGCAGTGCCTGAGGAGAAAGAAAGAAAGAAAGAAAGAAAGAAAGAAAGAAAGAAAGAAAGAAAGAAAGAAAGAAAGAAAGAAAGAAAGAAAGAAAGAAAGAAAGAAAGAAAGAAAGAAAGAAAGAAAGAAAGAAAGAAAGAAAGAAAGAAAGAAAGAAAGAAAGAAAGAAAGAAAGAAAGAAAGAAAGAAAGAAAGAAAGAAAGAAAGAAAGAAAGAAAAGAAAGAAAGAAAGAAAAGAAAGAAAGAAAGAAAGAAAAGAAAGAAAGAAAGAAAGAAATATCTTGCTTGCAAAGAAAGAAAGAAATATCTTTTCCAGCATTACTCGTTCACGCCCTGAACGTACCTTTAATAAATTTTCCATTCCATTCCATTCCATTGATTCCTTTATTTGTAGTTTCTGTTGAAAGACAATTCACAAGCACATTTTGTTTAATCGTTCGCAAAAGTCGCGAAAATATTTAATATAGTGTGGAGAAAGCGCATATAACAGGTTGCGCCGTCGTATGAATCGAAGTTAATATAGCTACGAGCATAGGTCGGCAAAACTTGTGGAGCTCACAGACTCACTTATGAAATATATTTTGCGCTTAGGGCTCACTCAGACTGAGACTCACCAAAATTTTTCTCAGCCGGACTCGCTCGGACTCACACTCACGAAAATTTTTCTTCAACCGGACTCACTCGGACTCAAACTCACCAGAACATTACTCACCCGGACTCACTCAGACTCAGACTCACTGCTCGGTCTGAGTCTGAGTGAGTCCGAGTGAGTCGACTCATGAGTCCGTTAGCCTAGAATTATCTTTTTCGACCATGGTGTCAATGCTCTATAACACCAATGTCTCACGTAATCGGTTCTCATCTTGGCGCATTTTGATATAGTACCTTGAAATACGTGTTATGAGTGCTCGTAAACCAGTAAGGTCACTTTTCTTGAAAGAGATGACAGTATAAGATATAGTTATTAACAACTTCCTTGGAAGAGTTGGCAGGGGGGGGGGGGGGTCAATGCACTCTCCTACGTAATTTGCACCTCTGATCATTAAATATTGAAGTGGTGTATGAGAGAAACTGCTTTGGAATACGTGTGAGTAGACGTGAGCATAAACGTGAATCCAGGCAAAGTGCATAGTAATGTTGAACATGAGTAGATAGTCATATCTACTCATGTTCAACATTACTATCCCCTCGTAGCCTACGAGACACGTAATCATCCCCTCGTTTGAAACTTAGAACTTAGAACAGGCCTGAAACTTAGAACGATGAATTTTTTGCATATAGGATTTTTGTGTTAGCCACATCGCAACGCTTAGCATAGACAATATTTACCTGCTGTTACAGCAAATACCGGGTATTATGAATCAATTTATGGTCCACCTGCTACTACGTTACAACGAGGTTCGACTGTATTCCGCAGAAATTAGTCAGTACCAGCGTGCGCGACGCAATGCCGGCAACTGCGAATAAATACGAAATACGATCTACCAGGATACCACCCGTCGCCGTGTCGCTGTTCGCCGTCTACGAATCGCGAAGGGCTGATGGAGGTACAGTCGCACTCCATATGAGTTGCAACACGCTGTCTGTACTCAAAATGGCGCCAACACTGCAAAGTGGCACCTACATAGAAAAAAAAATTGGTGAATTAAACTCTCTCACTTACGGTACTTTCTGAACCAATTTAATGTTTGTCCGTGTCACTGTTCAGGCTTGGGGTCACTTTAACCACAGCCAGCGTGTTGCAATTCATATTGAGCGCGACATTACGTGCTAAGTTGTGGCCTAAAATAATAAAAAAAACATTCGGCAGATCCCACGCCTTGCGGGAACTGCTTTCATGGGAAGCAGTCAGCAAGCAGTCGTCTGTGCAGCACTTTGAGCTTTGAGTCCAGCGTTACGAGGTGGATCAACGTGCTTTTTGTAAGTGTAGTAGTTGTGTGCACATCGTGGGCTCACCAGGTACATCGACTACACTGGCGTTTTAAGGGTAACTTGTGGTCTGACACAACGTCAGCACTCACGTTAGGGCCCATACGTCAGTATGGGCTCTAATACCCCTGTCACACGTGACAACTAAAGTGCACTTTGAGCGAGTGCACTTACGCTCACAAAGTGTCACTTTGGCGGTGCGCTGCTACACGAGAAAGCGAAGTGTACTTTGGAAATGATAACAGTGGCGATTGGCGGATTAATAGCGCAACATATATTTGTTATTTTTGGGCCCGTGACACAGCGTCGGACCACGTTGTCTTCGTGGAAGTAGCACCAGCGGCACACGCCATCGCAAAGGATTCGAGAACGACTGACCTACACATGTGCAAGTGTGCAAGGGAAGTAAACAACGCGACGGACGCGGCCATTACACGGCATGTGCTCCCGCATCCCCCCCTAGCGGACGTGGCCGCTAACTGCCCGAGGACGGGAGTAGCGAGGTTTTTTGTTGTAGTATGACTTGTTTTAATACATAGCAGTATTCCTAATAACGAAAACAATGGTCTAAAGATACTATGAGCGCCGCTTTCTGCGACAGCGTATTTATCTGCAAGCCACTGCTACCGAGGCTACACACTCGGTCGCAGCGAAGTGAGGTTGGCGAACGCACTTGCCGGCAAGTACACTTTGCAGCGAGTGACACTAAACTTTCTCGTGTGACAGCGTGCAAATGACACTCGCGGCGAAGTGCACTCGGTCAAAGTGCACTTAAGTTGCCACGTGTGACAGGGGTATAACGCACCGTGAGTGCATTTCGTCACAACGAAATGCACCTTACGGTGCGATGATGCGAATATCCTACGAAACTTTCGTTAGCGTATTCCTCCGGGGTCGAGCAACGCGTAAATATAGCTTGCTGAATCATAGGAATACAAATGAAATGTTTATTAGACTGCTATAAAAAGTGGAACCAACACTGGAACCACAATTGACGCTAACCCAACATGACTCCTACATCATGGGATCACATATATAATGTCCATAAATTCCTTATAAAATTAGATAGCCAGCACTGCGACCAGAATTGACGTGGCGCCGACATTAAGCACGACACAGAATGCGTGGGTTCGATTCCTGCTGGGATCTGCCGATGTCGAGTTTATTTAACGCTCTCGTACTTAAATTACCAATGTCTGGTCTCACCGTTCCTGTGTAGGTACTGTCAAACACCTGTGGCACATACCCGCATACCGCGACCCGTGGTACACGGGTATGTGCCACCCGTGTTGTGAGAAAAGGGTTTGACGACGTACTCGACAGGATTTTCACGTTATTCATGTCATGATAAGTCATATTCTTCAACGCTCTTACCCGCCCGTGAGAGTTTTGATCGACACCATGTTAAGAAAATGATCACGAGAGCACCCAGACCTAGGCGGATAGATAGATAGATAGATAGATAGATAGATAGATAGATAGATAGATAGATAGATAGATAGATAGATAGATAGATAGATAGATAGATAGATAGATAGATAGATAGATAGATAGATAGATAGATAGATAGATAGATAGATAGATAGATAGATAGATAGATAGATAGATAAACGCTCAAGGTGCCTTTGGTTCACTAAGAAATGCTTCACATTTAATATCAAGAACCGTTGTACATCCTTTAGTGTAGTGCATGCGTTCGCCGTACGCGCAGAGACACCGAAATAGTATAAAGAAAGGGTCGGTGTGGTATCCCTGTTCGGTGTGATAGCTGTGGCCTCGCCGGCGGCGAATTGCGTAAGAGAGTTCTTACGTCACTGGATCGGAGATGCTGGCGTAAGATAGAGAGACCCACGTCGTTTCTTTTTGCATGCGCTGCACTGCGAAGCCGCGCAATGCAAGAGGGGAAAGGGGGGGGATAAAAACGCGGGCTGCGCTGATACGAGAGCCGCCACTTTTCCCTCTTGAACGTTTTTGCGGTTATTTTTATTAAACGCTCTATTTGCGTACGGATTTCTTCCTCGTTGTTGCTTAGTTTGATGCGTTCTTTGCTCTTCTTTTTATAGGTATTCCTCGAAAGTGCCTGCCTGGCAATTAATGTCGACTGGTGCACCTGCGCCCGCGTTTGTCGTTTTCGTACCTCTTACGTCCCTGAGCTATTGCCACTTTTTCCCGCCGCCTCAATGCCATGACGGTATAATTTGTATGGTTCATACTCTGCACGCTGCGCAGTTCTTATTTCGCAGCTTTCGTTAATTCATCAAGATTACGCAGACGTAGGTTAGAATCCCGCGTACAACCTCCCCTGCCCCCCACTCTTTTTTTTTTTTTTTCCTTTCATAGATCTCAAAAGCCAGTGGTTCAAGGATGGACTTGAGAGGTTCTACCCAAAAAAGCCACTCGGTGTTCATTAATTTTTCTATATTTCACATCCTTCGGTTACTTTTCTGTAATTATTTGTTTATTTCGATGTGGCGGGGGGGAAGGGGGGGGGGGGGGTCAGCCATCTTACAGCTTTATCTCGGGCTCTTGGAATAAGCGGAATAATAATAAAAAAAACGAAAAACACGACAGGTCGCGTTCAGAATGCCGCCAGGAGTAAAGCATTTTGGATGGCTACATTAATCTTAAGAATTACTCTCCGTGGCTATACTACGACACTGACAATAAATTCTTTCCTCACAGGAATTTTCATTGTATTGCTTCGATGCTAATTGTAATATGAGTGTTCTGAAACTCGGTGTTCCAGGTGGGAGGGTTACTTTGTTAGGATCACGGTGAGTGCGCCTGCATTGCCACGGTTCCTTAAATTTTGACAACTGTAAGCCCTTGCGCATTTTGTTTTATAATA
Source organism: Rhipicephalus appendiculatus (assembly GCA_030522465.1). Lineage (NCBI taxonomy): Eukaryota > Metazoa > Arthropoda > Arachnida > Ixodida > Ixodidae > Rhipicephalus > Rhipicephalus appendiculatus. The sequence goes on along the minus strand of JALIZH010032940.1, from coordinate 471,354 downwards.
ATAATATCTGGGGTTTTTACGCGCCGACACCACAATATGACTATGAGGCACGCCGTAGTGGAGGGATCCGGGCATATTGATCATCCGGTGTTCTTTAACACCCATTTTCTTCTCTCCTTCCCTTCTCTTTTCTCTCTCTCATCTTTATGCTCCCCTTTCCCATTCCCCCAGCGTAGGGTAGCCAACCGGGCATGTGCCTGGTTAACCTCCCTGCCTTCTCTCTTGTTTTTCTCCTCCTCCTCTTAACACCCACTGACATAGCACAGTACATGGGCCTCTACCATTTCGCCTCTACCAAAATGCGGCCGCCGCGGCCGGGATCGAACCCGCGACCTTCGGGTTAGCAGCGGAGACGTTTCGTTTTTGACGTTAAGGATTGTTGCCGCAGCAGTGATGTTATTCTTGAATACACATAAGCGCTGTAGGGTTACGGATATTTTGATCATCTGGTGTTCTTTAACGTGCACTGAAATGGCACAGTACACGGGGATCTAGAATTTAGTCTCTAATAAATGCGACCGCCGCGGGAGGGATCGAAAACGCCGCTTTGGGGATAAATGCGGACAAAAAGAAAACCTGTCTGGCAGGTATTCGTTGTGCGAATCAGCAAAGAGGGCGTAGAAGAAAAATTTTATAGCTTTTTTTTTTTATTAGGGAAGAAACGTTTGGTGGACTTTTAAGCTTTTAGGAGATTTTTAGGAGCTTAACCCGAAATAAAGTGGCTTTATTTATTTATTTATTTATTTATTTATTTATTTATTTATATACTAACACGTTAGCGTTAAAGAGCTCGTTTCGCAGAAATTGCAGGTTTCAACGTCGTAGGTTGTGAGCGAAAAATCATCATGTTGACCTTGACCGAAAAATCGAGACAGATGCAACTAAAACACGTAATAAAAACATTGGGCTCCAGAGTGAATCGAACCCAGGCCATCTGCGGGGCAAGCAGGTGTTCTACCACAAAGCTACGTTATTGCTTGAAACTGCTTCGAAAAAAGAAAAAAGAAAGAAAGAAAACACTATATGAATGTCATGTAGTGGAAGGAGTCCCCTTAACGCATGTAATATTGCGTGGACAGAAGCGTTGAATGGCGTCAGGCGTCATGACGTGTGAATTGCGGAATGAGCGGCTGTTTTACAGGCCCACCCATTACAAAGCGCTCAGACAAATTTAATCATCATCAGCTGCGAAAGCATAAACAAAGTGAGCAGCTGAGTATATTCGCGTGTTGCCTTACGGACGCGTAGTGGACCCTTTGATGCTTCGCAATAGAAATAATTATGACATAGCGAGCACTTGAACAAATGTGCTTGCAGTAGGAATTATAAAGTAGCTTGAAACGGCCAATGTAACGCGCACAATCGCTCGTTTCCTTACGGCATAGTTGAGGCATGCACCCAGAACCGAAACCAGACTAGCTCTTGAGAAGGCGATGCGCACAAGGCCCGATTACGCGATCACGTTCTACTCTTGAAGGCGAAGCTCAAGCGTCCGCCAAGTTTTTATTTATTTATTTATTTATTTATTTATTTATTTATTTATTTATTTATTTATTTCCACGAAATACAAAGAAATGAACCAGGTGAACTGGGTTATTTTGTCGTCAACTTCACCACAGCAACATCCGCATGACAGCACAGAACAGTGGTCGAGGGTCATTTTGTGCCCTATATGTCATGGCAAAAAAAAATTCGGGGGGGGGGGGGGGGGGAGGAGGCACGTGTCCGGTGTGCCACCCCCTGGCTACGCCACTGGTTGGTGCATTCGACGTTTTGATGACCTTACTAATCGATGTCTCCATATGCATAAATAAGATAACACTCGTTTAACAGCTGGAGCTGGCGGCGCCCATCGTGTTTCCTACAATATTTACTACGGAGAACTATGACACTGCGATCGTTCAGCCACCATGGGAATGATGCGTAGTACATGGATTTGCCTAAACTTCGTGCTTGCGGCTTGGAACGAACTTGTGGCTTTGCTTATTGTTGTGTTTTTGGCATGTGTATCGGATAAAAGATCGAATCACTGCAAACTTCGTGAGCCGATTTGAATCGGTGACTCTAAGAAAAAGGTGAAGAGTGATGTTGGTGAAGTGGAGCTCCTGAACGTTTGCTGAAGTTCGTCTTGCGCTGAAGCGGCCTGCAGGCCACACTGAGCCAGGCGGAGCCCAAAGAAAGAAGCGTATACAAATCCATGTATTACCAACCAATCCCACGCTGACTGAAGCGCTGTGCATTGCAGCTCCCGTAGATACTAGCGCCAGATTTCCTTCTAGTGTATCATTAGGAAACTCTGTGGCGGCGCCCCCCCGCGTCTTACGTAAATACGTCTACAGTTGCGATCTCCTCGTTTCTAAACATAGAATCAACGTTGAACCAGTGAAAAGACGTCACATAACAAGGCGATTGACGTGATGTGTGGTTCGATTCTGTTTGGTGTTAGCTTGCGCAACATCTAAAACACTTTACCATGCGTGCCTGATCTTGACCCACCACATCATGACGTCAAATTGGGTTGCAAAACCAGCGCGTATGTACCACGTCTTATCTTTCTAGCTTGTCTCCGCAAACTTGCGTCGGGTTCAAGAGTTTTTATCTATTTATTTTGATTTATTTTTGTAACTTGAATCGAAAAGGCCAAACAAATATTAATGCTGAAACAACAGAAGCGAAATTAAAGGGGTACTAAAGTGTCCTTTAACAGCGAATCAGTTTGGACTGATAAATTATACTCCGAAAAATCTAGTGTCGTAAATTTCGTCATCCTGATTTCGCTAATAATTCGGGAAATCGATGTCACAAGTCTCACTTTTAAATTTTCCGTCGAAATCTCCGTTGGTGACGTCACGGATTTCAAAGTTTTTTCTTCCTTTTTTGGGCGCATCGGCTCAAATAAATTTTCCTGAAACTTGGTTTGTGAAGTATCTGGCTTCCTCGGAAGAGAGTTTTTGTTCATTTTTACCGTTTGGGAACTACGTAGGGCCTTAGTAGACGCCGTCAGAATCTATGACGTCACGGCGACGGCGACTTTTGCGGAAACATCGAGATGGCGTTGCCACCCGCATTTTCTTTTTGTGCGTTTTCTCGCTTGCCAAGCGTCTTGTAGCAGGAAGCGTGGTGTTGTTTGTATCTTGAGAGAGTAAGTGACTAATACGAAAAAGATCGCTTTTTTTTTTTTGTTTCTTTAGTGTCCCTTTCCAGTGGAGAGGACGAAAGTTGTCGTCTTATTTATAGGATATCGCGTTGTATATTACTATGCTCCTCGGTTCCATCGGTTTCTGCGCCGGATTATACTGCCTAAGCACATACTGCAACTACGAGCCGTCCATGCATGCGTGGCTCCCCTTTCGGTTTCTTCGGCGCATCCTTGGCGCGGTCAGATGAAAACGTCACGGATGGGAGATCGCGAAACTGGGAAGCCGCAATTACATTTAAACGTGGCCCGTACGCTCTTCGCGTACCTGGAAAGGGTACAGTGCAACGCAGGTGCACGGTTGCCAGTGAGATTCCCCAGCGATGCTAGTTAAGCCTACCTGTACCTTCTATATTGTAGTAAAACGGAGCGTACCGGCGAACGACGTCTTCCGAATGTGGCAGGCGTTCGCGTTGCTTCTTTTGGTCTTGTTTCTCTGTCAAGCCGGAGTACTATAGTCGATGTGGTTCCGTCTCGCAAGACCGCGTATATGACCGCGACAGAATGGCGGCGAAATCAACGGGTTGAGTGCGAAGTTTCCGGTGAACTGCTGCCGGTCGTTATGTGGGCGCTCCGCATTTTGCGGAGAGTACTCGGAAAAACGTGAGGTCCGATGATAATCAGGGGCAGGTACGTCATTGTCATCTCTTGCGTGAACGCCGTGCGGCTCGATCACGCTTCCGTCAGCACCCATTACCGTGGGCCTAGCAACAATTGTGATATGTTACTGCGAAGAGAGAGACAGCGAAAACAAAAGTAGAAATAAAGGGAACAAAACTCCGCGTTTAGGCACTGGGGGCTCAGACGATGTATCGGTTTCAACAAAGGCGGCGAGCACCTTGCTGACCAACAGGTCTTACCGGCTCCTGTCTGCACGAGCGTGCGGGCCCCCCCTTTGTGGATGTTTTTTTTTTTTTTTTCGAGGTTTTCATCAAACGCGAAAACCAACTGTCTGCGTCGGCAGCCTCCACACGAGCGATGCAAAAGATCAATATGTAATGATGTCGCCCTATGACGTCTATGACGTCATATGCCACCAGAATTTGTGACGTCATACCGACGTCACTATGACATCGCATAACCTAACGCGTCCCATGATGACGTCATCAGATGACCGCCACTTGGCCAATGGTGGGCGGATCCCGGAGGCAGTGCAAAACCACGCGAGGAGCAGAAATATTCCGATACTTCTGATCACGGAGGCTGTGCAAAACCACGTTGCGCGCAGAAAGCTCTCAAAATGGGTGTATTGATGCAATCGACTCAGAAGAAAAAGAAGATGGCTTTCGCCTTCGAGTTGTCTTTGGCGAATATGCGGCACTGTTGCGCGTGTGTGTGTGTGTGTGTGTGTGCGTGTGCGTGCGTGCGTGTGTGTGTGTGTGTGTCTGTGTGTGTGTATGTGTGTGTGTGTGTGTTTGTGTGTGTGTTTGTGTGTTTGTGTGTGTGTGTGTGTGTGTGTGTGTGTGTGTGTGTGTGTGTGTGTGTGTGTGTGTGTGTGTGTGTGTGTGTGTGTGTGTGTGTGTGTGTGTGTGTGTGCGTGCGTGTCGTGTACGACAGTAAGCGTGTGCGGGGGGGGCGGGAGGGGGAGAGGAAAGTTCGCCAAAAGTACGCCAGTAAGTTTAGATGATTCACGTAAGCGACGTATCAAAACGTTTAGGCCTACACGACAACGAAGTTGCCGGAGGGCATACTAAACGCGTATATGTCTCCGCACTCACGAAGAACACAAACACTAAAAGTGAACGTAAGCGCAATATTCGTAAAACGAAAACATTTGTAAAAAAAACAAAAAAAAAAAAACGATAGTTATCGGAAGCGTTGCAGACAAGGACCTACGTCATCTCGTGAGCGCCGTTTATCAGCATATTTCATCCTGTCGTCATTAAGAAAATCGTAAAGATAAACAAGACGTGGCTTGTTTTGTTTTTCTTTTTTTTTCTGAGTGTGTTTAGTTAGACGGCTGTGTAGTAACCAGTCGACGAAGCCAATCCTTGATGTGTCTCTAGATACGCGCGGAGATATTATTTTTGCGGGGATTAACCCCTGCCGCTCTGTAAGCTGACTTCTTGGAGGGCCGACCCGGATAACCGGTCTTTGCATCTTGGTTTCAATCGCTGCGCCCCAAACGCACGCTCTAACAGTACTTATTTACTTACATGTACGTTTATTGAAATGCCTATATACATCGCTTTGCAGTTACAAACATAGGGGTCATTTTAGATGGTTCTAACTCTTTGCACCAATGTTTGCTACTTCTGAACACATGAGGGGTAGAGGGAGATGTAATCATGCATCAGTTCCCACCTTCTTACGAAAAAAATCGGATTTCTTTTCACTGTCGGCTGTGTAATGACATAACCCAGGCCCCATGAGGCCGATTTCGCGTTTGTGACACACTCCCGACAGATCGCCCTAGATTCGTCAACCATTCATTTACTCTCTTACTCTCTGCTAGAGAGAGAGAGCGAATTAACTTTATTAAAGGTCCTGAAGGAGCCTGGACACCCCTTACGGTGGCCGGCCCTGTGGCTCCGCCCATGTGGGGATTGGAAGTCGGAGCTCGCCAGCCACCTTTTGGGCCTTCTGGACGGCCCGGTTTGAAGGGCCCTGTCGGGGCTCCTGAGGTGGTTGACCCAGTCGTCCTTGGTGGCAGGAGACCCGAAGCAAGCGTTTAGCGCGGGACACTGCCACAGCATGTGATTTAAGTCGCACTTCGGATGTTGACATTTAGGGCATTCTGGCCTTATATCTGGGAGGTATTTGCTGCAGATATAGGGGCTGGGGTAACTGTGCGTTTCGAGCAGTCTAAGAGTTAATTTGTTGTGCTTTATTTAGTGTTGAGTGAGGTGAGGGGAATTCCTTTCTAGATAACTTATAGTGCGAGCAAATCTCGTGATAGGAGAGGAGTGGCTCCAGGTGCGTGTTGGGGTCCCCGGCAGGTGAGCCGGCCCGCGTCCCCGCGCGGCGCGTAAGAACTCTTTGCTAGAGAAGTAGCGTCCATTTGCAAATGACTCAGGTTGCGTTAATGTGGAAAGTTTGGAAATCTCGTATGGATTGTGCCACTGTATATGTCGTCCGATCGTATAGGGGTTAAACTTAGCTGCGAGTCAGGGCCTCTCCTGTTTTCTTTTCAATCAGTCCCTTGTCACTGGCGCTGTTGAACTTTGTGGCTCAAATTGTTTTAACGCGATAGCGTTAAAGAGCTCGTTTCGCAGAAATTCCGGCGTCGGTGTCGTTGGTTGTGAGCGAAAAATCGTCATCTTGTTCGTGACCGAAAAATCGAAAAAGATGCAAATAAAATTAATAATAAAAATTTGCGGGTCCGAGGGACGATCGAACCCAGGTCGTCTGCGTGGCAAGCAGGGGTTCTAAAACACAGCCACGCCTATACTTGAAAATACGTTGCAAATAGCTTCCTCTGCTTGGAAATGCAGTGAAAATAACTCGTGCCTCACAAAGACACGCGTCCTGTATGCATAAGTCACAATACAACATGTAATATCGCAGTAATATTGCGTGGTACTAGCGTACATTGCTATCGGGCGTCACAACACGTGAATATCATAACCACTTCGTGGTTTAAAGCCGGCCACCCATTACAAAAGGCACACACGTTACTGCGCATATTGCCTTAACACCACGTAGTGGGTGCATAGCAGGTATGCACTAAGTGGTTGAAGTACGCACTCGGGACAGGATATCGCTATCGCGTTCAACTCTTAAAGGCGAAGCTTAAAGGGTCCGTAATACCTTTTTTGTTCATAGTTTGTTATTATCCTCAATTGCTGCGTAGTAATCTTATTGCATTGAAAGTGGAAAAGGTGAGGTTCTGTAGTCAACGTTGAACGAGGGCAGAACGTAAAAGCGAGCTGCAGAGCGTTTTGCACTAATTGGCAGTTTGTTCCATTACAAAAAAAAAAAAAAATCTTACGCGGATTTTACAGGCCAGCAACTCGAGAATTCAGAAAAATTTATCGAAAAGTGTATGGGGAAAGCATTATGCAAAGCGATGGAACTGGTCAGCAAAGCACGCATTTTTTATTGTCAGCTTAAGAGTATTTTTACTAAGGCTCAGTGATGTTCGCAATGCTCACACCCATTTTTGCAGCTACCGTATCGGCCCCGTGTAAGGAGCATAGCTAGAAATGGGACACTTTTATGTCGTAGTGTCGAGGACTCATGGACATGTTCTTGATGTCCCAGTTAACGTTAACCAAGAGAGATAGAGAGAACTATAAAGGACAGACAGACAGACAGACAGACAGACAGACAGACAGGCAGACAGACAGACAGACAGACAGACAGAGAACTTTATTGAGGTCCTGAGGAACTGCGTCGTAACACCCCCCGTTTATGGGGAATCCGTAGCAGTCGCGGGCCGCTCCCACGTAGGGACCGGAAGACCGTGGCCTTCCGCCCTCTCGCAGGCCCTCTGGACAGCCCGAAGTTGAGGTTAACCAGAAGAGGTCTCCGGTTTTCTATCTTGTACTTGGGAAGGGGAAACGTGGTGTAAAAGAACGAAAGGAAAGAAGAACAGTCTGTGATGGCAGTAGGTGACAAAACCAACCAGTCATGACTACGGCACTGTCCATGTACAACACACCAACAGTGCCAGCAAAGCAATCGCAGTTTGTCATTAAGTCCGGTCGCTCGGAGAAACGGCAGCAACGCCCACAGAGCGGCTCGTGTTAAAGATGGAGTAGGCCAGGGCCCAACGTTAACCAAACTTAAAGAAAAAGAAAGTCAACTAAAACTCATTGATTATGCGCTCATTAGCCCTATGCGAGGTTCGGTCACTTGTCCCTTTTGGACGTTTCGCAAGTTTGTCTAGCAATTTATGGGTAATTCAACAAACGAGTTCTTGGCTGGAGCTAGGTGGGACACCCTATAGACCCAGATTTCAATGAATGAACCGGACGTGGGGCAGGACATGCATCGAGAAGGCAAGGTAGTCGCTGGCTATTGATAGTAACAGACTGGGTTCCAAGAGAAGGCAAGCGCTCTAGTGGGAGGCTGAGGGGGGGGGGATTCAGAAGTTTGTGTGTATAACGAGGCCGCGGCAAGCACAGGACTGGGTTAACAGACAAACATGACAGACGCCTTTGCCCTGCTGTTGGCGTAATCATGATGATGAACGAATATGTTAACTTTAGGCCATTGCATCCGTTCTGGCAACCATGTTAAGAGTCGCTCTAGACTATCAAAACCTGCTCTAGCTTTCCAAAACTACCAAGTTGTCAAACTGCTCTGCGTCGGCTTGCGTTAAAGTGCGCTAATGGACGTGCTGCTTCTACCGGGCCAGACAAACTAGGGGATAAGTAGTCGGAAATGGGATTGTATCTCATATCGGTGGTTGTAAGTGGTCACAAAGCTTACGTACTACCACGCTGACCGCCGCTTCTGAGCCAAGGCTCGTTCGTGCCCGCAGCTGTTGGCCGGGTGCGATTGCGCCATTCGGATATGTGCCGAAAGATACCTGTGGGGTCCCCTACGAAAACTCGTTCCGAGACTTCAAACTCCGCCGCTTCTCACACGATCGACAGGCCACCCTGCGGAGCTTCCCGTACGAACCGTTGTGCCGGCAGGGGACCAGAGTCTTTATTGCTGTTGCTAATCTCCCACACTATAACCACGCATCTCTTCTTTCTCGTGTCCGCTCCATGACGCAACGTTTAGAAACAGTTCCATCGTCTGCAGTATCGTCATTCCGCGACCACCGCCGTCACCGCCGTATAGTAAGCAACCGAGAAATGAGCGTGGCTCCCCTCTACCCTCAGATAACGCGTGCAGCTCCTATAATTTACCATAGATAAACACAGCTCCTCGCATCCATGGCGCCGTGTCGCCTGGGCGGCCCCGCTTGCATGCACATAAAGAAACACACGCACGTGGACACGCACACGCCGGTATCGCATCTTAGCGGGTCTCCCCGCTTAGCAGGAGCGTCGGCGTCCTTAGCAGGAGGGCGCCGCCGTACGTCGTCGCCGCCGCGGCGCAGTTCATCGAGTCTTCTTCTTCGCCAAAGCGGATTCCACGACCTCGTTCTCACGCCGTTTGCGAAGCGCGCGCGAGCGCCTTGGCGCTTTCGCCGCGGACGACAAGGCTGGAAACAGAGCCGCCGCCGATCCTCCACCGCTACCCCCCCCTCGAAGCTCTTCGTTTCGGGGCGGCGGTCAGCTGGGCTCTTTTCAAGACCGCCGAGGCTCTGCTCGGCGTCCCGCTGCTATTTTCGAGAGTTATCGCTTCGACCCGCGCACTTATAGGCGGCTGGGCTGCCAGTAACGACCCGCTGCTGGGAGCAAGGGGCTGCTGCGGTGCGCGAGCGTAGATCGCTGGACAAGGCCTGCTGCTGGTACGGCGCTTGCTTCTTGTTTAGTTAAAAGGCTATAGGCCTAGCTGCAGTGCCAGCAAGCCGGCTCGCTCGTGGGATAAGCCGGGTCGCCACCGCGACGACGACGTCCTGGGGACAGCCTGTGTAGCAAGTGTCTCGCGATGGGGCGGCAGGAGGTTCTTTGCTGCCGAGTGGCTTGCACGCAGGAGGGGGACGGGTTCGACTACCGCGTTCACACGCTGCCCGGCGCCGATCTCATGGCCGCTCTTGCTCTTTTGGTGTCCACTCTGTCGAACTATCCATATCGAAGTGCATCTCTAAGGTGGAGTCACGAGGTCGCCAGCTTCCTTTTTCCTGGTGCCTCTGCCTGCTACACGCGCTGCTCGGCGGCTGATTAAACGTAGCCTGCAATCTTCAACGCGATCGAAGCTTTTGCGATTGTTGCAGTGTCTGACGACCCAAGGACATCGTGTGGAGCAGGCCGAGAAGAGAGTTGTTTTCTTCTTTCTTATCTTCAACAATATCCGCGTATATCTCATCTACTGCAATGTTACACACTTCGAATAGCAAGGATTGAACATTTGGGCTATCGCCGTCATTCTTCATTATACAAAACTTGCATAGCAGATACCGAGGCGATGGATACAAGTTGAGACTCGATGCTGCAGCAAACCGTCAACGTTTCTTAATGTGTTCTCTTTGTAACAGCAACAAGTCACTATTGCACCTCGAATACACAATCTATGCGTAAGAACTGCTACTAAGTGTCTATTTTCACCAGGCGCCAGCCTATGAGGTGTTTTCACGCAAATTAATCTGAAGCGCTCTTATGAAGCTAAGACTGTCGTACTTGTTTATAGCAAGTTGAAGATGATTGACATCAGGGGATTCCTTACAAAGACGAGAGGGCTGCTCAGGACGAGAACAACCAATCAGAACACGTGTTTTGCGAATCTCTTTGAATAGTGCGCAGATAGTTTTCTACGAATCGCAAACAACCATAGAAATCAACGGCTCGGTTATCCCCATACCGTACTCGCTGCATGCACTCACGTGTTCGTCTCACACTCATCAAGTACACACGCCTCGCGAGGTCGGTTCCTCCACCGTGGCGCGGTCTCACGGGCAAAGCAACGTTTGTGCGCGTGTATCTTCGGAACGAATATACGTTACACGGGAGGAGGCAGAGAAAAACGGAGGCAGTTCTATACGCTACTGCGGCAACAGCGGCCACGCTTTGGCCCTGCTCGCGCGGGACGCCTTCAATTTCCGTTTGCCCCGTGAGAGCACCACGGCAGGCGCCGGGCCCAGCCGGGGGAGAGAAAGAGGGCGAGAGAGTGAACAGCGGCGATGAGGTTCTGCCGCGGTAATTGGAAGAACGCTTGATTTACAGCGGGAAACGAAAAACTTTAGCGGGGGCAAGGCAAGGAGAGCCTGTTGTGTAGCAGTAGTACTACGAGTGGCCCTGAGTGAGTTCGCCGCGAAAAGCGAAGTAATGCGGCGAGCGAAACAAAAGGCGCAAGAAATGCGTTGAAAGAGGGGGAGGAGGTATGGCTGTGTAAGAGGGAGAGAGAGGAAGGGAGAGGGGAGCGTGCGAGGTACTGAGGGTCTCGTTCAGCCGATAGCCTTGTGGTGATGGTGGTGGTGGTGGTAGAGGCTGCAGCTTTCAGGTACGACCCTTATTGAGTTGTAACCAGTGAAGAAAAATATAAGAAGCAAAAGAAGGGCATCCGCGTGCCGCCTGCACGTTGAGAGAGAGTGGTGGTTCGTGCTTAGCGAGAAAGCATATACAGGTGTCTAGCAGGCCACGCAAGGCGAGGCACACGCTGTCATGTTCTTATATTGCGCGTATACCTGCCAGGCCGTGCTATTTGTATGCAGCGCTGGTGCACGCGTTTTCTCTCTCTCTCTCTGTTCCTTTTTTTATTATTTTCTTCGTACTGTACCCTGCGCCGCCGCCCGTGCAGCGGTTCTCGCCGTTTATAACATCTCACTCTCCGCTTCTGCGGGAGACCGGCGATAAATTAAAAACGCAGCGCAGCGGAGTCGGATCCTTCCTTGGTCGGGCCTGTCGCTTTCGCCTGTAGGCGGAAGCGCGTGTAGCTGCGAAAGATGTATGGATGACGTCGGTCTGCGCCCTCTTAAGGCGAAAGCCTTTATTAAAGACGAGAAAGTGAGCGTCGGCAGTGACGTCAGCGTCATCACCGAAGTGACGCAAAAAACACCATCGTTTGTATCATCATCATCATCATCACCATCATCACCATCGTGAGGTGACGTCGTCATGTGTCGTCATCGTGTCGTCATAGATGGCTGAAATTTGTGACGTCATAATTACGTCACTATGACTCCCATAACGGGACGTCGTATGATAACATCATCACATCAGATCGTCGCTTAGGCAAAGATGGGCCTAAACCGGAAGCACTGCAGAACCACGTGAACTGCACAAAGCTTTCGGAGGGGGGCAGAGGAGAATCAATACAATCGGCTGAGAAGGAAAAGGCTTTCGCCTTCCAGCCGTCTTCGGTGAATGCGTAAACTCTTAATCAGGTCCCGCTTAAACAGCTAGATAGGAAACCAGAAATTTTTCGTTTGGTTTCCTGGATATAGCCAGCATTTAACCAGGACCTGATTGGGAGTGTAAGGAAGCATGTGACTTTTGTATTCTTTTTTCACCCCCCTTTCGTTTCTACGTTCGGGAGTCGTTGAGTGACAGTAAGCACCGGATATTTGTCGCTGTCGGCGAGACATTTTTCCCATAGCCATCAATCAATAGTCGCACAAATGATATCGGGAATAATAAATGACAGCGATGATACTACAAATAGCTTCAGATACACTATTACCCAAAGCCGCTTTTCTATTGTCAATTTAACAACTTAGATTCATGGAGATCTATAGCAGCCTTTAAAAGCGTGCCTATACTCGAATGAAATTAGTTAAACGGCTTGATTGATCGATCAATTTATGATCTATAGCCCGTTTGAAATGCAGTAGCGACAGGTGTCCGTCAGAATGCGTGCAGTTTATTTTTATTTGTATGCGAGTTTTCTTTCTGCCTTCATAGTTAGTTAATCAAAGCGAGTCTCTTTGTTTTATTGTTTTACAGTGAAGCTATTAAGCTTTTTGTTATGCCGTGTGGCGACACCTGAAAACTATCATCATCATAAGCCTGCACGCGCTATCTTCGTCTTCTTCATCTGCTTCGCTTCCAAAACACGTGCGCTGATTAATCCGGCGTGGGATGCATTTGAGCTCCGATGGGCGAGAGAACGAGTACAGAGAGACAGAGAGAAAGAAAGAGATAAATAGAGAGAAAGAAAGGGAACAAAGAGAAAAAAAGATAGAAAGACAGAGAAAAAATATTGAGAGCAAGAGATGGAAAGAAACAGAGACAGAAAAAAAAAGAGATTAAGAAAAGAGAACAAGCATAGCCTATATAGTATAGTATAGTATAGTATAGTATAGTATAGTATAGTATAGTATAGTATAGTATAGTATAGTAAGGGGTGGTAAACGGAAGTGATAGTGGGGAGGAGGGAAAGGAGGAGGTGAGAGTGCGAAGCATAGCATAAGCCCCTTCAGCGCCGGTGGCTACCTTTCTGTAGGCAACCTTTTTTATGCTACTTGTGTCAACTTGTGGTCAAAGGAGAGCAAGATACACTTGTTCATTGGATGAATTTAACCTTCCTGCATAGTCAATATGTCTTGACTCAAACTCAGTGTGCTGCGTACGACTGTAGCCGTACACTTTGTCGAAGGAAGGCCCTACGATGTTTGACGGGTCGTTCGACGTGCCGCGTTCCGCAACCAACGTGAAAACTATTACTTTCCGTTTCTCGGAGTGAATGCAAACCAAAAAATAATTGCGCACACATTTGGAGCTTATGATCTCACTCTATGTCAAAATGGAACATTACTGACTGCGGAATAGCGAAATATTTAATTTCGTGCTAATTACAATTAATTACAGATAGATAGATAAATTATTTCATTACGGAAAGGGAGGACCAACGGTCACTGATGGGGAGATTGGGGGGAGGGAGAGGGGTGAGAGGCACACACCAAAACATGCGTGCCAAGCCACTACTAATTTCGAAGTGGGCTAATGGGACAAGCTGATGAGGGAAACTCACACAAGACAGCACATGACTTCATTTTCTTTCTTGGAATGTAATATTGTGTGTCTTGGAATTACAGTATGTTAATTTGACGCATTATTAGACAGTGAATGTAAACATTTCGACAGAAATCTGTCTGGCTGGGGTGAAGACAGTGTATCATAATTCGCGCCTGAAGGGGATAATCTTGCATAGTGTTGGCGCTCTTTGGCCAAACATGGCCCATGCGCCAATAAATCCCACATATCATCAATCTTGCATAGTGTACTATAGCAAGGGGTGGGGAAAGGAATTGAGGGGGGAGAAGGAGGGCAGCGCCACCTGCTCCGCTGCTTCCTGAGTCTTCGTGCAACTAGTGCGCAGGCGCTCCCAATTCTTTTTTTTTTTTTTTTTCACAACAGAGATGTTATGCTCGAGGTCCGCCGTGAATCGCAGATGTAAAATCATCATCCCAAAACGGCACGCGCTCTCCTCGCCCTCTTCTTCATATTCTGCTTCGCTCCCAGAATACGTGCGCCGATTTGTCCGGCGTGGGATGCAACAACTCTGATGGGCGAGAGAATGTGTACAGAGGGAGAGAGAGAGAGAGAAAAGGAAGGAAGAGATATAAAAAATAGAAAGAGAAATTCTCGGTGAAAAAAATTTTTGGTGAGGCGAGATTCGAACCCACTAACCACGATACAAGGGCGAACATCGTAACCATTCAGCTTTCGAGGCACGCTAGCAGAGCTTAGCATAGTATCGCATATCCTTGTATAGTATAATATAGCAAGGGGGTGGGAAAGAGAAGTGAGTATGATGAGGAGATATCTGAGGGTAAGGAATAGGGGAGAAAGAGTACGGAGAGAGAAAAAATAAAGAAAGATAGAAATAGAAAGTGAAGTAAGAGAGAAAAACATAGAAGTCAAGAGAACGACTACAGAGAGAGAGAGATAGAAGGAAAGGGAAGAATGATGGAGAACGAAAAGAAAGAGCAAGCATGGTCATGTATAGTACAGTATAGTATAGTATAGTATAGTATAGTATAACATATCATAGTATGACATGGTATAGTATAGTATTGTACAGTATAGTAAGGGGTAGGAAAGAAAGAGGCGAGAGATTAAAAGCATAGACAAGCCAAGACAAGCTAGGTACCCATCCGCTCTGCTGTGACCCAGCTTTGCCTGACTTAGTGCAGGCTGCGCTATTTTTTTTTTTTTACGTTCTGTATAATGAAACAAGTACAAGACTTACTGTCCTTTATCAAGTTCCTTCAGTCAGCTTCAAGACCATCAATCCTCTAGCTTACTGTGTTACTATCTTTACTGCAAAGAAATTAAAGATTACTTTAATGGCATCATGACTGCGAAACAGCGCTGAAAAAAAACACAAACAACGAGGACTTAGGAAGAACCTGCAGGAACAAGTAGATGCTGCTGGTTCTGAGAAACCCACACGGCAGAAAAAAGCGTGCAACTCGTTTCGGTCCCTGCAAGGCAGGACGGGTGGCATACGAGATCCAGACGTCTTCATCCACCTCCGGTGCTACACTGGTGACGGTGCTCAGCCACTGAACCGAAGGTTCCGAGTTCCAGCCCGGCCGCGGCGGTCGCATTTCGGTGGAGGCGAATCGCTAGAGGCGAACGTACTGTACGATTTCAACGCACGTGAGAAAACACCAGATGCCGGAAATTTCCGGAGCCCTCCATTACGGCGTGCGTAATAATCATTTCGTGGTTTAGGCACGTAAAGCCCCAGGTTATTATTATTATTATTATTATTATTATTATTATTATTATTATTATTATTATTATTATTATTATTATTATTATTATTGTTATTTTAGGGGCGAAGCTCCTTATAACAGACCTGGTCGGTTGTCGATCGTCGATCCATCCTCTGTACCCCGTAGTGTTCCCTTATCGTACAATAGGGCGCTGTCCCATGAGATGCATGCAAACTGCAGTTGGGTGACGATACTAGATGGCGCTGTACGCATTCTGTGTCGTCATCTCCATTTCTCATCTCGTTTCCGAGACATGCGTACAATATGGCGGTTGGGGGAAGGTACGCTAGATGGCGTTTGCGGTGCAGCTCCGATTGGCTGCTGCGCGGGCTGCGCGGGGTTGCGCCGGGCGGCGAGCGCCCGCTATCATTCCCTGGATCGTCGCCCTACGAGCGCTTGCCGGATCGTGCTGCTTGGCGGACCATGGACGACCCGAAGGCCGCGCCGCTGCGGCTCGTGCTCGTCGGCAGGATCCCGAGGTGCGAGCTCGAGAGGCCGCCGCGACGCGAGCGCGGCGCCAGGCGGATCACGAGGCGGTGCGCACCCGCGAAGCCGCCGCCAAGCGCGCGCGGCGTCAGGCGGATCCCGAGACGGTGCGCGCCAAGGAGGCCGCCCAGCGTAATCTTTGATTACTGCTGGGCGAAACCACACGGTGTAACCATGATTGCTTCACGAGCTTCGCCCCAAACTCTTCATCATTCACCCCGTGTATATGCTCTGATTTATTATTATTCTTATTATTATTATTATTATTATTATTACTATTATTATTATTATTATTATTATTATTATTGCTGTTGTTGTTGTTGTTGTTGTTGTTATCATTATAAGCTGGTGTAACCAGTAACATAATGAATGTATATTGTGATGTTGTTTACTGCCCTTCGACACACTTCCACAGCTGCAGCAGTCTCTCAACTGCTCCTGTTGAACACTCTTCGCATGTTGCCTCTTTATTTTTACCAGAATCGCCACCGTTCTTACCGTACGCTTCGACGTTATCCCCACGCTTCCCTTTTTGCTCATTCTTTTTCTGTGGTTGTGTTTCTTTATACACCTGTAAAAAAATGGCACGGGCCCGGTGTGCCACCCCCTGGCTACGCCACTGAGCTAAACAGGATGATTCTGAAGACTAATCTGGTTGCTTCTAGGTTGTTTATCGGCCTTAGCTAGGTGATGAGGATTGTTTCTGGGTTGCCTCTAGGTACTTGCTAGGCTTTATCTACGTGATATCACGGTCTAAGTGTACTACAAATCGTCCCTGCCGTGTGTCCTTGGCATTGATTCTTGGGTCACGAGTTGGTTTGGCCCTCCCACCTCGCACCTGAAAACCTATGCGAAAGGGCACGATACAACTGAATCAACCTGAATACATTCGCACACTATTACGCCATAACTTATTCCCCTGGGTTCTGGAAGGACAGTAAGCGAATTCTATACAGAACGACTCGACGCCTTCAATCGAAAAGGAACAAGGCGCTTCGCAGGGATGCCGTCTTATACTAAGGGTTACTCGATGGAAAGAACTTCGATGTACACATACGGAGTAGTTATACAGTCGCAATCTTGCAGCAGAGATCGCGCGGCGCCTTTCTTGTTCTCCCGCCACAGTACGCCTAAACCGGGCAATTGGACCCCATTTCGAGGCGCTTAACGGCTTCCGGTCATAAACACCAGGCGGCGCGCGTAGCGAATCTCTCGCGCGCATGCGGGGGTCAATCCGAGACTGCGTTTTCTGATTGCGGCGCGAGCGGGGTGTATTACTATAGTAAAGCGTCGGGGGGCGCCGCAAGTGGGAACGGTGCTCGTGTATATGAACGGGTACGCGAACCACACTGTGCATGCGCTGGTCTGCGAGCCAACTCGTCCTCTCCGCGCGTAACTTCCGGAACTAAACAATCTTCCGTAGTGGTCTACGCCTCGCGCCTCTCTCTCTTTTTTTTCTTATTCCTTATATCTTTCTCGCGGCGTTTTCTGTACCGCGCTCGAAGTGCGTGCGTTTCTCGTTGGCCGCGCGCGCCCGCGCTAATCTCGTGGAGCATGTTTCGGCGCGTGCCCGTCCTGGTTGCTCCGCGGCAGGGCCCGGGCCAAGAGGGCACGTCTTAATAAATGAGCCAAGAACATTGAACCGCGTGCACCGCGCGCTGCGCCCCTTGCCGCCGCGTGCGCGCCGCCTTTTGCGTGGTCTTCGCCGGCGCGCGCAGGAATACGCCCATAAGGATCTTGCGCTCGTTGTGGCCACGTCGCCGAAACCGCTTCTTGCTCGGTGGTGGTGGTAGTTGGGGTGCTTCTTTCTCGCGTACAGCTCGGTCTTTGCTGTGGCTCTTCTTCTTCTTTCTTGCTGCTGCTGTATGGTCGAAGAAGGCTGCGGTGTAATATACCTTCCATCCCGTTGTTGCCGTATAGGTCTGCCACTAGTGCTGCTGTGGCTGCTACAACTTCCGCCGCCGGTCCCTCACAACACCGTCTGCCGGCGAGTGTTGTGTAATGCTCGAGGTAGGCCACTGCTTAGGAGAGGACCCCCCCCCCCCCCCCCCCCACCTCCGATGACTGTAGCCCGCAGGAAGGCCCGGTGCATGCGCATGCCTCGGGCAACGAGTGGCTCGCTCGCGCGTTTCTTGAGAAATAGCATCGCCGCGTAGGGTGGACATGTTCGAGAGGCACACGTCGTGCGATAGGGGCCTCCACGTTGACCGTTCCCGTTGGGATTGATTTTTCATTCGTTAAAACTAATGGATGCGCGGGGCGTATACATCATTACAGTATTGCGGTGCTTCTTCTTTTGTCTCCCCGCTGCGTTTTCTATTGAATGGAAAGAAGGAAAAAAGGCGAAAAAGAATGAGAAGGCAAATACTATGTATTAGGTTCCATTACCACTGTTGACACCTTTGGCTTAAGTCGTGGGGCCTCAAACGTTTCTTACTGCTTTATGAGCGCACTAATCAACGTAAAAAGGCTTACTCGGTGCTCAGTGTCCAGAAGCGTGCGCCTCATCTTGGATCGTAAATATGACGTCGATGTTGCTTGAAGACGAAAAGCTGCTGCATACAAACGCATCTATTTCGAAAAGAATTTCCGCATCAGTAAGGGTAATCTTGATAACCTATCAATTCATGTGCTCGAGTAGACTTCCGTAGTATGGTCTATGGAAAATAAATTGCTCCATTATCGTCAGTTCTCGTTTCTTGACTTCTTGACTGACGGTTTAAGAAGAAACGAAACGTCCATACCTTTCACTTTCAGTATACGGTATTTTTAATGCTGAAGTTTCCGTATACGATAAATGACTATTCCTTAAATAAATCAAGGCAGACCTTCATGAGAAGGTGGAAGTAAAAAAAAAAATACTTGAACATGGGGGCCGTTGCTGAAGCTAACGTTTCATAATAATAATAATATTATGTGGGGTTTTACGTCCCAAAAGACCACGATACGATTATGAGGGACGCCGTAGTGGAGGGCTCCGGAAATTTTTACCATCTGGTGTTCTTTAACGTTCACTGACATCGCACAGTACACGGGCCTCCACCATTTCGCCTCCGTCGAAATGCGACCGCCGTGGCTGGGATCGAACCCGCGACCTCCAAGTCAGCAGCCGAACACCGTAGCTACTAATAAGCTAACGTTTCGACCGTCATTTGCTGCCTTGCAGAAGACCAGACGACTTGTCGAAATGTCGGCTCCAGCAACAACCCCCTTTTCAAGAATTTCTCACCTACTCCTTGTACCGTTACTTCGGCCAATCATCTCCCGCCGATCAACAGTGGGATGCTTAACACGATCACCAAGATAAAAGCCGCGCGTACTTACTCAAGTCAGCTATCGACAGAGTTATTTAACTCTGTTGCGCGGTGACTGTGTGCTGTCAGGCGAACAGCTGTTCGAGCCACCATCGAGCCAATACGTGTCGAGTGGCCAAATTAGCTCGCCCGTCGTGACATGGCGTGGTCAAGCATAGATCGTCGATGCGTGCTCCTTGTAACGATCTTTTCTTCTCTGCTTCGCCGTTCAATTCATATTCGAAGCGATGCTAGTAAAAGGGGAAAAAAAAAGAACTAACACAGCGAAACAGAGGAACGAGAGAGCGTTGCTTCTCCACGCGGCTCGTTCTGCTACGTGGAGGAGTGTTAATTAAAAGGACGGGGGGCCAGGCTGCGCAGTCGACAGCTATGCTTTTTCTTTGCTTTCGCTCGCCATGCCGTGCGCTTGCGCACCCAAGAGCATGCGCTTCGCCTCGCTTCCTGAGAGTATCCTCTCCTCCTCTCGCACGAAACCCTTTAATTTGGAGCAGGTTGTGCCTGATCGCTTCCTCATGAAGCCACCCTCCTGCCTACTACTACCCACCTTCCCCTCACCCCCCCCCCTCCCCCTTTCCCTTACCAGCCCATTCCAGCTTCCTTTCCATACATCCTTCCACATGTATTCAACCACCTTACATCTTTTCTTTCTTTCTTTACTTCTCTCATTCCCTGCACTGTTAATCGGTGGCGCGTCGTGATATGACCGCTCGCGGAATTAATTGGACGATCTGTTCCTGCTTATTGATAGACCCGTTCGAGAGCGCGGACGTTTACAGACTCGCGCGTTCATGTGTGTGCACGGGCGATGGATGTCCGCAGCGTTGTTCAAATACTCGAACCGGGCCTTCCCCTTTCCTTCGGCGATCGCTGCTTCTTCTTCGTGGGTTGGCACGAAACACACGTGGCCCATCGCTGTGGAACCTGGAGTGATTAGTGAGAAAGGGGAAAGAGGGGCTTGACGGATCACCCCGTGATGGGCAAGTACGGAAGAAAAAATTTTTTCTTCGTTTCTTTCACTGGGCCGCATTAATCAGCTAAAGGTGAGGAAAAGTTTGTGCCTCGGGGGGTGAAAGGGTTGAAATATTCAGACCACCCTGTGCAGCGACAGTTTCGACGCGCGCAGCGGAGCGAAGCGACTGACCAGTCCTGACCGGGCAAGTGTATGCACGATGGCCGCCTCGTTCCTCGCAAAATAATTGTTTTAACTTCATCTTTATGCGCGTGCATGTTTGCGGAATGTGTGTGGCAGGGACCTCTGCAATGATCGATGTAGACGCGATGATTTATGGCTGAGATGTTGGACAGCTCGCTAAAGAGTGGCGAGCATGCGCAGAAGGGAAGGTGTTTTAAGTCAACAAAGCTGCTTTTTTTTTTTAAACGCCACTTTATTCTGCTGCAAGAAGTGCAGCTGAAATTGCTACTGGATTAGCTGCAAATGGAATTGTTGCACAACACTGTTAGGTACTGTTTTACAATTTTGTACTAAATCGCGACAGCGTCGACCCAAGGACACGGTTATTTCCAACATAGAGTTTCCTACAATATTTACTGTAGAGGGACCTCTGGCGCTGCGATCGTTCAGACAAGATATGAATGATGGGTAGTACACGGATTTGCCTATCCTCAGGGCTTGTGGCTTCTAACGCGCTTGTGGCCTTGTTTATTGTTGTGTTTTGGCGTTTGTTTCGGATAAAAGAACGGATCGTTGTGAACTTCGTGACCCGATTTTAATTGTTGAGCCTAAAAGTCAATGTGGTGAAGTGAAACTGCTGAACGTTTACTAAACTTCGTCTTGCGACAAAGCGGCTGAAGGCCACACGGAGCCAAACGGAGCCGAAAGAACGAAGCTTAGACAAATCCGTGTATTACCCATCATTCCCATGCTGGCTAAAGCGCCCTGCGTTGCAGCTCCCATAGACACTAGCGCCAGAGTTGCCCTCTAGTAAATATTATAGGAAACTATGGTTTCCAACACCGGCGAGAAGCAACGAGATCAGCGATACGACGATCAGCGTCGCACCGGCTTTCTGAATACGTGATTGCACAGATAAAGCTGATATTGTGTATGCAACTCTAAGCAAACAGCGCTCGCACGCGAGTTCGCTTTCAACGCTTGCGCGTCACGTAGGAAATGTCGTTACTTCACGTCTGTATTAGGGGCCCCGGTACCCAGGAGTCAACGCTAGCGCGATTTTGTTAAAAAATTAGTAATAGCAAGGGTGCCCGTCATCAATTTAAAACGAGAAGAGAGAGAGTATTAGGGCTACGTCACGGCATAATGCTTACAACGCAATCGGCTATGGCGTGGAGGCTACGCCAATGACAGACTATGCATATGCAAAAAATATTTAAAATCATCTAATTAATGCCTTGCATTCTACGGGAAGCTGTGGGCTTTGCCCTTTGCGTTTTCCTGTAGTCTCTAAAAAATCACCGCCCAAGCACTCCGAACTTCTGATTAACCAGCGAAGAATAAACGTCCATCCCCGGTGGTTGTCACGAGCTGGATTCTATGGAAGTGTTTTCGCCGGTCATTTGTGTTAGGCAAACAGAAATGTCACGTCATACCAATTTTGGTATACATCTTATTACCGATAAGGTCAGGAGAGCACAATGTCGTATGCGGCTAGACATTATATATATATATATATATATATATATATATATATATATATATATATATATATATATATATATATATATATATATATATATATATATAGGAAAAAGGTATAAGCTTCTAAAAAAATGTTTATTTGTAGACGTATCGATGGGAGACTGATCTTCTACATATTGATGAAGATTGGTCTCCGATCGAAACGTCGACAAATAAAGTGTTTTAGAAACGTATACCTTTTTCCTATTTGTTTTACGGCAACCGAAGACAGACTCTGCGTAGTATATATATATATATATATATATATATATATATATATATATATATATATATATATATATATATATATATATATATATATATATATCCAGTCAAATTAGCATTCGAAACGCCAACCGTATTTCATCGTTCACACTTGCGTATAGACATATTTCTCTTTGTTCTTCTGCGTGCTTGTGCCTGGTCAGTGCATGCGGCACAGATGGGTTCGCTGCAGCATTACCTGAGCTTGTCGTCTTCAGTCTTAGTTAATGTATAATACTGAGTTCGTATAGCTGCCTCTGAAAATGCAGTTTACCTCCCCTATGGAATGGAAAAAAAAAGAAAAGCGATTTCTGTGCATCACTCTTTCACTTAAATGTCGTCCATTTTTCCTCCCTCAGGCCGGTGCGTCCTTGAACGAGACCCCGCACGTACGTACAGCAGAAACGCGCGTTGCCGAACCCGTGCGATCGCCGGTCGCGATATCTCCTACAGCGAACGTCAATATGAGGCCACGGTTGTGCTATAGCCGTTCTTAATTGAAGATAAATGCGAGTACTTCGCCGCCATTTTTTTTATATTTTACTTCGCCGGTCGTCCAGGACAGTTTCTTGCTTTTACTTCTAACGTAGTACCGCTGTGACTGCTGCCAGCGAAGCGAAAGTAACGAGGAAATGATTCTACCCCTGAGTGCTTGTTTGAGTGGCGCGTAATTATTGTACCAGTAGATCTGTCGATGAGCTGCGACTACCCTTTCCTCTTTAGCGACTGGACCTTATAGCTTTCTTGGCGGCCACGCACGGTGTTGACAAGGCGTGCTCGGTGAAGCCTCATTCGCTCGGCCAACAATGTGTTCGCGATAGACATAGAGCCACGTCCTTGTATTACTATTTCGTTCAGCTTAGGGAACCGGCCTTACGACCGGAATTTACCAAGATGAAACGATCGCGCGGCCTCTCTGCTGTGACAGTTGAAAAGAAATAGTTGAATATAGGAAAATGTCGCTAGAGTGAACGTTTCGACAGCGAGGACTTGCCTTCGTCAAGGCAGCAGATGCTTTGTTTAAAAGCCGTGTATGTAAGCATTGCTCATGCCATCACAACCTTAATGGGAGAGGAGAAGCGCACAAGCTTACCCCTCTTTTCCTCCTCCATTGAGCTTTGGGCAGAGTGAGTAAGGCGCATGTAAACGCACTGTTTAGGCGAACGTAAACACGCAAAATATTTCGCATGCGTAGCTTCAAGGGTATGAGCAGCGAGCCACATCGTGGGCCGTATATATATATATCTGCTTTTTTTTTTTTCATAGCATTAGTGTGCTTAAAAAAAGTGTAATGTTAGAGCAGGGAATGCACTAGTGCCTGAGCATTGGATGCATTGGTTACTGTTGTGCAGAGATCGTGTTCTCCACCCCTGATTACATCATCTCAAATTGCTACAGACTAACAAGCGGACGTGATAATTAATTTCTTTAGACTGCTACTGCTAAGGATTGGCATCGTGGGCGGCATCCAGATTTTAACTAATGGTAGTATGGGTCAGATTTTAACTAATGGTATATGGTAATATTGCGGACGGAGTTGTATCTCGTTAAACCTGAAGCGAGTCGCACAAATGTAAATGTGACGCAAGATAAAAATAAAGTTAATTTTGATTCCAACAGCGAAACGCACAAAATAAACCATAAATATTTACAATGTTCCTATTCTCCTCGAAATACGGGCGTAGTCGACAGGGTTTACATGTTTCGATGTAGCGCTTGGAAGGGGTCGCTCACTACGTGTGTATTCCCACTGTCTTTGTTTGTTTATTTGTTTTCTTTATCGTTCCAGGGCAACGCACGTTTGTCTCGGCGCACTACGATGCTGCATGTACTACAGCTCTATCGCAAGCACCACAGCTGTGCCAATTCATCTTCATTACGGCAAATGTGGACGACCTTGAGCAGTGACACAGAGTGAGCTATATCACTTACTACAAGCGAACATGTGATCCCAGGCCAATGTTGTACGTGCGTAGTACGTTTTCCTTTATTATTACTTTTTTTTCTTGCATCCTCTCTTTTGCCCATGCTTTATATTCGAGCACTGGCATACAGCAGGTGTCCTATTTCCGGTGAACCTATACTACGTATTAGTGAAACGCTCCGACGACGCCTAGATAATAATAAAAAATTCTCGCTCTGTTTTCACGCTTGATAGTTCGCCGGTTGCGTGTCACAGAAGTTAGCTAACCGAAACTGATCGATCCTATAATAGCAGTTCACTGACGCTCCGTCACGGAGTTCTTTATGGTCATCCATCTCAAAAAAGACGACGCGTGCTGCTTTCTGAATGGAAACACAGCGCGTTGACATAAAGCAACGGTGAAATTGGAGATAATACGCGAGAAAATGCACGCGTAGTTGGGTAGGGAAATGACAGGTGATGCTTTCGAATGCATCGCTCTTTGTCGGACCTACGGTACGTGGTACGGTTGCCATCGCTCCATCATAGTGAACGCTGCCTGTCTACTTATTTGCTTTCCATACTATTTATGCCAAACTACGAATTTGTTTCGAGTTCGGCGATGAGCCGGTTCTGGCGGGGGACCGAAACTTGGATGGTTACACGCCACATTTCAGTGCAATGGTCTTCGTTTTATAAACTGGTATGTAGCGTTCCTTTTAGCTGTTCTACACTTCCATTCACGCTAGTACTTTGCTTTTTTTTTATGTTCTAGCCTCCTGCGAAATCGACTGATGACTTTGCGTCGTCAGAAGCGGTTTGAATTACTCTTGAAACTCTGGCTGATTGATCCTTCTTTCGGATGAGTGAAAACACTTCTTTTGGAATGCGTCATTTTTCTTTAAAAGCACACGAATTCGGGCTGAGTTGCTTGGCATCATTTTTCACAAAACAGTGCCGCAACAGGAACCCTTACGTACTGTACTGTACCATGTTGTCCTGCTACTATTGGTGCGATACTATTGGTCCTGCTACTTTCTGCCTTGCTTTTCTCGGTAAATTTTTCTTTATTTTTCGCTTATATGTAGGCTTTCACAAAGGAACACTATACTCAATAAGAATGGGTGAATGCGAGACATATACGGTGTCGTGTCACTGTGCCTTTAGTTTGAGCTGTCGTCATGCTTCATAGACAGAGATAACCGATTTGTATTTCTGCCTGTGATTCTTTTTTCTTTCAGTTGCTTCATCGCTTGTCGTTTGCGAGCAATTGATAGGTTGTTTACAGTCATAAATGAGCCACGCTGTGGCAGTGCGATTGAAAGCACACTCTGCCATAGTCGCAGTTATAGTTAGGATAAAGCGGATTCGATTCGGTCCAAGAAACTGTGATTACTTTGACGAAGTGATGGTTATGGGCTACATGCTCATGCAGGATAACTTTAGTTGTGCCATAAATAAAAAACAATAAAGTGACTACGATGTTTGACGTAAGCATTTCACGGTACATTTTGGCAATGGTTTCGTCATTGATTATTTTTTTCGTTGGGTTATTTGTGGGCCCGCGGCAATTGACAGTATCGCAGTAATTGGAATGAGTGATCTGCTCTGAACTACTACAAGTTCGCGCAAGCCTCCTACCTCAATCCCCATGGAGAGAGACGGGGAGGATTACCTCCTCCTCTGGTATTGGTAAATTCTGGAATATTAAAAGGAAAGTCACCGCCGCTACGCTCCCTCCGCAGGGGGGATCGAATAAAGCAGACGAGCGCATTATATTAAAACTCCAGATGAATATGAGGCTATGTCCTGCAATAATAAAACTTTTCGACCCTACGGTGACAGGACAGTGTCAGCGCTGTGGAGAGGTGGCAGACGCCTACCATATGGCGTGGGCCTTTCAAAACAACACAGCCCTTACTCCTCACCCAAACCCTACGCAAGAGAGAGTAGAACTTTACTTAAGGGAAAAGAGAAAGGGGGATCTTGGCACTTCTATGGTTGGGTCCCTACGTCCTGGGCTCCACTGGCCTTAGCCGCCCGCCGGACTTGATCCAGGAGCGCGAGCTGCACTCCCTGGTCCGAACTGGCGAGTTTTGATTCCCACTGCTCCATTCTAGGTGTTAAAGGTTTGCCGAGAAAATTGGCTAAGTCGCTTGGTTTACGCGAGGACTGGGAGGCGGCCCTTCTCGGCTGCTAAGACCTTCAGGACCAGCAGGCCTCGGTACAGAGAGCGCCAGGGTGGCGGCTTCAACCAATGGGGTCCCGGAATAAGGAGTCCACCTTGTCTGTAGGGACCTCTAAAGAGGCCCCACGCCTCTCTTTTGTCTATAAATGCTTTTCACCACCACCATCATTCTTGAAGGTTTCGAGTAGGTAACCGCGTGCGGACCGGCAACGAAGAGAAGGGACGTACGCGTTGACGGCATGGGAGATGCAACTTCTTAGCTAGCCCGTGAAACACAATTAGAAGTGTCAAAAAGTACATGTTGGCCGTGCTTGTTCTGATGGACGGACAGTAAGGCACAGTTTAACCGAGAGCCCTGTAGGCTACTACAACCTCAAGGAATAGCATGCACTCTCTATTGCTTGGCGAGCATGCTGGCACAGGTCAATAATTCTACCATCGAGGCTTAGGGGCGCCGTGAGGCGGCGTAAACAAGAAATGGGCATGACCTCTCGTAACACGGTCCGACCGCGAGTACTATGCCTATAAATAACGTGCTTGTTAAGACTGTGTGAGTACTTGTAGCCCATGTCTCGAGGGGAATCGATGCTTTGCATTGTTTGCAGGTGAAGTTCACGTCTCTCCCATGCAGACCTTACAAAACAACGATGGTAAAGCGAATTAATTGAATGGAAAATACCTGCGTTGGTGTAATTTTATAGGTGCATTAGTTATTACGACGACCGTTAGCAGACTGTCGGTACATCGATGAAATAAAATTGACAAATGAAATAAACATTTGCTATAGGTTCACGTTCCGGTTAGAAATTCGGTTTAACTCGTTTTTTTTTTCGTTTTTTTTTTTTTGAAGTCTTACTGTGTGCTTACTTTCTTTCTTTTTTTACTTTTTTTTTAATTGGCTACAACAACTGCTTTAAGTGCATACATTTGCATGTGTCTTCCGGCCTGCGGACCCGTGGGTATATTTACCCAGGCTTCTGTCAGCAGCAACGTGCATATGCATAAATTAGGAAAGTCTTATTATAGCGCGCTGCCCGGCTGTTCGAGGCAGTGTAGCGAGTTATGCTTGTGAAGGTCAAGACTGTGTTTTCGACTGTGTCAAAGACTGTGTCATTGAGAGGTGCAGTGACTATATCGTTTAACACAAGTTACTATCTTACCGTATAATAAAATAATCAAGCTTTTTTTTTTTTTTGTCATCAATGTTAACTTTGAGCCAGACAGGCGACCTGAGGGTGACTGAAATGTTTTGGTTTCTTCGAGTTCGTTCAGACGTGTGAATTCGAGACGCATACCCATACTTCCGGTTTTGACGTCACAGTTTCCGAAGACATGGCACGGTAAGCCCTGTTGTCGATCAGTAAGAAGCTGAAACCGTTCCATTGCAAAATATCCTCTGACGATCGTTCCGGTCTCTTGCTTCGGACTGATACTTAGAGCCGCTTTCTACCCACAGCTACTTGGTCAGCATGTTACTCGCAGTAAATGGATACTGGTGGATAAATTTCACAAGCGTGTGATTGCACGCGCCTGCCATGCAAGAACCATGCGGAATGTGCCTTTCTATATGCGTTAGCTGTTGCGATGTGACGGCGCCTGTTCCAGACTTCGGATGTACTCCGGTCAAGACATCGTGCACAGCGAATTTTCGAGAAGAAGCGTTGATAACGGAACGCAACATTTTCCCATGTGCCTTTTTTTTTTTTCTTTAAGGCTTACTAGCAATGGGCCTGGTTTTCCGCCTGCCGCTGGAGCTTACAGTGTCTCTATCTTCCAGCAGAATGCGCAGTCCAAGCATGTCCGGCTCGCTCCATTTCCATCAACGAAGCTTCGCGCTTACCTGCTAGCGCAGAGCGGCCGGCCGAAGATACACGATATCAAAGACTCGCGGTAGCCGACGACCTGTGCTCTCTGACCTGGCTCCTCCTATCACGGCTCACAGTTCGCGAGTCTAATTGTACAAAGCAGCGAGGTGCTCGTAGCTCGCTCATTGTGTGGGCCATGTCCGATGCTTAAGTGCAGGGAGTGCGCACATAGCCAGTTTGATCGAGCTCGAGCAAGAACAAAGAAATCTCGGAGTCACGCAATTCGACGTCGAACGGAGGGTTGGCACGAGTACACCGCTGGGGGGGCCGCAGCAAGGCGAGTCAAGCGGTGGTGGGGGCCTCAAGGCGCTCACGCCTAATGTGTTCGCCACGCGCTTCGTACAGTACACGGCGGGCGTCGTGTCTTTTCCGGCTTCCGCCAGCCGACGGGCATAACTCGATGGGCCCAAATTGCTGCGCTCTTTCGCCCCGGCCTCTTGGGGGGATACAGACGCCGCCGCCGCCGCAGCAAAAGCCCGAACCATGCGAGGAAGAGAAATAATAATCGGCACGTCTGTTGTTTGTACACGCGCTAAGTTTTTGATCGCGGACCACGCGCGCACCGCGACCCTAACTACCAGGATGTTCACCAGGAAGTTCAAGAGGAGGCTTTATTTTTATTATTCTATTTATTTCACTCGAGCACGTACAAACTCGCCCGCCGGGCCAGGCTCGCCTCAAAGCGAGCCATGACCAATGCGACCAGTGTATATGTCTGGCACTTGAAGCTAGTCTTAAATCTCGTGCTGCTTCAGTACCTTTTCCATTCTTGGTTGGTTAGGGAGATCAATAATAATTGGAACTGCTGAAAATGGGAAGTCCGTTAACTTAAAGTTCTAGCTTCGAGCTGTAGCACGTGTTTCCGCCTTCGAATGGCGTGGATGTAGCACGAAAGCTCGTTGTTTTCGTGAATCAAGGGCGTAGCCAGAATTTTATTTATTTTTTTTTTTGCGGGGGGGGGGGGGGGGGGGGAAGGGGGTAACCATCCTTCATGTATGTTCGTGCATGCGTTTGTATGCGTGCGTGTAGATATACGCAAGAAAAATTTTAAAAATGTCGGGGGGAGGGGGGGTTTGAGCCTGGCTACGCCCCTGTCGTGAATCGTGATTGAATGATATCCTCAAGAACTTGTACGCGCTCGTACGATCGAATCAACGGAATTATAGTGCGATTTCTCATACCCCGCTAGAACGTACGGGTTATACACATAGTGAATAGGCACTTGTAGTTGAACGTTTACGATCCGCTCCGGTCGGACGCGGTTTGCTAGCAACTTACACACAAACGCGTAGAAGTTGCAGTAGTGCGCGTGCGCAGAACGATCATGCGAGCAGCGGGACTTAAAACGCGGCTCTCGCTCTGCTTGTGAAGCCAATTGAGAGGAGCGTGAAGGTGCGTCTACTTCGTTTCACCGCCGGTTTGAGCCAGGCTGACCCCGTATCGACAAGACGCGCTTGTCAAAAACGCGAAATATGTGCAGTTCCCCGCACTGGCTCGGGTCGCTAAATCTGTGCGGAGCGGAGCGTAATCGACACTCTGCTAAAAACACCTAATGTTCGCGCAGGATCATGTGATTCTGGTATAATATCGTAATGCATAGTGCAACTGGTGTAGCCATCGGGGGTCGGGGGAGCGGGGAGTGTTCATTCCCACCGAAAATTTTCAATTTTGCATGTGTATATATACACGCACAAATACAAAAGCACGCACGAACATACATAGATTATAATTGACACCCCCCTTCCCCCCCCACCTACCCTAAATAAATTTCTAGCTACGCCCCTGCGTAGCGCGTCCTTAACCGTACACAAAGCGGAGTGTCAATCATTTGATTAATCTACCAGCCTCATTTATCTCGCTTCTCTTTCTGTGTCTCACGCCTTCTCTTATCTAGTTCATAAGCGCGCGACTGTTCAGTCTCCATAACTGCTGGTCGATGATAACGCTTATTGACATCACACTTTAAACGGGGTGAATAGACACCTAAAGTATATGTGTTATGATCAGTTGGTATTGCGTCTTTCGCAGTCTAACATTCGGCATATCTCTTTCTGCTTTAGCTTTGTTCGTTTAACCCTTTATTACTGTATTGCACTGTTAGCTAAGTACACCTGCAAAGACCGCGGTTATATCAATCTTTTCCCAGTTTTCTTTCTTCTTTTTTTTCCTCCATTAGGGCCTTGAACACTTCTCGCACACATCAACCACCGACCACCCAATACCTCAATCCTCATTGAACCCCAGTGTCTTTGAGAAGTGGGCGCATTCTACGGGCCTTGCTAGACAAATATCCTGGTATTACATTACGATGTGCTTGGTATAGTTTCACGCACAACGAATATCGCACATCCCTAATCCCCTTTCACATCCTCTCTCGTTCGACAACGATAGAGGAGCTGCTCACACGCAATGAGGGGGAAAAACTTGTGTATATTGTTACACAGAGAAACGCAGAGAGAGAGAGAGAAATGAAGAAGAGGAAAGGCAGGGAGGTTAACCAGACGAGCGTCCGGTTTGCTACCCGGCACCGGGGATAAGGGAAAGGGGATTAAAAAGAGAAACACAAAACAGAAGCTCGTCCTGGCTCAGGTTGGATCCATGGTGCCTTGAGTTGTCGACGAATTGGCCCTCCCGCTGCCAATTGCTAGCTTCATGGTTAGCTCACTTGGTAGAGCGAACGCCCCGGAAAGGCTTTGGTCCCGGGTTCGATACCCGGACCAGGACGACTTTTTCGGCAACCAGGAAGCATTCTTTCTAAGAAATCCGTGTGGATTAACTTGCGGCACCCTGCAACAAACGTGTGGTGGTCAATCTCCCTCTCTTAACCCCTTCGCCACCTTGCGAGATTCCGCAGAACTAATCTGCAATAAAAAGGTATTATTTACGGCACACTAACGGGAGTGGACTTGTCGGAGACCAAGGCCGAGGAGTTCGCCAAGAGCTCAGACACTTCGCGTTCCACCACGCGGCGGCCGCACGATATTCCTCTTCGGCATGTGTGTATCGCGTCGTAAATAAAAATATATATACGCCGCGCTTGGCCGTTGTCACCAAACCTTTGGCGCCTCGTATACTGCCTGTATACGGCGCCGTTCGGCGTTGCCCCAAACTTTGACGCTTATACGAGCCCGATGACCTCGGCTTGCGGAGAAAAACGGCCGCGCACAGAGACAGCAGCGCGTGAGGCGAGTGCAGAAGGCCACCCCGACGACGACGACGAAGAGATCGGCGCCGGGCGACGTCGTCTTACCGGGAGGGTGTGCGTGCGTATCCCACAGGCCGTTTGTTTATAGAAAGCCCCGCGTTCCACCTTCGCCGCGCCAACTTGCCACAGCCAGGGTCCTTGGTGGTATACGCGTGCTGGCGGCGGCGGCGGCCGACCTACATTGCGGGCTTCGAAGGCGTGGGAGAGCCCGCACGGACGCCTTCGGACTGAGCGTGCGTGTGTTGCGCCGCTTGTACGGAACCGTGTTCATTAAAACTGTGCAGTGCTCCAGCCGCTTATAGCTGTAAAACATATATCGGTATGGACCGTAAACTGTCCCTTGATGCGCTATATGAACTGCTTTGCTGCTTCACATATTTTTGATGATGGACAGACAGCACAACGGCTTCTCGGATTACTCATAAGTCACTAAATATATAAACTGCACACACAGCTTCAAACTCGCTCTGAATGTGTGGCCTATAGCCAGTCACATATATTTTATAAACCACTTTCTCTGTTCTTCTAATAAAGAGCCTCTCTCCTATATAGACCACTTTTCTAAACTAAGGATGTTCTATGCAAACTTCTGTTTAATTTCTCTTAAGGATATCTCACTGTCTATAATCGACCTCGCGTATAACGGAAGAAGCCGCCACGGTGGCTTTGTGGTTACGATGCTCAGCTGCTGACCCGAAAGACGCGGGTTCGATCCCGTCCGCTGGAGTCGTATATCGATTGATGCCCGTGTACTGTACGATGTCTGTGCAGGTTAACGAACCACAGGTCGTCTGTAAGTTATCCAGAGCCCTTCATTGCGGCGTCTCTCATAGCCTGAGTCGGTTTGGGAGGTTAAACCATGTAATCCTTATGCATAGCACTAGACGTCTGTAGGCTCAGCGCATACTTATAACGACTAAATCCGTTAGTGTATAGACGTACACATTGTGGGCGCAGCTGAAATTTGTAAGGCTCTAGAGCAGGGGTCTCAAACTCACCTCAGCCAGCGGGCCGCAGTCACGCAATTCAGTCCAGCGAGGGCCGGGGCAGTGCAGGAGGTAAGAGCGGGGGGGGGGGGGGGGGGGGAGGAGGTTGTAGAATTGCCAGTAAACGCTGCCATTTAAAAGGAAACTTTCCCATACAGATCATTTTTGAACGAGATGGGGAGCCAGGATTCCAGCAAGAAGTTGCTACGAATCTCCCTAATGACTCAAATGTGGGCGCCGATTGTGAAATATATAATTTTGGTTGCATGGTTATGTTTTAAAACAAGGTGAACGCATGGAATGCTTCACGGAGACCATGCCTTAAACCAGTCAAGCCTGTGTAGCTCACGAACGTAATAACAAAAGAAAAAAAAATGTGGGGCGAACACACTCACGTGCGGGCCGCGGGCCGCAACCAAGAGCCTCGCGGGCCGCATGCGGCCCGCGGGCCGCGTGTTTGAGACCCCTGCTCTAGAGCCTTTAAAGAGAGAGGCAGACATAATAAAAATATAGAGGGCTTAACCAGGCTGACCGAGGTTCACTACCCTGCATTGGCGAACGAGAAAGGGGACTGGAAGATGAGAAGGAGGGGATAAGTTCTTAAAGTAGTGTAAATAACACTGGCACGCAAGGGAGCATTCATCGTACAATCCGTCGCAAGCGTTCGTGTAGGGTGGTGCGTCTATAAAAGCGATTTCGTACCCGTACACTGCAGATGCACGACGTGCCTTGGTCGCCAAACCTTGTCTTATGCTGCGGATCTGTCATCTAAATAGTCTAACTCTGTCCGAGTAACAAGCCCCTAATCATCGTGTGGTGGACAGTCGCGCCGGAAAACGCTGCGCAGGTTCCTTTACGTCGCACATGTTGCGGTCCTCATTCCAATAGGACCATGAGACTTATGCACGTACCAGTACATACGTGTCTATACAAGCATACTTCAGCGTACGATGAGGCAGTTAGAATTATCGACCGACATCCTTCACTAGTGAATTCTTATGTGAACGTAAATATAGGCCCACAAGCCATGGACGTCTGAAGCCGTTGCTACGTTAGAAAAGAAAGCTTTCGTGCGGGCAGTGCTTGGGTCTTCTTTCTTTCTTCTTTCTTTATTCAAGAATGACCCCGCATTGCCATTGGGCGTTACAGCAAAAGGGGGGGGGGGGTTACAACATAGATACAAATATTTCTTCATTTGCACAACATACTTGTTCTTCAGACAGCTTGTTCCATTCTGCCACACACTTCGGAAAAAAAGAATTAGCGAACATGCATGTCCTGGGCTGGTATTCACGGATTTTGAGTTTGTGGTCATTCCTTTCAGAAAGATAAAAAGGTATGTTTAAGTAGGTTTCCTTGTTAATGCCAACCTTGTTGTAAAATATCTGAAAAAATAATTTGAGTCTTAACTTTCGTCGACGTGAAGACAACAGTTCCCAATTCAATTCTTGTTTCATCACTGTGACACTGTCTATTCTACGGTACCTGCCCAGGACAAACCTGGCCGCTCTGTTTTGGATACTTTCTATCAAGGATGTGAGATTGGCTTCACTTGGATCCCACAATGGGCAGGCATACTCTAATATCGGTCTTACACATGTAGTAAATGCATTCCGTTTTAATTCACTCTCGCGACATCTCAGGTTTCGTTGGAACAAAGTTCAACGCCCTTCCAGCTTTACCTGCAATAAAAAGATGTGCAATAAAAAGGTGTCTGCCAGGCTTGTTTCGCGAAAGACCATGTCAATGTTGCTCAATTTCTTAAGTGGACGTCATCTCCTCCTCCGTGCTTGTGCGCCATCTATAATGTTAGCGTCTGTCCTTATTCCGTTATTTTCGGTCTTCTCAGGCTTGACTTTCATTTCCTATCTCTTTCTCATCTTTTCTCTGATACTGAGTCTACAGGCAACTTCGAATGCATTCTATAAAATGCCAACATACTAAGAATTTGTGACTTTACACTTCCCGTGGACGAGTGTTTACCTACAGACTACGAATTTGTGAAATTACACTTCCCGTGGACGAGTGTTGAATCTTTTCTGCTAATGACCTAACTGGAAGTCTATGAACAAAGGAATAAACTGGACTAACTAACTGGACTAATAAACTTGTATTTCCCTTTCCCTTCGTGTTTTTGTGGTATATATTATCTTTTGTGAATAAATCCAAGTTTCAGTCTGCGCTTGTTTGTATCCTCTTTCTGTGTCCCGTTAGTTTGCGCTGCCAATATTTCACTATGAATCTATACCAACTAGCCCGCCTTACAACCCTTCTGCATTAAACTGGACGACGAATCGTATCCCAAAGACAGTTTGTATAACTGCTCCGGCTAGAAGTGCAAGTTCACAAAAACTGCAAAGTTGCGAAGTCGATGGTCAATTTAAATGCTAGGCAAGTTCATCTTTATTAGGGTGACGACCGTTCCGGCACACGGACACACGTCTCGCAAACTGCACAGCTTTATAGCTGGGACCACAGCGGGCAGGGACTTACGGCGCCTCGCTTCCAAGCACGCGGACACGCCATAGGTACGGTGGCCACCCGCTGCGCGTGATCGCCAATGCAGAGAAAGGGGAGAAGGGCGTACTGGCATCCCGTCATCACTCTTGCGAGGGCGTGCGTGCGTGCGTGCGTTCCAACCGTTGTCTTATAGGAATAAGAAGATCGCGCCGTGCTAATGCGGAGACACATATTGCCGGCGCCGCGCGGCCGCGCTCGGTCAGTCGTTGCATTCGCGCGTTGGCAGGTGTCCAGGAAGTTGAAACGTTTGCTCTCGACGAGCACGGATTGTGTTTTTTTCCATCCGCCTGAACGGGCAGCGGCGCTGGGAGCAGCGAGTTGGCTTCTCGAATAACCGCGAGTTTTTATTGGCTGTAAAGAGAATTAGTGCGCGAGGAAGGAAAATTCACGACGTGAATATGAGGCGAATCGTGTCACCTCCTATTCAGGCGAAAGCTTCAGATGCCTCAGCAAACGCGAAAAGCAAACGCCGTCGGTGGTGGCGGCGACTTCAACTCGAGTGTTGCAAAAAAGTCGTCACAATGGAATGACGTCGCCATCCTGACAATCAAAGACGCGAAGTGAGCACTCTTCGTGATTTTTTAATGAGCACAAGTTTAGTGAATGATTTACAATTGTCACTATTGCTCCCTTTCATGGTACTGCGTTATTAATTATATACATAAGTGTGATGTCATGACATAAGTAAGTGCATAGAAAACTATCTGTACGGACTCTGTCCGCCATGTGAGCACCCTGTATGTATTGGAGTATGCCCTTAGACTCGGCTTATTTTTATACGCCACATATCATATGTGTACAGATATAGTGCTTCTGATTATTTTTCTCTTATCTTATTCTTTTATTCCTTCCAGCTTTTATCTTTTTGTGTATGTTTCTTCACTATCGTGTTGTTGCGATAGCCGGGCTCTAACGTAGCATACATTTCCATGTTTTAAATGCGAAGCATTTCTTAGCGAACTTCGGCGAGTTTGAGCATATCTATCTATCTATCTATCTATCTATCTATCTATCTATCTATCTATCTATCTATCTATCTATCTATCTATCTATCTATCTATCTATCTATCTATCTATCTATCTATCTATCTATCTATCTATCTATCTATCTATCTATCTATCTATCTATCTATCTATCTATCTATCTATCTATCTATCTATCTATCTATCTATCTATCTATCTATCTATCTATCTATCTATCTATCTATCTATCTATCTATCTATCTATCTATCTATCTATCTATCTATCTATCTATCTATCTATCTATCTATCTATCTATCTATCTATCTATCTATCTATCTATCTATCTATCTATCTATCTATCTATCTATCTATCTATCTATCTATCTATCTATCTATCTATCTATCTATCTATCTATCTATCTAGCCCCCTGCGACTTTGTGCTCTCCTGGCCGTATCGTTAATGGGATTTATACCAAATTTGGTAGGGCATAACATGACTGTATGACGAACATAAATGGCCTGGTCATATCATGAAAATCATCACTAACTTGTCATGAAAAGTATGATTTACATGCCATGCTCCTGGCGCGCTCGCGGCCGTTTCGTTAGCTTGATATAGGGCTACACCAAATTTGGGATTGAGTGACGTGACTGTATGACGAACATAAATGACAGGTGGTAATATGCAAATAATGACGTGCATGTCATGAACAACATGATTTACATGCCACGCTCATGGCACGCTCGCGGCCGTTTCGTTAGCTTGATATACACCAAATTTGGTATTGAGTGACATGACTGTATGACGAACATAAATGACAACTGGTAATATGGAAATCATGACTTGTCATGTGCGACATGACTTGCATGCCACGCTCATGGCGCGCTCGCGGCCGTTTCGTTAGCTTGAGGTACATCAAATTTGGTATTGAGTGGCATGACTGTGTGACGAACATAAATGACAACTGGTAATATGGAAATCATGACTTGTCATGTGCGACATGACTTGCATGCCACGCTCATGGCGCGCTCGCGGCCGTTTCGTTAGCTTGAGGTACATCAAATTTGGTATTGAGTGGCATGACTGTATGACGAACATAAATGACAAGTGGTAACATGAAAATCTTGGCATGCATGC
Organism: Rhipicephalus appendiculatus; assembly: GCA_030522465.1. Taxonomy (NCBI): domain Eukaryota; kingdom Metazoa; phylum Arthropoda; class Arachnida; order Ixodida; family Ixodidae; genus Rhipicephalus; species Rhipicephalus appendiculatus. The sequence continues at coordinate 434,444 of JALIZH010032940.1, read as the reverse complement.
CATCTACAACGCCATTTACATGCCACGCTCATGGTGGGCGCTTGCGTCCAGTTCGCTAGCTGGATATACACCAAAATTGGTATTGCGCGACGTGACTGTATGACGAACATAAATGGCAGGTCCTAACATGTAAAACATGACATGCAAATTATGTAAAGCATGATCTGCTCCTTCCTGGCTGCTTCGCATTACATCGATTTTCACAGTGCGTGGGATCTGCCGGCTTTTTTTTTCTTCATATATAAATAAAATATAATAATAATATGAAGCCATGACGTCACATACCTCCAAATTTTTGTCACGTCATAGTGAGGTCATTGTGCCGTTACATAACGTGGCGTCACATGATGGCCTCGTCACGTAACACTGTCGCTTGGTCATAGGTGGGCCTATTCCGGAGACACGTGAGGTGAGGAAATTTCGCAATGCCTCTGATCCCGGAGGACATGTAAACCACGATAGGTGCAGATAGCTTTCGCAAGCGGGGTATCTTTATAATCGGCTGAGAAAAAAAAACAAAGAAAAAGAAGATCGATTTCGTCTTCCAGTCATCTTTGGCGAATGTATAATGGACTCTGCTAGTTTTTCTTTTTTTTTTAACCGTTCTTACTTCTCTGAAAAATCTTTTTTTTTTCTTTTTCATAATCAGACACTTCCGAAACTCACTTCGCATACGTCCGGCATAATGAAACACTTAACTTCTTCACCCCTTTTCAAGTTCATTTCTTTCTTGTTCTCGTTGCAAACGTTAGGGTTACTGGATGGAGTGCCTGCAATCATCAACACAACGTATACTATCGTTGCACTTGCTCGAGATGCGAATATTACATGCGTTAAAGGGACCCTGAAACGGTTTTGACGATTTTGTACAAACACATTGGGCCAGTAGACCAAGTCCTAAGGCTCATTTACAGACTAATTTAAGCTCTCTGCTTACACTGTGTAATTTATTACAACGCTATAAAGCTGCGAATCGCTGCAGATCACTGCGGCTCAGCCCAACGCCTTTTCAACCGCCCCTTGCCAGTACGACATGCAGTGTGGGCACGACGTCATTGGGGCTGCTGGCGACGTCACTGGGGCTGCGGTGTGCGCGCACAAAAATTGGCTGGCAGGGTGGCGGCACCTGTCGGAGAAGATATCAACTGTGTCTGTTGCCAGACGGCGTGCGTGCTGCCGGGCGCACTGGGCTATGGTCTCCGAGATGCACGCAACCTGTCGGCGTGCAATCTCGGAGGTGATCACTGGGCGAAGCTCAAATCGTCGAGTGTGCTCACGTGAGCTCTGCGATCGCCAGCGATGCCAGCGTGTCTCATGAGTTGAGGAGGCAAGGCAGGGGTGAGAAGGAGGGTATGATATAATTGTCCGTAGCCGCCTTGGTACACGGCGTGCCGCTAAATTTGTGGTGCCAATGGTTCGATGATGCTCTAGTCTAAACGCTGACAAATCTTCAAATAACCGTTTCAGGGTCCCTTTAAGGCGACTTCTTCCTCTACATGATATTCATGTAGTGTTTTTTTTTTTTTCCCCTTTCTGAAGCAGTTTCAAGTGATGGCGTTGGCTCTGTGGTAGAACACCTGCTTGCCACGCATGCGGCCTGGGTTCCATTCTCGCTCGAGCCTAAGGTTTTTCTATTATTTGTTTTATTTGCATCTTCCTCGATTTTTTCGGTCACGGACAAGATAATGATTTTTCGCTCACAACCAACGACACCGACGCCGACACCGAAATTTCTGCGAAACGAGCTTTTTAACGCTGTCGCGTTAAAAGAAGGACATGGCGGCGAGTAACTCCCACAGCGTTGGAGCTGCTGTCTGCATCGTCAAGGCGGGTGATCTACCGCCTGCCTCCTTGGTTCGCCTTGACTCTCCGCAATGGATCTCTTAACGGGCGGGTGCAATACGACGGCCAAGCAAGACAACAAAAGAAAAATAGCTTCGGAATCGGAAGCGCCCACTTACCGGCATGAGTACCTTAACAGCCAGAACCCACACGCGGCGCGCAGGGCGCGACAATCGAGCTCGCTTCCTCCGCCCTCAGGCGCCAGCCGTAAATCTCTTTCCGAACGCCGCCTCATCGTTGTCTCAAGGTCCGGCCAAGAGAACTCGCCTGGTATGAGCTGTGCTCGCATAGCATAGCTAAGCCTTATCGCCGCAACCACAGCGTTTCGTACGATTACCTATATAGAGAGAGGCGGCGCCATACATTGCTTGCGTCTTTAGGTCGCGGGTTCGGTGCCGGCCGTGGCGGTCGCATTTTGATGGACGCGAAATGCTAGACCCACGTGTTCTGTGTGATGTCAGTGCACGCTGATGAACACCAGACGGTCAAAAATTTCCGGATGCCTCCACTACGGCGTGCCTCATAATAATATCGGGGTTGTGGGACGTAATACCTCGGATATTATTATTATTATTATTATTATTATTATTATTATTATTATTATTATTATTATTATTATTATTATTATTACATTGCTGTCTTTGCTAATTTTGCTGAGCATTGCGCAAGTTGCGGGGCACTTGAGCCGAAACTGAATGAGATAAAGATTCTGGGCAGCGGTAGGGATACGATGGCGCGAGAACGAAGCGTATCATATCCGGAAGAGAGGATGTATTTGTGTCAGCGATGCATCGGTGAAGATTTGGAGGGCCGAGAAGTGACAACGTGTTTGTGACAATGCATTAGACTTTCTGCGCATGTGTGTTTTCCTCATATACTTGCTGGCGAAGCCTCAATTAAAGGTAGATTAAAATGGCGCCCGCACTGTGTCTCTCGTTCTTGTGAATGTCTGGTTTCACGCTCTAATGTGCCGAAAAATCTTTGCTCTCGCATGCTTGGAATTGCCACAAAGTTCTTTCTCCGAGTCAGCGAACCTTGCCCGTGCGTCAGGCGCGAAAATTACTCTTTCTATGATTCCAAAAGTCAAGATGGGAGCCGACAAATGGAAACACGTAGTGGGTTAAGCAGGAAGAACAGAGGAAGTGCCTCAGACAGGCTGGCCGACGTTTCGATAGGTGGACCTATCTTTGTCAATTACAGTTCTGCAAAGTTTCAAGTCTACAAGTTTCCGTGACTATTTGCGTACTTTGTGTGCACCTTAAAATTCGCCTGAAATGTTTCCCCATTCATCTTTCTCTACTATGTCCCCCCAGTGCAGGGTAGCTAACCGGACACACGTCTGGCTTGCTTGCATCACCGTCTTTCCTCTACTTCTCTCTCTCTCATCATCATCATCATCATGCGAGAAGCAGAGTGGTGAGTCGCGAGCGTGATCATGCTTGCGTGTCACTGGTTGCGTTATTTTGACCTGCACCATGTGGCGATCCTCTAACATCTTTGAGTAGCACCACAGCGACAAGACCTAGGGCCGTAAATCTGCCTAAACATTTCAGTTGCCTGACGGGACGCGGTGGCGATAAGTACAATACTCATGGATTGAAACGCGAGATCGGTTTCTTTTTTTCGTTTATTGCGATAGCAATTATATGGACACTCTCGGCTGCTTTTCGCCGTCATGCCCCGTACATATATATATATATATATATATATATATATATATATATATATATATATATATATATATATATATATATATATATATATAAAAGCTACGAAGAAAGTAAGATGGTGCAAAGTGCGCGCTCGGCGCACCACTCGTTGCGATGCGTTGGCTCCCCTTGCACTTTGGCCTGCAGGGTGTAGTCGCCGTTGCCCAGGCGCGCGCGCGCGCTTATCTTGGGATGGGAGGGGGGGGGGGGGGGGGGGGTCAGCTTTACGTCGTGTGCCTTCGTCGGAAAGACTGCGTTTAGGTTACAGTGCGCACAAAGGTCACTTCGCTCGCTGCAGAGGCCCCGTTTCCGAAAGAAGCGTGCTGTTCAAACACAGTGAAGTAACAACTGTTGTTAGTTCGCGCTCGTCCTGTGTATACCTGTGCGTATGTTTCGTGCGTCTTTGCGCTTGAGCACTGCGCTCCAAGTTTCGATCTGCTTGCCATTCTTCACGTGAAATGCCAATTTGTTGCTATCGCATTCATTGTTTCGCCCTTGCGGCGAAACTGTGACTTTTTTTTAGTATAAAGACTGCTATGAGCTCATGTTAACCGCGCTATGTCGCTGTAAATCTGGCCGCTAGTGGCAATGTTGGCTCCGATGTAAGTGTTCGAGTCAAGATTAGGCCGATATTACATGAACTGTAGGTGCTGGAAACGAATTTACGTGCATTATTTAGCCCTAAATTTTCGCGTTTCAAACCGGGAGTACTGTACCCCGACCGAGAACAGCATGCGACCGACCAGCTACACAGTAAACCAGTTTGCACCCTTAAGGGGGGTTTTGCCGTGTCTATAACACCCTTACACCCTGGGAAAAGGGTGCTTTGACGTACCAAAACACCCGTATCATGGGGTGTTTCCAATGGCCTAAACACCCTTACACCCTTATCACTGAAAAAAAAAAACGGGAAAAATGAAATCTACCAGTCAGGGAACGTGGAATCCCAGTTGAAATCAGCATAGAAGGTGCACGCGCGCGCCAGACCATACACACAACAGAGCGTATTGTAAAATATCCCATGGACTCTGCGACGCGCTACACAGTCTTAAAGTTACCATCGGCTATATAGCGCCATGGTATCTTAAGCCACCGTTCAGTGCCGGTGGGAATATTCCTGTTCCCTATAAGTGAGCACTAAACATTAAGATATCAGGCGTAAATTTGTGGTATGCTTGTAGATACCCCTAAAAGAGACATAACTTTTAATCTAAACTCGCCTAAGGTCCAGCGACTCTTTAATCAGCGAGTCCCAGTTATCATCTGGTACGCTGTTGTATGGGCCATGGGTGTTTCGATTCAGCCAAAACACCCTTACCCCCTAAAGGGTGTTTTAGCTAGAACATCACCCTTAAGGGTTATTTGGGGAAGGAAAACACCCTTACACCCTAATTTTGCAAATTTTGGTTAGGCAAAAGGGTGTTTTGCCTGTTTGAAACACCCTTAAGGGTGCAAAGTGGTTTACAGTGTATAGTCACACACATGAAGGTTGATAGCCGCGAACTCTACCGGAACAACTCTATTTCAGTTTCCCGCTCGGCATCCGCCGCTTCTTAGTTGCTTTTCGTTGTGTTTTTATACGTAGCTCTACTTTAGGGGCGCGTGTCGGTATGTAAGAATAAATGAACCGGTGTATTATAAATCAAACTCGCAGTGCGCGCGCTTTTCTGGCGAACGCCTGCAGGCGGGCCTTCACATCTTTTCTATGGCCAACGTACAGAGACACCGCAGAGGATCCGAACTTCAGCAATGCGTGGGCTTTTCTTTGATTATTTATTTGCTCGTTGACACTTGGCTCGCGACTCTCGCATATCCGGCCCTGACGATCCGGGTTCGTCCTTTCGTTCGGTTAATCTTTCTTAGCTTTCTGCTCATATATTTCCGAGGCAGGATTCTCTCAGTGGCTGCCAGAGTGGTCAGTGCTGGAAGGACAGCGTGGCGGAAGATAGATAGAAATAAAAGCAAGTCAGGAAGCATCAGTGCTTGGTAGCTTTAGATGGCGTCCAGTGCATGCCCTGGCCTCGAATGCACGGTATGCGGTGCAGTGCAAGCTATACCCGGAGTACAGCTCGGGGGGCACTACTTATCTCCCCACTTTTTTCACTACATGCACCCGATCTTGTTTGAGTGCGGCGGCGTTTTATGTCCTTGCGGTTCGAAGGCGGTGCGCGCGAGCCTTTAGGTCCATTCACCCGTCTTTTTGAGTTTCGCCGAAGGTCTCTACGATTGAGAAGCCAGAAAAAAAAAATTAATAATACGCCCTGCACAATTTCGTCTCCCCATATCGAAGCACGTGATATCGCAAAATGTACTGAGCCCTAGCTTGGATGCCCGTGTCACAGGGTGTGTCCTCTTTCGATGAGCATAGGTTTTGTCGGATTACGAAGTTCGTGTACAGACGGAAGCTATGGCGCTTACAGCGCCAGTAAATTGTTTTTGCTCATCATCCGTTTGAGAAAACACAGCTTTAGAGCAACTTCGGGCGGGCTCTTCGCCGGAATAGCACACACTTATGTGCCTTGAATAAAATATGCAAAAGAGCTCCTGTGAGGCTGATCTCAGTGCGTAGGAGTATGCTCAGTATGCAGATGCAGAAGTTGTGATAACTTGTAAAAAGGAAGAAACGCCGACCACGAAAAAAAGAAAACAAAAGAACACTTAACAACAAACAAGACCTTCCGGCTCCCGCATAGGGAGCCTTGTTCACACTGTGTTGGGATAAATAAGTTGTGATGACCACATGCATACATGCCTAGAAGCACATCTTCTCAGCGCCAAACTCAACCGAGTAGCGACGACCCCTGTACTCTTCGTGTCAGAAGTTTGGGTCGAGCGAAAGCTTAAATTTGAGGTTAGTCGGAAGGTCGGAGGCGCGCGGAGCACTGAGGCGAGACGGAATGCGGTGTTGTAATTCGCGGAGGCTACGGTATTACGTAATGCCTAATGCCCTTTAGCACTACTCACTTGATGACTTTCGCAAAGAAGTATTCCTAAAATTTTGTATACCGTGTATTTGACTAATACTGTTCTACGTGTTCCCTTTCCACGTGACGGGTCTCGTGGAGAAACTCACGGCTTTTTGTAAGTATTGAAAAAGAGAAAGAAGAAGATTTTTGTTCATTAAAAAAAATGTGACACAGCAACATAATATACAGAAGGCCATTAGTATGCAGGCAACAGTGACAGAACAGATCTACATTCTGATGGTACCCTTTGTGTGACACGTCCCAAGTGCGCGCTTTAAGACGCCTAAGTGCAATGGTGTCATAGGTCCTCGGAGGCCATGAAATTGGCTGATACTTTTGTGCTCGTATATTAGCGACTCCTAAAATTCGGAGAACTTGCAGTTAGCTAAGCATGCAGTATACATGCTCTGCTTCGTGGCGTTTTAAAACCAAGACACAAAAGTCCATTCTTTAAACCAAGATGAACAACCACGGAACATTCGTATGGAAAAGTTCACCTTCAAGAAGCGCTCGGAGAAATTTGGGTGGAATAATAAATTGGTCAACACTCGAAATATAAGCAAGAGGCATGTAAAGTAATGGCAGAACAAAAGGCAAGCAAAACATTTTTATGCTCACAAGTGCTAAGAAAACTTAAAAACCGATGTGTGTAACACTTCTGTAGGTCCACTGCAGTTTCGTCGCGTCCCTTCGGCGGGAACGTGGTTTAGTGCCGCGCTAACTATTGCTGTCCCGGCGTACCATTCCCTTTAACAAAGCCGTGCTTCATCAACGGCGCCAGTAGAACCGGCGAAGGCGTCAGCCGGTAACAAACGACTCACGGCAACCGAAAGCCCCACTTCGCGAGTGGAACCTGTCCCTCCCGATTTCCCAATGAAATGCTCTCTGGGCAACAGCGCAAAGATTTCGCATGGCGTGTCGCGTCCGGGCTCCGGGTAGCGGGCCCAACCGTTACAAAACGCTTTGGCTTGCACCTCCTCTGCAGCGAGCGAGAGCCGTGCTTGTAAGAGCCTGGCCACGTGAGAGAGGCTCTTCTGCGGCGAAGCGCCAGCGCCGGGCGGTCTCTTATGCATTATTCACGCCACGCCGCCCGTTTACCTATTAACCCTGCCGCTTGGCGGCGGCGCCGCCGTCGTAGCAGTGGCCCGCCTTAACTCAGATTTATTTCCACTCCGACCGCGAAACCACACCAACCAGAGCAATCAAGGCTGACCAGAAGGAACGGTATGTTGCGCTGGGGTATACCGCTGTTAGGTATATACAGCGGTGCGGCAGAAACACTTGCGATCCGTGTTCGACGATATAAATGCCACGCGCGTTTCTTTTGCACCAGTATTAACGCGGCGCCTAGGACGCAACCCGTGGAACATAACGACAAACGTTGCGTACTAAAAGACCAGGCACTCAGAAGTAATTTGGTTCCCTGGTTAGTTCTAATTTGACAATGAAACGCACGTATGCGAAGCTATAACCCAGCCAGTGGAGAGTTAAAGAATAGTATTAGACCTCTGCAGTTGGACGCTTTGTTGAGCGGGCTATACGGCTTAATGTATCTCTGAAGGTATTTATCGAACGAGTTACTGAACCACTCGTTCTGAATCGTTTTGCAAATACTTAACCCTCTTGTCTTATTCTCGTTCTTCTCTCAGAATACAGTCATAAACGTCCGCAATGAGAGAAACGCCGTCGTCGCATGCGTACAGCTTTGATGTTTATACCGTACAGTCGGCGCCAAAAGTTCAGAAACGGATACGTCCGAGAAAACTTTGAATTTCTCGTCAGTTTTAAACTGTATTGGATCGAACCGCTCAGCACATGTTAGTGCGTTTTAGAACGGGGCCGCATATCTAAATTAAAGGCTGCCTGCCGAGCAGTGGGAAAGTTCAGCTTTTTCTTCTGTGTCGTGATCCCTGAACATTTAATGGCGACTGTATGTCCGTATCGCCCTGATCTGTTCACTTTAGCTGTTACCAGACATGGCAGCTGTGCGTCTCCTCAAAATGCCCGTAACTGCGAAAGGTATTCCCTTCGACAACGAATGACCACTCCAATGCAGTTCGCGGGGCCTCAAATGACTTTAGAGAGTGAACAAATGTGTTGCGACAACGTTCACTACACTCAGAAAGGGAAGAGGCAGTGCTGTTCAGTGCGCCAAGCTATCGTGAAGTCCCACTCGGGAGCATCTGCAATGTGAGAAATGGCTTATTTTGGTCCCTGTTTTGAATAAATGCAATCCTGCTGTATGAAAGTATTACGTACTTGACGTAGATAGTGATTTATTTTGTATCGTCTCCTGGTATGTGACATAGGGAAAATGTTTATGTCGTGCATATAGGCACAATGAAAGTTAACAGTCAGAGGCCCTAAATGTAAAGGCGGCTCCAATTCTACCCTGTGACAACAAATGTCTTTTCGAAGACATCTGAACAAAGGAAGGAAGCCTTCTCATGGAACTTAACCACAAAACGAAGAGAAATTATAATCACAATGGCGATGATATAGCGACACTGGCGGCTCGCCTAGACTTCCCTTAGTGGCGAAAAAGAAAGAAAGCCGGAGAATGCGAACATATTGCTGGGCTATCACACTGCATCGCGTAGGGAATACGTCGTTTGACGCATGACACTGTGAACTAACTTCTAGAATTAAAAACTTGTATATAAACTTTCCTTGAACTTTGCTTTCATATGTGCCATGGCTGGTGGTCCCCCCTGCTGCCTTACCCGACCCGCATGCTTCTTTGTCTTCAATGAGTACCGTCGCGCCCTCATAACGACCTGTTATTGTTAGAAACCACACACACATTTCGTTAGCCTTTCTGCTTAGGGATACGCAGAATGCTCCGTGTGAGTATATATACTTATATACCGGCACTGATACGCTCAAGCGTTCTGCAGCGTTCAATATAGCTCCTCGACTACGCGTGCAGCCGAGTCTGAAAAACGCACCGGTATTAATGGCGGCACGCGGTATGCTGCGCCGTAAAGAACACGTTCACGCGCCACGTTCTCGAAAGTGGGCATCCCGCGTCCCCATTCACACCTGCGGCCGCGGAAACCCGTCCTCTCCGTCTTATATGGCTTCGAACGGCACCGGAGGGCCGGTTCTGGGCGCGTACACACAACGTTCTCGCGAGTACGGGCGCCGAAGGAAGGAGTCAGTCCCGCGGAGATGGCGCGCGGCTGCCCCCTAGCTTCTCCGCGTTTTCGGTTTCACGCGGCGCTCTTCGGTTTCCTGAGCCCATAAATCCATATCTTCTTGCCGCCGCAGGTTCCGTGGGCGCCTCGCGACACGGACCACGTGTCCTGAATACCTAATGCGGGGCCCTCGCCGCGTTTCCTCGTTGACCATGCAGTCGCCGCGGCGAACAGGAATGGAGCAGTCAGGAAACGCAACGCGTACACACACACGCACCGAGAGAGAAATCTGTACACCCTTCGGAGGGGTGGATGGAGGGGGTCTACATTTGTAGAGGGGCCGATGGGGCTGTCCCGCGCGTTCCTTGGGCATCGTTATACTTTCGCGTGTCGCTGCAGTTCGCTACGATTCCTGACCTTTGTCCCTTTTCCTTTCCCTGTCGGATTATTCCTCGCCATATTTTATTTTATTTTATTTATTTTTTTTTTTGCGTGTGTATATTTATGCTTCGCCCGTTGAGACGACGCGTATCTACCTTGGGTGCCCCTCCCAGCGGACAACGAGGAAGCAGGTTTTGTAATTGAGAGAGCGGCGCCAGTGCTTCGTGACGCGTGCGATGAGGAGGCGGCGAAATTCGTTTCGGCTATTTATAAGGCGTAAAGCATGAGCAGTGCCTTCGTATGAAGTGTATACGTACCAGGCTTGTTTCTTTCCTCGTGTCTACAAGACGAGCGACTTCAATATAACGACTTCATTGCGTCCTGTCGTAGTGTAAACCTCTCCCTTTCATCTCATCTTCAGTTGCCCTTTCTAAGTGCACGGTTGACAGCCTCTATGCCCCTCGTTAGCCTTCTTGCTTTACCGATAGCGCTGCTCTCGGTGTGAGGGGCGCTAAGAGTGGGCAGTGGTAGGCTGCCGCAACCTCTATACCTCTATACACCTCTATACCTCTATAGAGGTATAGAGGTAGGCTGCCGCAACCTCTATACATACTCCCGATTACGCCAGAAAGGAGGTATCATTGAAGCTCCCCGGCGACGTCGCTGGCTTCTCAGAATGTGAAATTGTGATTGGTGTGATAGTTCACGAAAAAGAAAAAAAAAGAAAGAGGAGGCAATGAGACATATTGGACATCAGATGAGGGCAAGCGCTCGTGTCAATAATCATCAATGTTGGCTAAATCTGGGTCTTTGGCGCCACGTGGTAATTTCTCTCTAAGATTGCATTGTTGTCGGGTCTTCGTATCAGTGTTAATAGGTCCTCTGCTGTTCTCTGAGGCTGCGGTCCTCAACTCAGCAGTTCTTGTAATTGTTGTGAACCTTATAGGCTCAGGTTACGTAGTAATTCTCGTTACCAAATGCGTCTTATCTTTTCTGTTATCTGGTGGTTATGGTGCTTGACTAGCTCACCCGAAGGTCGCGGGATCGAATTCCGCCGCATTTTCGATGGAGGCGAAAATGCTTGAGGCCCGTGTACTATAGATTTAGGTGCACGTTAAAGAACCTCAAAAGGCCGAAATTTCCGCATCCTCCACGACATTGTCCCTCGTAGTCATATCGTAGTTTTGGGACGTTAAACTCCAACAATAACTCTTTATTATTTTCTGCTATCTTTTACATCACGTGCGGCGTTTTCTAAGGTGCAGATTACTCGGCGAAAACGCTTCCCATACCCGTAGTTTCACAAGCGTCGATACACTGCAATCGTGTGCCACGTCAGTGATCGGACGCAGCCCGTTCATTTGTCTCCTCCTCCGTGGCGTGAGGATGGGCTCGCTGCGGGATCGGCATCGAGCGCGCCGCGGGCTACCGCCTTGATTAGGACACGAGGCGGAACAACGCGGCACCGCGGGGCGAAGCGCGAAGAACCGAAATGGCGGCGGCCGCTCCAACGTCACGATTGTATCACGTGGTATGCACATACACAAACACGCCGAGGATCCTACAGAGCTTTAGAAGCCCGCGATCAAGTGTGGCTCCCTTCCGGGCGCTGATTGATGCTGCGGCCAAGGGCGCGGTGACGTTTTCATCTATACGGCGCGAGTGCAACGCGTACGCATCTATACGTGGGCGTGCGCGAGGAAAAAAAGTCCGGCGAAAACTCGTGGGCCGTTCATTGGCAATGAATCAGGCCGGTGGTTTCCCGTTGCACACGCCACAGCGCCGGTGGCTTGTACGCTCTGTCTATATAGTAGCGAAACAGCAACCTTGTTTCGCTCGCTCTGTACGTGTACACTATCTTCCCAATAAGAACCTTTTTTGCCGCGACGGCAGTTGCGTAATGCCCGTACATAGCCCACTTGCGAGATCATTCATTTGCCCTCCCTGTAGAGTTCAAGGATGCGGCTTGATTACTACATAAGATGTAAAGGAGTATCGGTCTAATCACTTGTGCATCACGTTAAGATAAGGTTACGCAGTGATTATTACGTATGATTTCAACGAGGTACGGCCTAATCACTTTTGCATCACTTTTAGATACCATTAGGAATCACTCTAAGATAAGAAGAGAGGAAAAAAGCTGCCGCCAGGTTATTTGATGAAGGAAGGAAGGAACAGGAGAGAAAGGAAAGGCAGGGATGTTAACCAGTCACAAAGTCACACACCTCACAGTCTTGGTAACGCGATTAGTCTATAACCACCGGTGCAAGTCTGTTGTCTTCAAGAAGTTGAGCACCGCCTTCATCGCCTTTACCCGCGATGACCTCTGTGGACGACATTCCAGGATGGTTTCCGCCGTGATCAGGTGTGCGATCTGTGCGATCTATGCGATCGAGAGCGACTGTGAGTGATTTTCTCTGCGCATTGTAGCGAGCGCAGTCGCAGAAGATGTGCTGTAATGTCTCCTCGCTACCATAGTTGTCACAGAAAGGGTTGTCAGCCATTCGATATGAAAGGAGAATGACTTCGTGAAAGCCACTCTTAGCCATTAACGGCAAAGATGCGTAAAACACCATATGCGCTTCTTTTCATCGCAGGTCTTCAAGTTTGCGTGAGGTTACGTGAAGATGATCCATCAAAAGTTGTTAACAGCACGATACCTAGCTGAATTATTCGAAAGACGATAAACGCGTGGACGCAGACACTTTATGTAAGCATATTCGCAGAGGGACGATGCAGCAGCCAGTTAGTATTCCACTAGACACACTGACAAGCGCGAACTTCCGTAGCAAACAATCCCTTTTCATTTAACGAAATGACTGCAATTAGAGAGAGAGAGAGAAAAAAATTAAGCTTGGGATTACTTCGTGTTTTTGTTTGTTCTGCTTTAACGGATCAATATATTGAAGACCTCAAGTTCGCATTACACTTCGAAGGAAGTAAAGTTCATTCATACAAAAAGCACTTTCTATGCTTCTGTGATTTCGGTTGCTTTGATGATATTATTCGGATATTTGTTGTACAGACGGGTAATAGCATTACAGGAAGTGACGTGCGTATTGACCGGCGCGCACACGTTATATTGGCGCGCCATCGATTGTTGCTAGCTTTTACTACCTTCCCAGCGCACCGTGAGCTGAAAGTCGGGGACGATCAGTCACTCAACTAACTAGAGAGCTACGGTTAACAATACCCTGAACAAAGTTAGTTAGGCAGTGTGCGCGTGCTGGCGTACGTGGTTATGCATACGAAAACGCAAAGCTGCAGACTCAGCGAGACAGATGGTGTCTCTGTTCGTATTCTCATTAGAGTGTAACATCGTCACGCGGAACAATGCCGGCCTGCTCGAACCGACTATAACCAGAGCAGGACACCGAGCGCTGACGCAGGAAAACAGAAAGTGACAGTGAGCACTGTATTCCTACGCATTGTGACAACGAATGGATGCGGCGGGCTCGGTAAACAAGCTGCAGGTATGCGAGACATTGCGGAAACTCTGGGAGACATCATAATGCAAGGTGCAAGTTTCTGTATGTCTGCATACCGGAGTTTAGCTCGCCGCGTTGGTGTTCGTTTTTTTTTTATTGTTATTATTATTGTTAAGCGTAAGATGCACACTTCCGGGAAGAGCAAGCGCGTGCAGACAGACACCGCGTTTACGAATGCTTAATATGGAATAACATGACATCTGCCCACAGAAACTTCCAGAATAATGAAGCTGAACTTCGTTACTTGTGCACCCAGCAGCAAACCAAACGCACGTTAAGGAGGTTTGTGCGTGAAGTTAGGGCTTGTGGACTTGCACGCTGAAGCGTAAAAGGGATTCGGTGTCATTAAAAAAAAAAGTTAGTCCCGAGTTCTTCCGAAAACTTTGGTACTAACGTGCACTTTAAAACGAGACAGAGTTACATGAACGGAGAGGAGTGCATCTTTAAATTAGTTGAGAGCTGGTTTAGTGCTGGCTAGAGACAATCCTGCAAGGGCCTGCAGACTTGGCATGCAAAGTCTTAAATATTATGAATGACGTCGAAAGACAGTGAGAGAAAAAAGACACATAAAAACATGCATATGAAACACACACGCGAAACACACTCATTGACACCTACGTGAAGTCTTCGCAAAGCCTTGTCGAAGAGAAGTCTTGCAGACGTCACATAGAAATCTGAATGGAGACTTTGGTAGTATGTCTAATTGAAGGTTCACTTGATTCTCATTGACGTAGTGGTAATACCTCATTGACAATTCACGAAAGTCTAATTGAAGCGTGTTTGAATGATTTATTGCGCAAGTGTCGTCACTAACCATTGAAGACGCGACGCCCGTATCCCGCAATAACGACAAATGCGTCTGTCGTGAGCGCTAATGTACTTGCGAGAGGTGCTCATCAAGTGCGGTATAGTTCGCCACCCCGCAAAGAGCTATTCTTCGTATATACCCGAGTGACAGCAGCGTTATATACTCCTGCGCTGCGCAACATCACGCGTCGTCACGAAAGAGCGTTATAATAGCTCTCAGTCCATCAGGCAGCGCGCCTTAAAACTCCGAACAGTTGCACCGTGCTTCACTCAACCTCGATCGGCGTCTCGAACACAGACTTCGTCCGATCATCTCGAGAAAGAGGAACACACACGCGCGGCTCTCCGACTGGCCAGCCGCAGTGCCTGCGCATGCTTCACTCGGTGGATATAGTATATATACACGGCCGAGACTCCCGCGGCTACATCACCGCGCAGAACAATGCTCGCTCGTTGTGGCTCGGCTGAAACAAAACGCGCCGGCGTGGTGGACTCACGCGCGCGTGCGCTTCTGAAGAGGAGCGCGTCGGCGTGCGATGTGAGAAGCCGCCGCTGCCGCCACGGCTTCTTGTTCTTTCGTCTTAAGACAAGCGTGAACGGCGCAAGACGGCGGCGGGGGCCGCCCGTGAGTTGTAGCCTTGCCCGAGGAGTTCGGCGCTGTGAGGCTTGCGGCCCGGTGCTGTGCTGTGCACGGCCGGCGAAAGGATTCATCTTCGCCGAGTCGCCCCTTTCTCTCTTCCGCACGGTGGCTGCTACTCAACGGAGGGAAACAACGGCGGGCTGTTGTTTCTCGCGAACTATACCGCCGCCGCGTGCAACGATTGCGCGTGTATATTCACGCCGCTGTTAAACGTCGGGAAGACACCGCCGTGTTCGTTTTTTTGCTCGCTCCTGTTCCTTCCTTCCTTCCTTCTTCGAGATGTTGTTGCGCGATGTTCCTCGTGTAGACGATGGGAGAAACGGAAGACGGCTTCCGAAGAAGGCTGGAAGGCGTAAGTGGACCGCGCTGCCCGTCTCCGCACGATCCTTCTCGTTTTTCACGTCGTGAGCGCGAAGTGGAGACGGCAGCGCGTCTCCACTTCGCGCTCACGACGTGAAAAACGAGAAGGATCGTGCTTCGCGCGAAACAAAGACTGGCCACTCCCTTTCCTAAGCAGCGTATAACACGTTCACTGCAGACGGTGGTCTGAAAGGGTTCTGGAATTTAGGTATTTGATCGGCCGGCGTATTGAGAGCGAGGATTTAGAAGCACCGATGCACTCGTATGGAAAGCATGGGCTTGAAGAGCTAAGAACGTTGGAGTTTCAATTGGAATGTCCGCGTTGGCTTTACCGCAGGCCGTCGCATCACTAATAATGAGAGAGCGATATGGTGTGTAAAGTGGTGTAGACCGTACGTGGTAAAGATGCGCTGTTATTTCTTTGTTAAAACATTTAATGCATCATCACCTGCGCCGCTTGCGATCACCATCCAACCGAATAATTTAAAGCCACGCATGCGATATGAGCCTGAAGCTAACAGGAGGGACAAGGTCGGTACATGCGGAAATAAATAAATAAATAAAATTACCTTATGTCATTACTGACTTCAAATTAACCTGTTCGTTGGCTGCATAACGCAACTGAGCGCCTGTATAACCGTTATCTTCGAATCTTTCGGTGATACTTCAAGCAAACTTGCTGAAATTTCTCAAAGAAGTGTCGCGCACATGCCACGTTTTACAGTAAGCAAGCCCGTAGATAGAATGGTGAAGGTTACGTAGAAGACATTCGTCATCCTCTTTCCACTCTTTGTTTTGACTCGTTGGTTTCTTCATCACGTCGCCACCAATTACCACCGCACCAATGATTATTTTGCTTACTTTCTGATTGCACACCTCGTAGCTGGAGCTTACGCGGGCAGTTGACGCGAAATAGTTACACTATGATCGCAGAGTGTTGACTACTATTCTGCTGCTAAACGCTCAAGAGCAATGGTGCCGAACTATTGTTGTGCGAGCTCTATGAATGCTGGAAACTGATATGCTATGACTGTTATGACAATAAGTCCTGTGGATGTTTGTTTTTAGAGATTTAAACTTAGTACTATATACATTTCACAGGAAGGCGTAGCTATCTTATTCTATACTTTGCCTGTTCATTAACAACGAAACAAGCCGTATTGGAGCCATAGTCAATTCTGTCAGGTCAGCGATACGGATAAGAAACAGAAGAGGGTCCAGGATACAAACATTGGGGAACACCGGAAGCAACGTTCGAGGGTATTGATCTTGTGTCTTGAAGTTGAATTTCTTGCTTAAAATTGCAAAGAAAGATGGAGAGCTTTGTCGAAAGGACTGTAATATGAGTATCGATTTTTGTTGTGGTACTCCGTTAACTTGTTTTGAATCCCCGTTCCGCATGCACGCCAGCAAACGTGACTGTATTCTAATTAACCTCCATTCCTTTCTTTTGTTCTCGTTTTCTTTTTTTTTCTTTTTTTTTTCTCTTCTGTTTCCCAACAAGGACCTGCATCCTCGTTCCGAAAGGTGCCATACCAAAACTCGGTGAAAGTTCCGCACCGCTCCTTCCCCGCGTCTTCCGAGTATATGAGAAGTGAGAACAAGACTGGGACGTCGACGTATCACGAACAACAAGCAGGAAGCTGCCGTCACCGCCGCCGCTCAACCGCGCTGATGCCACACGCTCGGCCGGCAGCCGGGAGAAGGTGTGACGACGGCAGACGCGTCCGCGACGTCCCGGGAGGGGCGGTTGGGCGGCGGACACTTGCGCTAGGCAGCCACCTCAAGCCACAACACTCTTCTTCATCATCTTCTTCTCTACCTCGCCATCATGTCCTGCCTCCCCGTCGACCGCCGGCGCGCGGAAACTGTCATCAAGCGCGGGTCGTTTTCTCGTCTTCCCGCTTACCCCGCTAGGCTCCGCACTACATACTCCGATCCTTAATGGCTGCCGAGGCGCGCGCCGTTTTGGGAGGCGGCAGCGTTCACGACGCCTTCTCTTCTTCCTATTATTTTCCCAACGCCTTCGTATCTAAGCAAGCGGGCATGTCATCTCCGCCCCGTGCTCGCGCGCCCGCCCGCTCGTTGGCGGAATTGAGAAGTCTTGCCTCGACTTGACGTCTTCCGACGTTCAGAGCGTTCCCTCCCTTTCCTCCACCAAGTCTTGCCTCCGCGCCGCTGCCGCTCTCTTGATGGACATCGTGTAAAAGAGGATGCGCACGCGCCAGTGCTTTGTTTGGAGCTGTTTTTCGTTGATGCGCGCGCAATGCCTGCATGCACCTTGTTTTATACCGCAAGCCCGCGTTATGAGCGCGTGCGGCCTCTTTCTGAATGCGTACACTTCGGTCTCATATTCCCGCCCGTTTCGTGGCTTTTGTTGGGTATTACCTCTTTGTTTCGCTTTCGGCGCACGGGGATGAGAAAAACGTGGTGAAAGGAGGGCGGTGTGTATTCTGCGGGAGCCCCGATGAAAGCCCGGTTGCATTACGGAAGACGACGTTCTCTTTGCGGGCGTACGCTTTCGGTGTTGGTTGATTGACGTCTGTCCGAGGGCGTCTAAATATGGTCCTTGGAAGACGTCGGAGGATGCGTGACGTTTGAGAGGAAGAAGCTATACCTAGACCTAAGCGGCAAATTCTGTGGGTTGAAAGGTGGAAATGTTGGCGTATACCTGGTTATGGAGGGCCCATGTTTATTTTACTGCGAAGCTGTATATAGAAAGCCAAAACCAAAATTCGTTCTTCCCATGTGCGCGAGAACTCCTAGCACGTATATCTCACAGAAATTGGGCAAGCAACGCTAATTACCACTGGCCCACTGTAAATGAAGAAATCATCCGCGGGCGAAAGACGTGCGTGCCACAGAAATTGGGCAAACACCATTACTCACTACTGGCCTACTTATAATGAAGGGAACACACGGGCGGGAAACAACAAATAAGATTTATGAACAGGCGTAACCAGTAATTGAGAAACACTTTAATAAAGCGTCGGAATTTACCCCGTGGTGAACGCGGGGGCCTCTCGCTTCAGTTTCGCTGGTTAACCATCTATGCGGAGTGCTTGGGCAGCGACTTCTCTTTCAGTCTCTCTCTTTTTTCACTGCACATTAAACGGAAGCGTGGCTATAACACGGTGATGATCCGTAATGAAGCGTGACTGCTATCGCAACTAACGTAGGCCAGTTCTGCCGTTTGATAAAGCTGTAAACGAGCGAACGCTTGATTGTTCACACTTGGTACCATACTAATAGTGTGGGCATACACGGTTCACACTCCGATTTATAGCGGCTACACCAGGCGAATAATTCTGTTTCTTTCTTTCTTTTTTAGCGCGTACCGGCCAAATCGTTCGTTCGAGTCCAGCCAGCCAGCCATGCTAAGCCGAAGTCGGTAAGTAGTGGTAGCCAAAGGAACGGCTTATCTTGTTTAACACAAAATCTGGCCGATAGCACTGAAGTTTAAAGCTTTTCGGCGGCTTACAGCCAGCAGACGCGAAGGCACTCTTTCCGTAGGCCCAGGTTACTTTGCAGAGGCAGTTTAGTACTATAAGTGACAGTGAGCAAAATACATCTGTCTGCATGCATTGTAAGTTGTTCGCACTATTATTTATTTATTTATTTATTTATTTATTTATTTATTTATTTATTTATTTATTTATTTATTTATTTATTTTGTATCAGTTCGTCGCCTTTGCGAATTACTTCTCCAGAAACCTTCATGTGTTGGTCATGCACTTACTACCCTATGTTACCGCTTAAAAATGCGGTATTCCCAAACATCTTTGGGAATGCGTTGCTCTGTAGCAATCCCCAAGTGAAAAGACATCAAACAGAATCCCTGAATGAGAGAGAGAGAGAATGATTTATTAGAAGGCCGAGAGGTCAACACACACTTGTCTTCGGCTCTGGAACTTGTTTTCGTGTTAGCCGATAGTTAGTGGTTGATGTTGTTTCGTCTTTCATGGTCGATACCAAGGTGACCATGTAATGATGTCACAATATCAGGCGCCTAAGTTACTGCATGCCTTTGTCACCGAAGCTCTCCGAGACGCACGTGCTGTGGCGCAAGGCGTTTGGGGTTTCTGTATTGTTTTTGACAACCTAGAAACCTTTAACGTGCACATAAACCTAAGTACAGTGCTCACGAATCGAAAATAGAGAATAAATACATCAGTATATAGTGACTTGCATGCGCAATCGCGCTAGATAACCACGTCACGGCGCCACATATCCGCTAAAGGAAATGTTGCCTCTGACGTCCGAGTTCAAGTTACGCCGGTATCACACGAACTGAAGACGGTGTATATGAAAGTACGTGCATTACTTGACCCTATATTGCCGGGTTTCAATCCATAAGGACTGTACGTGGATGTTCTTGCATTTCGACACCAGAAAAATGTGGTCGTTCGGCCGACTAATTGTGCGCGTGCCGTCCTGCTTAAAAGCACAATGATATTGCCTCTAAGCTACCCCGACAGGCCAAAAATACACATAGAGGATGAGCTTACCGGGGTATATCTACCTGTACTATACTACCAAAGAGTATGATAATTAACGACACTGTTCTCTGCGCAATCATTCAGCGAAACAACTTCAGTTACCCAAGTATTCTCGCTGCGCAAAATATACCCACTGCGGCCCATGTGAATGGCTAGACTTGGATACCAAGTTCTTGATGCCCTGAGACCGAATGCAACCCTTACTTCAATGTAGCCATGGGATTTTGCTGACTAACCTTGTTCTGATCACCAGCTGTAGCTTGCTGGGCCTCGCACATTGCTCCTTGTTGATGCTTGGATGGGCCTTCGTTTGGTGAATGGCTGAACTTGCAGGCACTGTGTTGAGGAATACATCGCGTGTAGTGGAGTGCTGCGGAGGGAACTTCCCGTCTGAACTTGGCCCACCACAACAGCCTCTGCTCTGGTAAGCTTATCTAGTGCTAAGTATTCCTCCCTATCACTCCGGTATACTGTTCTAGAATTTTATGTAGTCGGGAGCTGTGGGAGGCTACCATGCGCAACAGCAAACCCGAACTTCAAGAGACTACCTCGAGGTTGGCTGATGTGGTAAAGGAGGCCCACCGCGAGTTGGATAACCTCTTGAAAAGCTTTGATGAAGCGCGAAACGACACACGGACACGAGGAGGCACATATGGACACCACGCAGCGCTTATGTGCCTTCTCGTGTCCGTGTGTCGTTTCGCGCTTCATCAAAGCTTTTCAATTGATTCACCAACAAGCCCACATTGCAACTCTCGTGGATAACCTCCCTCGCCTTTTTTCTCATAGCCTCTTTTACATTAAGACGGGATAAATAAAGTTATCTCTCTCTCTCTGAAAATCACTTCTTCAATAACTCTAGCAACTCTCTAGAAGCATTTAACTGTTCGATTATTCATTGACAGACAGTTCGGGTTGTTCGCACGCAATTTTATTTTGTCACCAGCAAATGTTCAAGAAGGTAATCGGAGCGTCATGGTCTCATAGTAGAAAGTGTAAGCTTTCTTGTTTTTCATTATTTCAATCGCTAGCAACAACCGGCCAAGAAGAGTCCACTGATCTATAAGCGATGCGTCCAAATCATCCTTTCAGGCAACTTCGGTCACTAGGCGTGTTTATTGCAAGCTATAACGTCGACGAGTATTTCAAGGATGTAGCTGCAATCTAAAGAAATCCACTTCGTCTCAGTCGAGCTCGTCAATCTTCGATGGGCTGCGGAAAAGCAATGACCTCCAAACACATCCCGCACATTCCACGCGAAGACGAAAGCAATCCCACGCGGTCCGTCGAAATTACCCGTCCGTCCGGACTTCCATGAAGCCCTGCGCGCGTGCCGGACGTATACAGCCGTCGAGCACGTACATACATGCGCCGTAACAGCTACATTTGCATGTAGGCGAATCCATATCACTCGAAGGTTTTTTTATTGCGGCGCTATATGTTCGCCACTGCAGAATCTAGCGCTGGGATCTTGTACTTACAGCTATTAAATGGCTCCCAAGTCCACGGCAGCACAAATGTTGTTTCGGCGTGCCCTAACACTGTACAGGTTAAAGTAGTGAGATTCCGAAAGTGGGAGGCACGGTTTTCTTGGTGTGAGCGGAGTGCCGGGGAGCCGCGCAGCTATCTCGTTTTTCTTGCGCACCGCGCAGTACAAGTGAAGAAACACAGCCGCGTACTGCAGACAAGCTGACGTCGTAGTTAGTGATAGTCGGCGAGGCTGTGGTGGCGGAAAGTTTTCGAGCGAGTCTTGGAACAGACGCCACAAACACAGAGCTAGAGAGAGGCTCGAAAACGAGAGTGATGTCCGAGGCAAGTAAAACTGCGATGCGCCGAGATAGAAGCGTGTTTTTATTTCAGTCACCGAAGGATTCACCGCAACTCATCCAGGTTCTCCGGAGCCGGGCAAGCCGGTCTTTTCATGTTCGCGCGCACTTGACTACCGCGGCCGAGACAGCGGGCAACCCAGCAAAAGAGGTTAGAGGAGGAGGCGCACGCGAAGGGGGGATCTGATTAGCATATGTCACTTGGCGGTGCCGTTCCGCCGTATGCTGGAGACAGTGACATCGCGGACGCCTCGACGCGGTCGGTGCTCGTTCCGCAGGAACCGAGGAGGGCGCAGAGTGCGCACGCGCTCTTCGGCATGCGTTGTGGGTCGCGTCGCTGCGGCGGTTGTTGCGGCTCTCGATCCAGTAGCGACAGTGTGTGGTTCCGTACGGCGAAATGCGAGCGACAGCGTGACACTAACACGCGCGCGGGACCATTCGGGCCAACCGCATGGTATACACCGTACCATCACTCCCCCCTCCCCCCTTACAGGTCTCAAAGCATGGAAGACGTCTCGCTTTTCGTCCAGCGGACAATCGTCGTCTTGATCCACGTCGTCGTCTCGGCCGTCAGCCTTCTCCTCCCTTCTCTCGTTGTTCTTAACGTCTGACGCCTTGAAAGCGCCGGCGATTCGAGGGAGAGGGAATGGGGAGAGACCGTGTGAGTGGCATTTTGCAGTCGATGACTTCATTGCTCGGCGAGCGCGCAAGGACGGCGTCGTCCGTCGGGCTTTGTCACGTTGGACCCGATCAGGCCATCGTGTCATCTCTTTCCGGAGAGCGAGAGTGCCGGTCCGGCTTGCCACTCCGATGCACACGAACGCGTGACCACGCTTCTTCGCGGGAGACTACGAGGAGACAGTGAGGCGGCCGAATTTGTTACGCTGTCCGGCATGAAGCTTATACTCCTCAACTAGGGGGGCACGGTGCGACGCGTCTTCATTTCCTGCGGCATACGCGGCCACGATGAAAGAATACTTTTGAGTACCTGCCATCACCGAAACAAGAAAAGTGTTAAATAGCAGCGTGTTTTTCTTTTTTTTTTCTTGGAAGGTTACAGATGTATTTATCCATATACCCCAAAGGCCCGTTCGGGGCATTACATGGGAAAAGGGAGGGAGGCACTCATTAACAATAACAGGCATAAGAGCATTGATGGGATACAGTGCGGAACCGCAGAATCGGTTTTGACGTGAAGAGACACTTCAGCTGTTGAAAAAGAGGCGTCACAGTATAGGCTGCATATACAGTAAAAAAAAAAAAAAAAAAAAAAAAAAAAAAAAAAAAAAAAAAAAAAAAAAGTACATGAGCAAGTAAGCGCTGGACACAGAAATAATAGCGCATTTATAAAGATCACGGTTAGTGGATTTCGCACAATATATGCGGTGTGCTAGTTCGCTTTCTTGATGATTGTATCGATAAGAACGACGTTTTATTCGTATCTTGCCACGCGTGGTGGGCGATCGCAACTGCTGTCTTTGGTCCTCGCTTTGCTGCTTAATTATAAGTACCCGGACTTCAAGCATTTCGCCTCCATCGAAATGCAGCCGCCACGGCCGGGATTCGATCCCGCAACCTTCGGGTCAGTCCGCCGCGGTGGAGCAGTAGCTAAGGTGCTCGGCTGCTGACCCGAAGGTCGCGGGTTCGATCCCGGCCGCGACGGTCGCATTTCGATGGAGGCGAAATGGTAGAGGCCCGTGTACTATGCGATGTCAGTGCACGTTAAAGAACACCAGATGGTCAAAATTTCCGGAGCCCTCCACTACGGCGTCTCTCATAATCATATCTTGGTTTTGGGACGAAAACCCCAGATATTATTATTAACCTTCTGTCAGCAGTCGAGCCATGCTACCGTCAACCGTGGCGGCTATAGCCACGGTTGACTGGTGCTTATGGCGCTCGACTGCTGACCCGATAGTTTCTCAGTTTAAACTGATTTACCGCTTCTCTTTAGTGGCATTTTAAGGAGCGGCATTTCAAGTTAGCTCGGCACTCGCAGCATGATGCTACAATCGCCCGGACATTCTGTAGTTATTTATTTTTGTTTCACGTGACAAGCGCCTCTAATTAGCAGTTATGTGTAGCTGTATACGAAGTGATGTGTTAGTCCGTATACTGTGGGTAGAATTTGGACATGAATGTGTTCGTGAACGTTCTATCCCAAATTGAACTCCTGCCAACGAACTGTCCATTCCCATATGATTTATTTGATTTGTTTCAGTTTGATACACGTTTTTTTTTTCTCTACTTGCTCAGTTTTGTTTTTGGGTAACCATCTTTGTCTTGCTGCAAAACTTACAGAAATGAAGTCGCCGAGGTGCTGTAATCTTCAACCTCTCCACAGAAAGCCTGCTAGAAAAGTACAGTACAAATTTTTGTGTAGGAGCAAGTCTCAAGCGCCATCGGGATACGACGGTCGTTTTAAGGGGCAGCCTTGTACGAAATCTCGTCGAAGCCTCTCGTTTCCCACTAGAAGAGAAAGTTTGGCCTCAAAGTACGAAGCGTGGCAACCGCGAGAGAACAAAAAAAAACGAAAAAAAAAAAAGAAATTGTACACTCCGACATTAGCAGAGCCGGGCGGCCCACTAATGAAAAATAACGACGCAACCACGAATGAAACATTAAAAAAAAAAAAAAAAAAAAAAAAAAAAAAAAAAAAAAAAAAAGGTACTTCCTTGCGAAGCCAAAGCGAGAGCGAAGGCTTCGCTCGCTCTGTGTGCAAGGATCGGCCGCAGATATCGAACCCAGATTGGCGCCTGTCACGTAACTCTTTTTTTTCCAAGGTTGTTTCAACTCGTTCCTCCCAAACCCACTGTCGCCGTTCCTTCCATTTCTTACTTCTCGTTTTGTTTCTCATCTCTGACTCTCGTTTTATTTTTCTTTTAAATTTTCATCCGCTCGCCCGTGGATTTAGTCTTAGTATTCTCTCATTCTGTCTCCGGGCCCGACGCTTATCTCTCCCGCGTAGCCGGTGCGCCTTTTGCTTTCGGAGATCAGTGGAACGCTGAAACTCGCCGTAGGGAAAGTCGTAAAATGAAATAACTTATAAAACGAAAAAAAGGAGTTAACGAAATAAAAAAAGTAACAGAGACGCTCGTCCATGCTTGGCGACATTTCGTGGGGCAGCCGAGCAGGTAGGCATGCAGGCGGGCAAGGCTTTCGGTAAGGCAGCAAAAAGTTCCGAGTGCAAGTGAACGTATACACGTTGACTGGTTAAAAAAAAATGTCGCCCACCAATGCTTTCCTCCTCAACTCTAGCTTTCTCCCTCACTCTTAGGCACACGCACGCATGCGCGGAGGATTGCACAACTATTGCCGAGCTGAGGTTGCTCGGTCTTTCAGATATACGCCTCGCACCGTCGTGTCTACTCTGTCTACGCTGTTTGGTTTTTGTGTTGTTTCTGTTGAAGATATTTTGTGAAATTCTTCAGGTTTCGCCTGGGAAGGTAAATGGGGTGGTGCCTACCTCTTCGTGTCCGACCGCGTCCGTGCACTCTCCGATGGAGCCAGGCGCAGCGTGACAGAAAGAAATCAAGCAAAAAAAAAAAAAAAAAAAAAAAAAAAAAAAAAAAACAAAGGAGTAACTTGCTCCCTACGAGGAACCTTTTCGATGTCTTTGGCGAGACCGACTGGCCCCAGAATCGGTCAAATAATTTCTGTCCTTTCTTGGCGTAAAATAGAAATAAAAAAGCTGGAATGGAAAAGCAATAGCAATTAAGATAGCATGAAATCGGGCCCATGTGGGTGAAAGTAGCGCTAGCGTGATTCGTCGACGTTTGGCCAATGTTGCAGCCGACATTTGCCGATGTCAGGCCAAGATCGGTCCAATGTCGGTGTGCTGCCTAGGAAAATAGCAAGAGATGGTGTCGCGCTTTTTTTTTTTCCCGCTCGATGTGGTCAACCAGTCACTGTTTGCCGATACAGCTGCTGCTGCTGTTGCGCTTTCGTAGTTATCTCGTGGTCTGCAATACCTGAATGAGAGGGCGAAAGAAAGCCAGGTAGCAATGCCTGGAACAGATGCGCCCTACGGCAAATGTAACCAGCAGTGTAACAGTGCGTAACCGGGAATTGGCAGGGTAGCATACCAGTTCCTAGCATCTGGTTAACCTCCCTGCCTTCCTCTTTTCTTTCTTTCTCTCTCTCTACACCCCCCTTAAGCTAATGCCAAGCAGTGAATCCGGGGAAAGCCTATGCTGTCACGATACACTCATTAAATAATTTTAACTTTCTCATCCGCTTACATTGTTACTTCCTCTTGTGCTCTTTCGGTCGCCTAGACATCTCCAGTTGGTTCTTCATGCTGACATTTGGTCGCCAAGGTATTAATTCCCCCCTGTTTTTTTTTTTACACTGCTGACACTTTGTTACACTATCAAGCATTATAAAACATTCTATCGAGGCAATACGAACCGTTCTCTCTGAACAGCCTATTGTGCGTGGGTACAAATTTCACGTTGTCACCATTCGCAGTGCTTTCTTAATCCATCTGCTAGCGCAGGTGAGTGCTAGTATATAGCTGTCGAAAGGTCATTCTGGTGACAACTAAAGGAACTTTCGCAGGAGAAGGTAAGGTCATGCATATTACAGGCAGAGCTGTTATGGTCGAGGTTTTCCGCGTGTCGTAGATATAAATATCATCATCATGAACCGGCCCGCGCTGTCTTCGTCCTCTTCCTCTTTGCTTCGCTCCCAGAACACATGCGCCGATTTGTCCGGTGCGGGACGCAATAAACTCTGATGGGCGAGAGAACGAGTCACACAAACAGTTATGACCGATGGATACATGACAACACATTCCACAAGACACTGCTTCACTTCATACACAACACCGGCCTAACGGCGCACATTTTATACATATATACACTACAAATATTATGCCTTAAGGGCAAGTCTATGTCGCAAAAAGAGAGAGAGAAAGAGAAAGGGAAGATAGAGAAATAGAGAAATGCTTTGCGATAAATGTTTCTTGGCGAGGCGGGACTCGAAGCTGCGTCCCCACGATCTGAAGGTGAGCGTCGTAACCATACGGCTATCCAGGCACGCTAGCAGAGCTTAGCACAGCCTTGTATAGTATAGCATAGCAATGGGGTGGGAAAGGGAAGTGAGGACGGGGAGACAGATGTGAAGTCGAGGAGGAGGGGAGGACGAGTACATGAAGAGAAAGTAACATAGAGATACAAAGACAGAGAACGAGAAAAGGGAAAGAAAGACAGGAAAAGATAAAAAGACAGAGAATTAAATGAGAGAAAGAGATAGAAAGACACAGGCTAAGAAAAAAAAAAGGATAGCAAGCATAATCATGTGTAGTACAGTAAGCACAGTATAGCAAGGGGTGGGAAAAAGAGACATGTGAGAGGGTAAAAACCTAGCCAAGCCAAGACCAGTTATAGGTACCCACCTGCTCTGCTGTTACCTAGCCCCTGCGCGACGTAGTGCAAGCTGTGCTAATTTTCCTTTTCTTTTCTTATTTCGACGTAACGTGTACATTGGTACTCCATCTTTTGAACTTGGATCCTCCACAACTCCATACACGCTGACTGCTGCCGGTGTTCGATTGTGCGTCGACGTCTCTACGTTGCCGGTCAACTGAGGCTGTTTCTACCGGCCCGTATAGTGCTTCGCCTTACCTCCACCCTGCCTTCTATATAGCAACATCATAACAGCAAGGACGATTCCTTAAGCTTGCTGCTTGCTCCGTATAACAGGAAGTGCCTATTTAACAAGAACCTTCCGGAGGCAGCGGTAAGGGGGGGGGGGGGGGGGGGGTTGATGTTTTCGAACCACACGTCTAGCCTCGGAAACAGTGCGACAAGAAAAGTGAGACTAACTTACCCGTGTAACCATACCTCGATGATGGTATCTAAACTCTCACGACCACGATCTGGCTTTCGGAGCCGGCACAAGGTGAGGGCTTTTAGTTTACCTCTTGCTGACAATGAACCTTGGTGAAATGTCAAGCACATCACTTTCTCTTTTACTTAATTGCGCACACTCATTACGTACACATATATATCACAGCCTGGAGCCCTTCAGCATGAATCCGGCCGTCGGCAATATTCGCGTATTCTAGCGGACCGGAAAAGGGACAAGTTCTTTGGGAGAAATACAGACCGACAGAGAGCCCTAATGGATATTTAAGCGAGATGGGAGCCAGAGATAGGGTGAGAGGTATATAAGTGCAGAGACGACGGCACGTGAATTGCGCTGTCTATTCACACCTCGTGCGCGTATTTATTACCGCTGGAGAAGGATTGCAATCAGACCTCGAGGTATAGTGAAGGTAACGCCGGATCGATGATATCGCATTGCGCCATAATGGCCCGGATACAGTGACTGATACTGCCAGTGTGAACTTCGGAATACAGGTGAGGCCATTTAGGCTGAACTTTGATAGACTGTACCAGTGCGACGAGATAAGGAATCACCGGCCTGAGTCGCATTAGAGAGTATATATGGGTCGACGACACTAAATAAGCTTCTTGAGGGCTGTCTTCCTTGGCCGCTTCTACTGTGCTTCTGTGGAAGGGTCCAGTGAATATATGTGACCGATTTCAAATACCGCATTTAATCACATACACTCTTAAGTCATGTCATCGTAAAAAAAAACCGGACGTAGCCAGGAAACTACATCTGCCAGGAAACTACATCTGCTACACCTAAGAAGCTGCCCCCCACCCCCCCACCCCCTCCCTTCTAGGCGTAATGTCCACGTATTTGTCTTGTACTTACCGCTGAATCTACACCCACATTTCTGCTTGTTCAAATAGGCTTCCCTTCAAAACGTCATAATTAACCCTATTTAAATCTACTGAAGGGTAGAGGTAATCAGTACATGTTTAGATGTGTGAGCTTTAGGATAGTAAAAGTCAACAAAAATTTGGGGGACCCTTAAGCTTCGTCTTAAAGAGTTGAACGCGATAGCGATATCCTGTCCCTATTGCGTACTTCAACCACTTAGTGCATACTTGCAATGCACCCACTACGTGGTGTTAAGGGAATACGCGCAGAGACGTGTGTGCCTTTTGTAATGGGTGGCCGGCTTTAGTCGTTATGGTAGTCACATGTTCTCACGCCTGATCGCAATGTACGCTTGTACCACGCAATATTATTGCGATAGTACATGTTATGTTGCGACGCCTATATACAGGATGCGTGTGTTTGTGAGGCATGAACGTTGTTTTCATTGCATTTCCAAGCAGAGGAAGTTCTTTTCACTGCATTTCCAAGCGCAGGCGTGGCTGTGTGGTAGAACACCTGCTTGCCACGCAGACGACCCGGGTTCGATCCTCACTCGGACCCGCAATTTTTTATTATTTATTTTATTTGCATCTTTCTCGATTTTTCGGTCACGGACAAGATGATGATTTTTCGCTCACAACCAACGACGCCGACGCCGCAATTTCTGCGAAACGAGCTCTTTAACGCTATCGCGTTAAAAAGGAAGTGTACGATTTGCGTGGAGCACATATGCGTACACCAGAGGGGGGGGGGGGGGGGGGTCAACCCCTCCTATTCACCTAAAACTAAGGGGGGGGCGGGGGGGGGGGGCGATGTCCGTCCCATACTTAACACATATAGCACACAGAAAGGATAGAAACACAGAAGTACGACGTGGACACAATGCTACTGTCCTGCCCTTTCTGCGCGCTACGGGTGTTAAGATGGAGGAGAGCACCAAGTTGGGCTAGTTGGTTGACGTTCATTCCGTAATTGTTTAACGGCGCTAGTACAAGGACACAGAGAAAGTGAAAGACGGCACGTGCAGACTCACAGTTGTGAGTCTGCGCATGTGCGGTCTTTCACTTCCCCTGTGTCCTTGTATTAGCGCAGTTAAACCATTACGTTAAGATGGAGTACCAACATGCCCAAGCACTTCCTTTCAAGTTACGGGCCCATAAGTTTACTCAGTTGGACCTGCCGAGTTATTGTTTAGAGAGGTGGGTACGGCCAACGGGTTTTGAGTATAATGGCAAACGAATGCCGCTGATGTTGCATTACAGCAACTGTTAACTTCCGATCATCACTTCAGGAAAGCCAGGAACCAAAGGCAGGACATCTTAGGAAGTAAGTCATCGCTTCAGTTTCATGTCTTTTTTCTCCATTGTGAAGAATGTACTTTGGACTCGGCCAACCAAAAAAAAAAAAAAAGGGAGCGGGGGAGGGGTCTGCGATACAAATTTGACCCCCCCCCCCCTGATGGTGAACCCTGCGAACGCTTATTGTGAAGCCTGCCGCATTCACTACCTACTGCTTTGGTCTAGTGGTTATCGTGCTCCACTGCCGACCCGACGGTCGCGGGATCGAATGCCAGCCGCGGCGGCCGCCTTTCAATAAAGACAAAATGCACGATGCCGTGTGCTTAGATGAGGAGCTTGCCAAGTAACGCCACAGAGCCAAAATTTCCGGAGCCCGCCACTACGGTGTGCCTCATAATCATGTGATGGTTTCGGCTCGTAAAACCCCAGTAATTATTATTACCGTATTAAATCGCATAATTCAATCACTGTTGGCTACTGTCGGATACGCTTGGTCACTGCTGTCAACCAAGGTAATCGAAAACAATTCGAGGTAATCACAAAGTAATGACGAGGTAAATGCACTTCTTTCGAACTTACAGCTAAACCACGACCGATTTTTTTTTTTTCCACAAGATCGATTTAGACGAAGCGTCCCCGTCCCCACAGCAGACCTCGCCGTGAGTGGCGCCGGGTTTCTTTCCGCGGCTTTCTTCCCGAAAGCTGCGGTGAGTAATAAGTTCACATACCCCAGTGCTCACGGGCGGCCTTCTCGCTCGAAGGCTGCGCGGGCAAGCAGTTTTATCTGTACGGCCAAGACGAGGCGCCGTGACTGTTGCTGCTGCCACAGCATGCCGGCGGTCTTTCACACGTTCGACGGTGCGGCCGTTTTGTAGGTCGCGCGCGCTCCAGGACGCTTGTATGGTGGAAGGATTTTTTCGAGCGAGCCGCGGTGTGTGTTTCGTGGTGTCCTCCAACGACTCCTGTCCTTGGAAGGGATCGGGGAACGGCGAGGTGCATAGCCCACCTTACTGAGCGTCGGCGCCGCTCTGTCCCGTCCGTAGTGTACGTATATAGATAGACGTATATATAAATCGCCGGCTGCTATCGGTCGTTCGTCGCGCGCTTGTGGTTTGCCCTGACTTTTCGCTCCGAAAGCAGTAGCTTGGGCTTCGGTGTCGCCGGGGCACCTGAGTAGGAGTACAAACAAATAAAGTTGTAATGGCGTATAGACACGCACGCACGCACGCACGCACGCACGCACACACGAGCGCACGCACGCACACACACACACACAAACACACACACACACATACACACACACACACACACACACACACACACACACACACACACACACACACACACACACACACACACACACTCACAAACACACACACACACACACACTCACAAACACACGCACACACACACACATGAAAGATTGTGCACGCACGCACATGTACGACACACGGACCTGGGTTCCCGTACTCACGCACGCACATGCCCACGCACTGACTTGCGCAAGCACACCCGTGGTACACGAGAAATTTTACTACATAGTAAAAAGTATCTATGCAGGCACCGTAACCATGCAGTTAGCGGACCTGGACAGTTAATATTATAACGTGAACCATGCACATCAGTCCAGACTGTTTTTCTTTTTTCTTTACAACAAGACTGCCCTGAATTATGCAGGAATACAATGACCGGGACATGCACCGAAGTCTGCTCTTGGCTTTTTGTGTAAACCATCTTGATGGGGAGGAGGGACATAGCCTCGAACCAGCACATCGCGCCTCCATCCCACTGGTACGTGCGGATGGCTATGTATGCCAGTGGTGGCTTTGCTCAGTAGTGATCCCCGTGCACATAGAAGTAAGTCTAACAGTCTAAATTACCCACGATCATCCCTTACAGAGCACAGCCTTATACACAATCCCACACACTTACCTGCTCATGGTGTTACATGGCAGACGGCGCTTCCATCGCAATGTGGCTGTGCCCCTCCCCTTCCCCCCCCCCCCCCCCCCAAAAAAAAAAAAAGCTGTCTATATAGCAGGTGACCCTGCATCATAGATAATAAGGTTACGATGAGCCGCTTCGTAGAAATCACAAGAGAGAGAAAGAGAGATAGAGAGCGAAACGAAGGAGAAAGGCAGGGAGGTTAACCAGCTTTGGCTCGGTTGGCTACCCTACACGTGGGGCGGGGTAAAGGGGGGAATAATAGATAAGATAGAGAAGGAAGAACAAGAGTAAGAGAAAGAAGAAATGAGGAGTTAGTGTAAACACAACACGAACACGCGCTGGTAGTAACACAGACGCTCGCGAAGTCCGGTCACCTTCAGGTAGCTCAGTAGGGCTTTCGTGGCCTTGTGTATGCACGAAACCGTGGGCCAAGGTCGTATGATCTTATGATCTTCTTTTCTGATTGAGGTCTTGCATCAAGACGATCGAGTTTGGCTCCTCGAACGGGTCGTTGAGTCCGGCAGGATGGCCAGTGGCATAGAATGGGCTCAATCGTCTCCTCACAGACGCATAAGTTGCGTGCAACACTGTTCGCCATAAATTACAAGGGTGTCCATTATCAATACGGACTGCGCACCACCCTACGCCTCCATCCCCCCCCCCACCCCCCACACTATCGCTCCAAGGGGGAAAAAAAAAGAGTGGTTACACTCTTTTTTTTTTTCTTTTCTTGCGAGACCTGACTTACCATGTATATGACTCTCTTTAAAGAGAAACGGGAACTCTGTTTGGGTCAAAGAGTCGTGGTAGTCAAAAGCGAGTTAAGGTGTCTCTTTAAACAGAGTCATATACGTGACAAGGACTCACCGAAAAGAGTCACCGAAAAGACTCACCGAACAAATACTCTTTTTTTTCTTTTAGAGTGCTATTCCTATTCCTCTCGCCTTCACGGGTAATGGAAAAAGGCTGCGAGGATACACTGTCGCATCACTTGAGCAACTCGAGCCAAAACAAACGAGCTGTACCCTCGTGACACACACAAAAAAAATAAACAAAAACAATCGAGCACAAACAAGACAAGCGCTTGCCGTAGAAAATAATCTGCCGCGGAACGTCCAGCGCGAGCCGCCGCTATGCCTTCATGAAATATGTATACTCGCGAACTGGCGCTAAGTGCCGCGCTCGTACAGAGAGCGCGCGGGCGTTTTGTTCGTTTACGCTTCAGCCGCTGGAATACGGCACACAACTCGCGCAGAAGCGAAGGAGTGGATGGGGGGGGGGGGGGGGGGGGGGGGGGGCGACGCCGTCTTGGTCATTACAGGCACGTAGAACGGTCATTCATTGAAAATCCCGTTGGAGGGCTCCTCTGGCGCGCAGACCGCAAAAGGCGCGCGCACAAACGGACAAGGGCGTTTAGATCTGTCCGCCCCTGCATGCTCTCCGGCCCAGCGACGTTACTCCGTGTGGGTGAGAAAGAAGTGCGTGTGAGTGTGCGTCTAGGCGAAGCAAGGCGAGGCAAGGCGAGCCGACGCAACCCGCGGTTAACCCGTACTGTTCTCTTCCCAGATAGCCATTCCCTAGGTTCTTTATTTTGTTGTTTTCCTCTCCACCGGCCCTCGCTCAAGTCTTGCGCGAAGTCCGAGTCGCGCAATTGGGTTACCGACGCGGACCATCGTTCCTGCATGCAACATCAAGCGTTCGGTATCAAAGACAAGCAAATAAGCGGCAACAACAACATCAACAACACGTATAGTAGTCGCAGACGCCATCGCGCAGTGCCGCCAACTATATACGCTACGGGTATACACCGCCCCAACGCGCCTTGATGCGCTTTGGTGTGTTTCCCAAACGCGAAGTCGAGGAGGGAGAAGACGCACGCAGTCGCGTCCACGACGCCGACGGCCCGCACGTGTACATCAGGGCGCTCCCAGCGAAATAACGGTACCTACTCGGCGGCGCGTGCGGAAACGTTTTTCGCGCGGCTTCGCTTTGTGAATCCGCATGTCCCCCGCCCTCCCCTTCACAAGCCTCCTCTGGGGATCGCGCGCGGCCACTACGCGCACTGGGCTTGCTAGCTAGCTGGCCGGCCGGCTGGCTGTAACGGGATGCGCTCGCGCGCACTGAGCATTGTTTCGCAACGCCCACGCCGCCGCGAGCCTGGAATGTGGGCCGTGGCGGTTTGTCCGAGCCTGCTCGACCGCTGCCGCCTTTGCCGGCTTCTGCCGGTGCGCGAGAATTATTATTAATCAAGGCGTGTTGGTGTTGTTGGGCCGCCGCGGTCGGTTCGGTCGTTGGTCCTTTTACGCCGAGGCGCCCTAATGGGCTCTACTGAGCCTCAATTTGTTTGTTTTTGTTTGTTTTTGTTTTTGTGTGTGTGTGCGCGCGTGTGTGTGCGTGTGTGTGTGTGTGTGTGTGTGTGTGTGTGTGTGTGTGTGTGTGTGTGTGTGTGTGTGTGTGTGTGTGTGTGTGTGTGTGTGTGTGTGTGTGTGTGTGTGTGTGTGTGTGTGTGTGTGTGTGTGTGTGTTCGGCGGTGCACTCAGATATTTGTTGCGCGGGTGGAAGTTAGTGTTTAGTGTTCTAAGAGGATGTGCGCCAGATACCATTGGGGGACCAGGTACTTGACCGCGAAGTGCAACGCCGTACGAGGTGGAGGAAAACAAAGTGTGCCACTATAGGGAGAGCACCGCGCTTTCCAGCTTAGATGTACATAGATGTGCTTGTGTACCGCTTTGCTTTCATTTTGCTTAAAGGCAGTCTCTCAAATTTAATACACAATGCGGTGAACTTCCCCACTGGAAACGCTAGTAGTGTGAAAAGCGTTAAATGCTGTGAGGAAGAGGTGTATAGTTCCACTCAGGGATAGCTTTATTACATGCTTATCAGAGCAGGTAGCCAACTTAACCCTGAATTTGGCAACAGTTAGCCAGCAGTCATACAATATTAGGCAGTACTGGTTTTATGCGAGTATAAGTACGGTAAGCTTCACAAAGTCCCACACTTTTTTAACAGCATTATTAATATTCTATTGTGTAGAATTTGTATAGATTGCAGTTTCATATCATAACTCGTACGTCATCACTAGAGGTTTGCTCCCGAAATCTAGCCCGTAATAGATTTCTCATATTGAAAACTTTTCAGCGCGAACGGGACGGAGCACAAAGGAGAGGACACTACACAACACAAGCGCTTTATCTCTTTCGTTTCTCTTTTCATTTTTTACTTTTTTGTTATGCTGACCCGCAAAGTGCTGCTGGAACTCTAGTTTAGTTCAAATGGAATACTTCCAATTAGTAATTAAAAATAATTTCTGAGGATTTACGTGCCGAAACCACGATATGATTAGGAAACAGGACCGAACTCCGGATTAATTTTGACCACCTGGGGTTCTTCAATGTGCACATAGATGCAACTTCCTATTAAAATGACTAAGTTTACATCGAAATATGTGTTGCGACCTTCCGTGGATGTTAACTAATGGAGCGAGAAAATATACCCTGATGGTTTATCTGGGGAATAGT
This sequence comes from Rhipicephalus appendiculatus, assembly GCA_030522465.1. Taxonomy (NCBI): domain Eukaryota; kingdom Metazoa; phylum Arthropoda; class Arachnida; order Ixodida; family Ixodidae; genus Rhipicephalus; species Rhipicephalus appendiculatus. The sequence continues at coordinate 399,288 of JALIZH010032940.1, read as the reverse complement.
ATAACCCGCGCTTGGTGTTTTCTATCCTGTCGTTGCACTTATGAAACGTTAAGCTGGCCGCATGCGAAACTGTGTTAAGCTGGTCGCATGCGAGCCCATATTCAGCATATTAGTGAGGTGGCTCAAACAGAGCACTGGAAACGCATGGACTTGATTCTGTCAGAGCCGTAGGCTTGAGTGCAACCAGTATAGTTTTTAACTCATCTAACCTGCAATCCCTAGCCACACTTTAGCCACAAGGAGTTGCATGGGATGTAGTCGCTTGCTCGAAAGGCCTGTGCTGCGATGGAGTGGCAAAAAGCTGTCAGCCATAACCAGTTCCTGGTGCACTCAGTATGACAAAAGAATTTTAAATAGTAATGATCAGTGTTCGCATGGAATTTTCTACCAGAGGAACAGCGCCGAGTACAACGAAGCAAACAGCATGTTTTCCGTACTGGAAGCTAAATTTAGTAATGTGTAGTCTTGGGCGTTTATCTTACCGCGCTGTATTGCCGCCGAGGCACAAACAGATTTCTGCGTGATTTAATGTCATACACTACACCTAAAGATACGCTTATCATGGTCTCAGGTTCGAACTCGGTATCACAGTTTTTATGCAGCGATCGCGCCAGAAACTTTGGGCTATGTACCATTCAGTTGTAAGGGAAACTGTTTGGATTTCACCGAATGCAGTTACACTGAGATAGGTAGAAAAGAAAAGGAAAGAAAGGAAAGGCAGGGATGTTAATCAATTCAGGAAAAACAGTGTGCTATCCCACACTCGTGCAAGGGATGCGGGAGTTTGACTCTACCGGTGTAACGAAAGAGAGAGAGAGAGAGGGATACGGGGGGAGCACACAGAGAACAGATTAAATAGCCAATTTCCCTTATGAGGGATGATTTTCCACGTGGCCGATATGTGCACAATAAATTTCAACAAACTATTTTGAAGCTCTCGCACTGAAACGCCATGGTTTTCAACCGAGGTAGAAAGTACGAGAGCAGCTAGGGGCCGCCACACATGCGTGAATTCAGAGACACGGCAGTTCAAGCTGTTTTACTGCGTTGGCGCACGATCTTTTGCTTCTATAACGATTCGTGAGACCTCTTTTCTATTTTCTGAGCACGCAATGACGATTGCTTAAGAAGGACTTGTTGCGATAGTTGGTGTTTGCTAAACGTCCTATAGTGCAGCGCGAAGTCCCAAACATAAAGACACGTCTGTTTTGTATGTCTCCGTCTCCTTCGATTTCTTAGCGCTACACTATGACGTTCAACGGTAGATTATAGAGCAGGAACCTCAAACAAACGGCCCGCGGCCCGCACATGACAGTCTTCGTCCCATATTTTTTTATGACTTTGTGGCTGTCTGTGATATTGCTAAATGGTTCTCGCATTATTTCCTCGCCTATCATGAGTAATAACGTTTTGTAAGCTACACAGACGTGACTGGTCTTAAGCCTTTTTTTTTTTTTTTTTTTTTTTTTTTTTTTTTTTTTTTTTTTTTTGTGAGGCACCCCGATGCACTCACCGTGTGTTGAAACATGACCGCTACGCAAAAACTCTGCTCTGCAGTCCAAGTTTTAGTCATTGCGGAGATCGGTATTGATATCCGTCTAATCCTTTTCCGAAATGATCCATATATGAGATATGGAAAAAGGCCTTCTTTCAAATGGAAACGTTATCTCTTTTTCAAGCCCCCCCATCCCCCCGCCCCCCCGGTTTTCAAGTTCTCGCTGCCCCGGCCCTTTGCGGCCCTTTGCGGGGCTAAATTTTCGTGGCGGTGGCCCAGTACCTTATGTGAGTTTAAAACCCCTGTTATACAGCATCACATCAACTTTCCGGATTTGCACCTCATTGGGTGTATCTGCAGGCGCTTCAAGGGTATCCTCTCTTTCCATGTGTGTTGTAACTGGCCCTGTTTAACACTTAAATTATGGACGGATATGTCATGGAAAAAAAAAAAGACAAAAATATACGAACGCTCCTCGGCCCCACAAAGGGACTCCTTCTTTCTCTCTTCGTTTAACTGGATTGTAGTGTGTCCACTCTTCTCGTTCTGGCTTCACAGACACGCGATCAGATCGTCCCTCGGAACCGTTGCGGCTATTAACCCGCTTAACGTGCGAATGAGTGCCGGTTCTGCGTGATTAAACTACTGAATGGACAACGGAATACGCTGCATGGGCAGAGCTTTGCGCTGACCTCCGTGGGCTGCCGGTCTCATTCTGTTTTGCTAAGAGGCTGCGCGAGGCTATAATTAGTCGAGGAGATTGTTTGCTTTGTGCGCACCTGCTTGTGCGGCGGTGGGATCTTGAATCATCTGTGAGCGCGGCTGATATTTGCGGCCGCTGCCTTTTGAGTGTGTGAGGGAACGTGGCTCGCCCCCTTGATTAATTGCGGACGTGCGCTTTGTGTGCACACGCTGGATGCGTTATTAACTTCCACGTGTATACGCGAAGCTGCAGCTGCAAAAGGGAAGCTAGGGTTGTAGCGTACGTACGACCGTGATATCATTCAGGTCGTACAATAGGCGACCCCGATTGTAGATACAATTAAGCCCACGAGGAGCAACTTGAAGTGAGCCGAAAAATATTCTTGGCAAGAGAAGTTGGTTAACATGCACAGTATAATGATATAATTGTTGGGGTGGTGGTGGACTCTTTATTGAACCCCAAAAAAAGAAAAAGAACGGCGGGGGGGGACCAGTACAAAGACTGTTTAACTTCCCAAAACCACGATATGATTATGAGGGACGCCGTTGTGGAGGGCTCCGGAAATTTCTACCCCCTGGGGTTCTTTAACGTGCACCGAAATCTAAGTACGCAGACCTCTACAGCATTTTCGACTCCATCGAAAATACGGCCGCCGCGGCCGGCGGGATTCCATCTCACGACCTTCGGGTTAGCAGTCTCGAACCTTCACCACTGCACCACAACCGCATGTAAAACACCCATGGTACCCTTAACTTGCCGTTTAGGACGGCCTATAGTGTGCGCCGGCAATATTTTCAACGTATTAGAATATCATCTAAAAGGGGTTTTACTAGGGCAATATTTGGCAGCACAAGAAGTATGATTCTTTATCCGGAGTCTCTCGTCGGCATGGAACATTATTGGTTAAAGCGAAGGAAATCTTCATGCATGTGTCTGCTCTGCATACTTTAACAAGTCTAGGACGACCACTGACTATAATTGATTGGTTGCTGTGGTTCCACGTGTCGGGGTAGCACAGAGGATATGAGAGATGTTAGGTTCCTTAATTTAGGGTTATTTTAACGCGCGCTCGACCCTACGTGCAAGGTCTCTTCGACACCTTGCACCTTGCCCCATGTTTTCCTTGCGTGCGTTAGCGCCGTGCTCCCGATATGACTCCCGGTCACGAACAGCGTGCTGCTATCAGCGTGCCATAGTACTCTAAACAGGAAGGTATAACAGGAAAATTGTTTTTGAGAAAAAAAAAAGCAGGCAATTAAGATAACGATCATTGTTGCATGGCAAAAATACACCCAAAGTACGCAGTTTAACTCGCAGTGTACCGTGCGATAAGATAAACTACGATTTCTAAAGAGCATCAACCTGTTGACATTACACCGACCGTCAACCTTCAGCTTGATTCTGCTACGAATGTCGCAATGATAAGCACATCGTTCCGTTCGTGAAGCTTTTTTTTTGCACATTTCACAAACAAAACAAAAACACGCGCCCGTGTCTGACGTTTAGTGTCTTGTCATAGTTCCCGTCCTTTTAGCGCCATACCTACCATCCTCGAGTGTTAATTGCCAACGAGTGGTTGATTTGAAGGCCCACCAGTTACAGAGCACCCAGGCATAATTTATTGTTATTATCAGCAGCAGCATCAAAAGCGTGTGCAAGTGCGCTTGTTGGGTTACGGACGCGTAGTGGGTACTTCGCCCATTCGCAAAAGGAAGAATTATGTAGCAGTGGGCACTTTGCAACTGTAGTTGCAGTAAGCATTCTAAGATAGTTTGAAACGACCAATTTACACGCCCGCAGGCGTTCCTTTCCTTGCGGCAAGGTTGAAGTGTTCACCAAGAAGTGAAGTCAGGCTAGCGATTGAGAAGGCGATGCGAACAGGTCCCGATTACAATATCGCGTTCAACTCTTAAAACCGAAGCTCAAGCGTCTTGCGAGCTTTAATGTGTGAATCAATGATATCTCGATTTCAAATCTATCGAGACATGTGATTTGGCATAATATTGACGGAAATGATCCCTATTATAACGCTGCTTCTGCAAGAAGTCAGCCATCATATCCACTTTTTCGGTCTTGGTCTTCAGGCGTGAGAAACATATCTCTCTTTCCAAAGGATACTGTGCTTATGTGCACCTAAGCGTCGCAACTCCTCCGCACTCCTTGCTCTAATCGCGTGCATTATTTAAACACAAAAGAGGGGGGTCATGGGACTGCTGGCTGCGCCTTGAGAAGCCCTCCTCGTCATGCCCAGAATGATGTGACTAATCTTTGCACACGGGTCGGCTTTGTCCGCTATAAACTCTTTTATTTTTCTCAAACTGATCGATCACTTCGCACCGCTAAACGTCTTCGTCCCTTGGTTGTGTACCATCTCTCCATCTCAACCCTTCTGCCACCTTCCCCCGAACATCGTTTTAGTTCTCCTCTTCCTATTGGACACAGAGTGTTTCAACGTCACACGTTTACTTTGATTGCAAATTTCCTCGGCTGTTCCCGAAGCGAACTATTTTTCTCGTTTTTTTTTTTCCTTTCTCACATGACGAGTTATAAAGAAGCCTGAGAAGTGTCTCCCACTAGGACAAAGAGCGTGTCCGTCTTTCTTTCTTTCTTTCTTTCTTTCTTTCTTTCTTTCTTTCTTTCTTTCTTTCTTTCTTTCTTTCTTTCTTTCTTTCTTTCTTTCTTTCTTTCTTTCTTTCTTTCTTTCTTTCTTTCTTTCTTTCTTTCTTTCTTTCTTTCTTCGCTCTCTCTCTCTCTTTTTTTTAGACATGGCCAAAGCGTAGAAGCTGAAGAGACCCGAAGAAGGCTTTAAAACAGGCACGTCGCTCCACGGACTTCCAAGAGTTTCAATGCTTTCGGAGATTCTGTCGAGTCCTCCATACCGAACGCGCGCCTCGCCGAAATGTCCTTTTATAATAGGGTATCACAAGGAGAGGCGACGGCTTCGTAGTATACTACCAGCACCCTTTAGCGCCCGAGTCGAGAGAAAAGAGGGCGGCGGGCAGCACCACGCGCGCATACGACGCGAGTGTGTGTGTCACGCGCAACGTCGAGCTGTGGGAACACGGTGCCCAAAGGCTCACGGCGTCCCAGTCGCGCTGATGGATGAGGGATAAGAGAGAAGATGGATCAGCGGCCGCGTCGGAAAAGGATTCGGCCGCCGTGCCCGCTGCTCCACACTCGCACCGCGTTGCACCACAGGGCCGGGAAAACGCGATTGTTATACGCGTCGAGATTGGGCCACGTGGGAAGTCTTGTGAGAAGCTGCCGCTCCGGGCTTTTTTGCCGGCGGGGCGCGCGTGCAATATGCGTTCATGATTGCCCGTTCTAAGCGTGTGACGCGGCCGGCTTTTCTTCAAAAGCTCGAGGGACTTCTCCGATGAGATGCTACGTCCTGATACAGTGTTAAGAGCGAGCACTGTGGACCGCGCGTTATTCGCGGATGCAGTGCGGATAACTACGCTCAGTCCAAGAGCAAGATGCTTTCATTGCTCTTTCCAGGAGCTATAAATTTGTAAATACACAACTTGTATACTTGCAAAATAATGCTCTTTCGTATAGATTCACTGAGGTAACTTGAAAGCAATGCAGATGTGCATGTATTTGTGTTCTCACTGTGTTTAACACCGGCAGTTGCAAGCTGTAATGACAGTAGCTATGAGACAACGTGGATACTATATCTATACGGCAGGTACAGTAAAAAGTGCTACCAGGTTGGTTCACCTGTGTGCATCACCCGACGTGCTCAAAAAAGATTTTCCTTGCTTCGTTTGCGGAAGTGAATTGAATTTATCCCTCAACGGCAGCAAGTTGCAAGGAATACCAGGTAAAAGGAAAAAAAATTCGAGAATACAGCTCTACATTATCTTGACCACCTTCTACGTGGGGTCTATTGCCTCACTTTCGAGAACTGGCCACCTTTCGGCGTAGCAGCTAACGGCAACGCTGACGTCAAACTATGAGCCGCGGAGCTGTCCGCAAATGTGGCCGGTATACGTTTGACGGACGTCCAACACCGCCGGCGCTAGCTTGTCTATAACAGCGACGCGGCTAACGCTAGAGCTGTGGCCGCGTCGGCAATCGAGCAAGCCGTACGTACACAGTCAGCGAGCAGCGCCCGCGGGAGCGCTGGCCCCACTTACTCCAGAGGCCCAGTCAGCGACCCTGTCCACTGCTACACAGCGGATGAACGCAGGAAAGGCGGTATTACAACACGTCAATGTGCGCGTCGTTGTGTGTGTGTGTGTGTGTGTGTGCGTTCGCGCGGCGGTACACAACACGGTGAACGTGGTCAGACTGCAGCTACAGACCGGAGCCGGTCGAAGGCGAGCGCGCGGCCGCCCAGCTGAACGGTCCAAAATTTTGTCACGGAGCAGGGCGAGACGTGGCCTGCATCGTTTTCGGCGCCGCCGACGCAAGCCGCGGTTCAAACCCCGCGCTGAATCTGCCGGCGGCGGCGTGTACTATACGACTCGGGCTTGTCCCGCGAATGAGCCGGTGCGCGCGGCGGCGTGGTGGTTCTCATTGCTATGCACGGCGCCTCGCCGTCAATGAGTGGGCGCCCACCCGCCCCCTCCCCCACCCTCGTGTGTTTACACCTTTGCTCTACGCCAGATACAATTTCGCGCGACCGCGTGAGGAGACATGCGGCGACACTCCGTGGTGCGAACTGCCCTGTGTCCCGCCAGCCGTGCTTCTTTTTCTGGGCCCATTGTTTTGCTGTTGTTGTTGTTGTCGTCGTCTTTCGCACTGTTTGTATCGGAATGAGACTTGTCTGAGAAGGAAGGGAGGGATAACGTTAAACGCGATGAGAGCGTTTGGTTTTTGCGGATCGTCCTCGAGAGGATCTCTGGATATGGATTGTTACGATGAGTGGATCCGTGTTTCTTTCTTTCTTTCTTTCTTTCTTTCTTTCTTTCTTTCTTTCTTTCTTTCTTTCTTTCTTTCTTTCTTTCTTTCTTTCTTTCTTTCTTTCTTTCTTTATGGAATCGTCCTGTACAGGTTATTTGCCAAAGACAATAGACGCCATGGCCATTAACGGCCGATTCGTCCAACCGCCGAATTTGCAATCAATGAACACACTTCTTGTAATCAAGATATGAGGTGGCGGCGTTTGTAATAAAGCTATATACGCTATTGCTTTCGACAATGTGTGGCGTTGTGCGTGTATGTGGCAAGCGGGATTTCATTTAGGATCAGCAAGATATCTCCCGAACTGAAAAAAAAAAAGAAAAAAAAAACTTGACATTCGACAGACGTCACTATAGCATAATCAGAGGGCGCACGTCCGTCGCCCTTGAGATCATGTGTGATATTTTCGTTAACGTTCAGTGAGGGTGCGTTATAGCCTGCTTGTTGTTTTGCATAAGTTTACCTTAAAGCAACCTATACTATAGAACATATCAACGACTGCGCATTACTTTACATTGCATGTCAATGGCTTTTAGAAAAGACGGCGAATATGAGTGTCATTCTGATCATTCTGTAACAGATGGAGCCTTTCTTTCAGAGGTCAATACCCTGTAGAAATGTAGATATGTTTGTCGTTGTTTTATGTCTTAGCGAGCACGCTGATCCCGAACACATTTATAACATAAATGAGATACTAGTATCGCCGTATGCGAACTGAGGAACGTTGAGCGCCGTTGTTCCCAACGAATGTTTTTTTTTTTTTCTGGGTTTCTTTATTTCAGTTTCGGGCGATCGTACGTATAAACGTCTCTGTTATCGCGCACGCGCAGTGCGAACACGGCCAACAGGGCCCAGGCCGTTCGCCACGCATCGCCTGCGCTATCTTGTATTAAACGAGTCTGCTCTTCCCAGTTGTCAACGGGCAAGCTTACTTAATAAATTAAGGACGTGGCACCTCGCTTGTCCAGTTCGTGCAACGGCGTTTTTTTTTTTTTTTCGAGCTTGCGTCCGTACGCGATGACGTGAACCAACAACACAACCAAGCAACCGGTCGATATGACGAAGAAAAAGCTGGCTCCAAGCAATATAAGCAACAATGAAGCAACAACGCCAACGTTCCACAAGGTGAGGTATATATTCTATGCCGGCGGCATACGTGACTCGCCGCTCTAGCTGAGCCCTGGAGTGTATAAAGTGAGCGGCTGTGCCTTGCCGGTTGGTTTAAGCTAATTGAGTTCCATGCCGACATGCGGCCGTGAGAGGCGTGTATTTACCTGGTGGCGCGTGACAAGCGGGACCAGTGTGCGGAAATTGAAGAGCCCGCGGTTCACTGCTTCCGAAAGCTGTGTGTGTGTATAGGATGCGAATACAGTGTACACAGTTTGTATTTTCGTCTTCTTTTTCCTTGTCTTTTTTTTATTTCTGTGAGCTGTATGTGGATATTGCGGCAATCTACGGCGCCGTCGATCATATCGAGAGAAACGTGTATTTTAATGATGGCCCTGGGCTTATTCTTCGAGGGTGGCACTCGAGGCAATTAGGCTTCTTAGTTGTGCAGCTGCCACGCTTTGCCACAAAAAAATTGTCTTAGCGTTCCCAGCCTCCCTCTACCAACACACTGACGCCCCCCCCCCACACACAGCATATATATATATATATATATATATATATATATATATATATATATATATATATATATATATATATATATATATATATATATATATATATATATATGTGTGTGTGTGTGCGTGCGTGCGTGTGTGTGTGTGTGTGTGTGTGTGTGCGTGTGTGTGTGTGTGTGTGTGTGTGTGCGTGCGTGTGTGTGTGGGTGTGTGGGGGGTGTGTGTGTGTGTGTAGGTGCTCAAGTGAAGTGGACGAACGAACGAAAAACGATGCTTTATATAAAGCATCGTTTTTCGTTCGTTCGTCCACTTCACTTGAGCACCTATAATACTAGCGAATCCAAGAAGACCTTCTATATATATATATATATATATATATATATATATATATATATATATATATATATATATATATATATATATATATATATATATATAGCTTTTTCTTTTTGGTGTGGTGGATGGTATATGGAAAATACCGCCATGGTGGTGTAGCAGTTACGGTGGTCGGCTGCTGACCCGAAGGTCGCGGGTTCTATCCCGGTCACTGCGGTCGCATTTTTATGGAGGCGAAATGCTAGAGACCCGCGTACTGTGCGGTGTCAGTGCACGCTAAAGAACACTGGATGGTCAAAATTTCCGGAGCCCTCCTACAACAATTGTCCCTGATAATCATATGTAATGGTTTTGGGACGTAAAACCCCGTATGTTATTATAGACAGAAAAGGCAAAGAAAACTCAGGATAGTTAACTCAGGATAGTTAACGTAAAAACACCAGTATTTTAGCGCAGATGATGAAATGATTATGTCCATATACCATGTCGGCGTGGTTAAATTTTCTCATAACCTTGCAGGGACTTGTACATTTGACATTTTGAAATATTCACGAACTATTCGAAAAAAATTTACCTATAGCCTCCGGTATTGAATAGGACACTATTCGGTTCCGCCTATTAAAAAATCTTGCACTATATTCGCTGACCGAGCTGTATTGGGAGTTATAAGCTGCAACTCCCAGAAAACACTGATAGATGTATAAAAAAAAGGGGCAATTCGCACGAATTTGATGGTTTTTCACCTCAGTCAACATCGCATTAGACAAACTCCCGGGCAGACTCACGCTTGAAGCACGGTCTGCCAGAGGTAAAAAAACGCGCGCACTGTATGAAAGACAGTGAACGAAACAAAGGAAAAGAACGCCAAGGAAGAAGAAAAACACGCAGTTGAAGAGGAGTGTCCGGTCGTCGGCGATCTGCTTATGCGTATACAAGCACTTAGGCCACCCGTAGACCCGTTCTTACTGCTGGGGCGTCCCGCTCGCCCTAAACAAATTCACGGCTCTCGTTTGATCGACACCTGATCATCGCCGCACCTCTGCAAGTCAAATTAGCTGCGCGCCGAGCGTCTTCTGGCGTCTCTCCATGAGGGAGTGTGCCTGTACGCGCCCTACTCACGATGATGTCATTCTTCTTTCTTTGTTGTTGTTTTTGATATGCGAAAGCTTATCTTAGGGAACCTGCCCCGTCCCGCTATTTGTGAATGGCTCTGTCTTGGCCTATCGTATTTATTCGCATACTACAAGCACTAACCCGCACAAGCTAATGTTGACTTACAATATTGGCATTATAATGGCTAAAGTAGATTGCTGCTGGCTAAGTTTGGCTAAATTATGGGTAATGTCGGTGGCTAATTTTAACTGGTGTTGGCTATTTAATGTTGAAATCCTGACGACTTGATTTAATCTGCAAGCTCAATCCAATCAAGGCAATTATTGAGTTTTACGTATTAATAAACAACAACATGAGTTACCGCTGCCTGATTTCTTCTTCTTCCTCATAGTTGCTTTCAGCTTTAGTCGTTGTTTTTTTTATCGTTTTTATGTTGTTGCTGCTGTTGTCGAAGTTTTTTTTTTTTTTTGGATTGCAGAGTTCAAGTCACGCATGAGACCGTGAAGAATACACACACAGCACAAAACAAGCGCCACGTTTGTTCTACCCTGTCCCGTGTTATTTGCGCTCTATTGGACCACAATTGTGAACCAACTAGTCCAACAACGACGTCTCTTAACAAGTTTTGTTTGTTTGTTACAGGGCTAGCTGTTTCAGGCAGGTCGTGGCTCTATGGTGAACTTCCCTGGTATACGCTCACAGATCGCACCACTTACTGGTGTCCGGCCCGCCGATGTAGCAATAATACTATCTCAACTTTTACGTCCCCATAACCACGATTTGATTACAAGGGACGCCGTAGTGGAGGGCTCCGGAAATTTCGACTACCCTTCTGTAACGTACACTGACATCGCACACTGCATGGGCCTCTAGCATTTCGCCTCCACCGAAATGCGACCGCCATGGCTGAGATCGAACCCGCGACCTTCAGGGTCAGCAGCCGAGCACCGTAACCACTGGTCCACCGTGGCGGACCCACCTCATACCGCTGTATGAGGTGGGTCCAGCTGTCACAGCGCATAATGTGACAGCTGGGTCTAATAAGCGAAATACTGGTTCACGCTCCGATAGAGGAACGCCAGTGGAGGTCGTTTCGTTTAGATATAGGTGCTGGCAGGTCAAGCGGCCATCAACGTTAATTGGTTTGTAGTCTGTAATTTTAATGCGAAACTACCTGTTATAAATATTCCATGGTCCGTTTGCTCGGCCCTGTCACTTTGAGATTGTCGGTATCCTGTAGAACAAGTCGGGCTGTTGCACAAGCAAAAGTGAATAAAAAACGACAAAGGAAGAAAAAAAAAAGAGAGAAAACACAATTCTATTTTAGAACTTCTCATGATGTGATCGCAGTGTAACGACAAGCAGTCATTACACTGCTGAAACCATTAATGTTATCATTGTATCTTTATTTTTCATTCATTTCCTTTGTGAGGGGATGTAATTTTTAGATGGCTTTATTTCTCTAAGACCTTTGCTTTTCGGTAACGTTGCCCTCTTGTCTCTCTTGTTTTTGAGGACTGTCGCTGGGGCATTCTCATTAAAATTTGTTTACACCCAAGGGAACCACCTATGTGGACCTAATTATGGGCGGCGTAGGCGGGGCCTGCTCGCTTTATATACCATTTAACTTACATGTTGACAATTCAGGTACGCATTCAATTCAAAATGAAATAAACTTGATGACACAAACGCCCATCACTACTTCACCGTCGCGATAAGCAACTGCAACACGATTACGCAACAACAAAAGAAAGTTCAACAAAGGAACAACCGCAATAAAATAACGTTTCGGGACGATCACATGACTAGTATGCGTTATATTTCACAGTACATAAGTCTTTTATTACCATACATATCTTTCAGAAGATTCAGGGACGATCACATCGCTATTAAACATACTTTACAGAACTTGGAACCATTGTCGGTAGTTTACGTTTGAGCAGGGTGTCAATATTGACTTTAATTTTCCTGGCACTTACGCGGCATAGTGTTGTCAGGTGTATTATGACATCATTTTTAATAGCCCACAGAATTGGTATTTCGTTAAAGTGAAAGTGCCCTGTCGGGCTAGTATGGAAAAAAGCTTTCGTTTATAAGTTTATGCAGCCCTATAGACGTGCTTCATTTACTCCAAATCCCAGACATACGAACTGCGTTACGATGTATTTCCCGACTCATATTCATGCCTAAAACATTGTTTTTCCTCTAATTAGCTAAGTTAATGGAGACGAAAAAATATTGTTCACAGAACGATAGGTGCTTAAGTTTGTGCTAATACGGAATAAGCTACGGGCAGTTGCTGCTTAAGTTGGAGTGCCTTTCATGGATACGAAAACCTTAGGGCTAAAGGCATATGTATCGAAAAGCATTGCCGTCGGCCACGCACCGTCCTGAGCAGTATGGTCGAGCGTCTTGCAGCATAGACTTTTCTTTTTTTCTCAGTAGGGAAGAAAATAGTTAATTCTGTAATTGGCTGGCACAGTGAAGACAACGTCAGGACGGCGACCACGTGATGACGATGGCGTGGAGACTTCAGCGAGACGCCGATAGCTTAACGACCGCACGTGTCTCGTTGTTGTCGCCTTACTAGGTATTATCCAATCTATAATTACCAAAAAACACAACGTAAACCGAAGAAATGTTGGCGAAAGACGCGAAGGCTGCTTTGCAGTAAAGTGCCCATAGCGATGAAGCCCTCGTAAGTCTCGTGGTGTGCTACAGTATTCCAATACAATTTAAATGGTTCAGGCATGCCAAGGTAATCTCGCACTGACACAAGAGCAAGAACAAGCAGATCGGTAATCATTGTTTTTAATACCCGATCTCTAACCACGCACGAAGGGAGCCCACTAAAGAGTCTTTTCCTTCTTTTTTTTTTCTCTGTACATGTTTTCACCCCCGTAAACCGGCCAGCGAAGCATAAGCTTAGCAAGTTCACTTTGAGTGAACGGCGGCAGGCATGCACCCTATACCCACAATACGCGGAGTCTTGGTCGTCCGTATAAGACCCTCCCGAAACACGGGGCGCCGGGCGGCATGAATGAACCGTCGCATACTCGCTCACACACGCGCGCGGGAAGACTCATTTTCTTTCTGATGCAGCCATGTCTGCGTACGGGGGCCTCGCGTGAAAGAAAGCACAAAGACAAAAAACAAGACAACACAACACACGCGGCACGACGACCGTCTCGCAGCAGCAGCTTATATATACACACGCCACACTATGTACTACGCGCCGCCCATGCGACCTGCCGCCACCTCGCTCGCTCGCGGCGCCGCTAGCCGAAATAGATTTTTGATATGCAGGTCCCAGCGTCGCTGTCGGCGCTTCTACGCGCGTGTACGTAATGCGGTCGGTGAGGAGGAGAGCTTTTGGAGGAGTCGTGCGTGGTGGCTTCGCGGCGGCATCCACTTGTGTGTGTGCGGTGCGTCGGTGATGGTGTCCGCTCGGTATTGGGGTGTGTGTTAGCCCCCCCCCCCCTCCTTCCCCCTCTGCTTAATCAAGCTTTCGCACCGCGGCCTCCTGCTGCAGTAGATACACAGTGCGGTGTAGAAGAAGAGGATAAAGAAGCAACTCGTTTGTCAGTGTGTGTTCTTGTGTGGGAAGAAGCTCGTTAATTATTGACAGCATCACGGGGATGTTGGCTGCGTACGCCGAGCTATACGCACACATTGATTGGCTCGACGCTGCGGTATACACGCCTCCCCCCCTCGACACCCCGCCGTACATCTTTGCTATACTTTCATTTGTTTCTTCTTCTACGTAGCTTTCTCGCATCGTTACTTAATTTCGTTGCGAAGCTTCGGCTTGTCCCTACGCGGTAAACCTTCGATATTACGTGGTCGCTTGGACTGACGCATTCTGATGAGTATGTTGAAAACAGAGCTGTTCGTGCGCGTTGGTCCCGATGGTTTCAGCTTCAGAATAGCTCGAAAGGCTCGCCTTTGTGAAGTGCGATAGTGAGAACCAGCTTGTATAGCAGATAGAACGGCTCACGCCGAAGGAAGTTTATTTCAGCAAACGTTGAGAAGGTCGAGCTGAATTGCGCTTCATTAATGATTTATGTGCTTCTGGAAGCCGGACATTGAAAATGAAGTTGTTACACGTTAAGGACGAAAATGGAGAATAGTAGAAAAGAAAGGATACTAACATACCTAAATTTCTCGCGTGTAACGAGTGGCCTTCCAAACTCGCATCAGAGCAGCGTGGTTGAGGTGAACTCGTAAGTGATGCGATTCAATGGAGCACTTCGTGAGACCCATGCTACGTGTTAAGTGGTCGAGCCCATTCAACATAAACCAATCTGCTGCAGAGATAGCAACTACTTTTCTCCGACTTATGGAGGCCGTATGTCTCAAAAAGTCCAATGAAACGGCTGCCACTGTGATGACGCCCATGAGCTGGTTCAAAGGCCAGACAGCTGACGATCTTGCTTGAATGAGGGCAATGTCGTGAAACAAAGCATGACCCTTGTATACCTCGGCTATAACCCTTGTATAATCGGCTATGCGATTCCCACACAGCCCAGAGTACAACCATTGCAGCGTCAACTGGTTAGAATAGTACGGGGAAAACTAGTTCTGGGTTACAACATTGTCCTCAGCGAATGAATGAATGAATGAATGAATGAATGAATGAATGAATGAATGAATGAATGAATGAATTAATGAATGAACAGTTCGCATTGAAGAAAGGGCTTAATTTGACCTGCCTGGGTTACGCATTAAAGATGATGTTAGATGCTTAAGTCCGTCCGTGGAATGCTAAGTTCATTGTTCGAGCCGTCTATATGCCTCTTCAACCATACCCTACCCTCAGCCATGTTATTAAAATGAACTTACGCATGGACTTCACCGCACGCCCCCTAGCCTTCTCGCAAACTAACGTCGAGTTAACGAGCTACGTCGTGCGTACTAATCCTATGCCGACGAAACCGCTACAACATATGTTTCCGCGTTTAAAATGCGGGGTGCACGCCAGTATGTATTAAGCCATCACTCCTGAATTAAGTAAACGGTGCAAAAGGGAACGTCACACGCAAAAATAGGAGAAGGAGTCTCGGAGTATACGTTCGTGTTTTGTCTGTGCAGCTTGGCTTCGGTGGTAACGAAATATATACTTGTCATTCCCAGCGAGTCCTGCGGGGGAGGGGAGGCGTTTGTTTTATTCATAGCCAGGCACCATGCGCGCGGAATATTACGGGTGGATAACCAGCTGATACTGTTATTACTTTAAACACGTGTCTTCGTGCTTTGAAGGAAGGAAGCCGCGTTAGGGGTTGCAAGCAAATTACTCTTGGCGATGTTTTAGACGTCTAAATCAGTGCAGTGGCGTAACCACACACTGCGGGGGGGGACTATACAAGAAAACGCGTCTTTAACTGCTGGGCGAAAGGACTCGTCACAAAAGTGGGAAAGGGGGTGGGTGGACATCCCCGTAGCGGTTATAGTAGTCTCAGCTCACGTATATAGTGCACATGGGCGTCCCTCTATCAGTTCTATGTCAAGGTCAGTCGGCTGGCATGCATAATGTATGCGACGATGCCGAGTGTGGCGGCAGGACTTCCTAGACACGGACGTGATTTGTATTCAGCGCCTGCGTATAGTTGAAATCGGCGGGGGGACACACACACTCACAGATAAAAAAACAAAAACGTGAGCGAGACCGTATGAGAAAAAGAAATGAGAGTCAAGCACAAAAGAGAAACTACACTGATATAGCTTATCGCGTCCTCATAAAGACAGAAAAAGAAAACGGATTATTGAATCTATAGCGGTTTAACCAGATTTCCGGCGCGTGCGTTTCTTGCACGCACGTGCTGTGTGCGTTGCAAGAAACTGTGAATGTGTGGTGTCAAGTCTACAGCGTAGCAATGCCTTTTTATTTATTTTTTTTTTTAGGTTGGTTCGTGTAAGGAAAGCTATATACGGTTCCGTTATCGGGAAAGCCCTAGCGCTGCATAGTTTTCCTTTTCGCCCTTGGTTCGAGATAAGGAAAAAAAAAAAAGAAAACGGCTTCGAGTGAAACCGTCGATTGAATAATGTATGCTTTCCGCCGCCTGCTTGATATTCAGGCTACGAGCGTGGCTTATCTCAATGCGCGAGCCTGTTACTGCAATTTTGCAATGCGGTTTGCTGTGCGGGAAAAAAGAGAGTCAAGTGTGTCGGTGGCGATTGCGGTCGACGCGCGGTTTTATACCGGCCGGCTAGTCGGTCGCTGCTGGAGCTGTGGGATCGGCGTTGAGCGAGATTTCTGAAGAAATATTTAACCTATGTTGAGAACAGGGCGCTTGCGTTAAATATATTCACGGGTATGTCGCGTCATTAGACTGAGACCATGTGGTCAGTATGCATAGGCGTATTGAGACAGCCGATGCCAATCCCGTTTAAAGGTGATATTACTGCTGCATATAACAAGGCGATTCATAACTTCCAGGACAGTTGTCTTGCGAAAAATTATCAACCACCGCCCCACCTCCCCCCCCCCCCAAAAAAAAAAAAACAGAAAACTAGCACGGTATGTGCCACAGAATTCGGCAGGCCCCACTACTCACCCCTAGTCCGCTAAAAATAAACAGAAAAAAATTCAAAAATTAACAAATAAATAAATAACCTGCGCGCTACGCTTCTAGTCCACGCATATCGAGGCGGAAGTATTTTAAAGGAACGCGCGCTAAATTAAAAAAATTATGTGCCTTTCTGTACCTTACGTAAAGATTCTATGTCAACTCTCTTTATCGTGTGCTAAGCAACTTCACTGATCACACACCATCGCGTTGTGGAACGGCGCATGTATTTTGTTTGATTCACTTTATTTTGAACTCGGATGTTCGCAACAATCGCTACATCTCAACTTTCACCCTTCCTATCTCCCAGTGTCTGCACGTTAAACGGGATCAGGGGATATTGCATTAAACGGCCTTATCGTTGCTGCAAATCTTCACCGAATATTATCCAAGCGCAATCGCTTACCCGCATAGCATTCGGTGTCAGCGAGCGCAGCTGTAGCACTAAGCATACCCTCCCTTTCCCCGCCCACCTCTCTCTCACTCATCCCAGCTAGACGTCCCGGGTTCGATTCACAGATGAGTCCGCCATCATATAATACAGACACTTTCTCAGTGTGTTACTATGTGTGTTGCGAGCTTTGTTACTTTGCAGATGGCTCCATTCACTATAGGAGTTAACCTTGATGATGGAATCGCCTACTTTACGTTAGTGCTTACGTCACCAACCCAGTTGGGACGGGGGCTGCGAGCTGGCGAAGATACCGAAATAGGCGAGATCGATTGATTGATTGATTGATTGATTGATTGATTGATTGATTGATTGATTGATTGATTGATTGATTGATTGATTGTCTTCGCATCTTGAAGGCTGCGAAGAATTTGTGAAGTCAGAAGTTTGGTCTCTGTTCGCATTTTCCTTGTAAGTGCCAGGATCATGCCGCTTCCAACCGTTGCTTCAGGAATTCCATCCCAAAAACTGCATTTTTCACTTTATTCGCAAATCCTAGCCAAGGGACTGAACTCGGTATCCGCATATTTCGTAATTTGTAGCTCCGCAGCAGCATCGTATATTCAAGTTACTGTGGCATATGCCACTGTTCACGGACATGGAATTTGCCCAGCCGGCAGGCTGGCTGTAAAATAACACCTGATGCCACTTGTGATCCAAGAACGAAAAATAACAGGCAAATAATCTAACCCATTCTTCCTCCATTATAGACATTCAAGCTTTGCTACAGCGGAACCAGTTTATACGAGCTTGTCTCCAAGAGCAGATTCCCGGGTGTGTTTCGAGCCAACCAAACCAGCATCACCTCGCCCTATCCGCGGGTTTCCAGACGCTGTATACGGTCGTCCGCATAACCGCATCATCACCGATACGTCGAGGTAAACAGCAGCAACAGCACCGGGTCACTGCAGTCTGCAAGAGGGTGCGGCCCTAAAGAAGACGCTGAGGAAGCGAAAAAGAAGGCGAGAGAGTGGAATACCCTTGTCGGGCGTTGGAGAGTGCCTTCCTCCGTCCACCACCACGCCGAGCCAAAGTGTGAGCGCAGCGTCCAGGCCAGTGAGTGCCGAAGTAATAACAGAGACGCACACACCGCACGGCCGGCTTTAACCCCGTCTGGGAGGCACACACACACACACGCAGGCGCTTCTCTCTGGCTGCCTCACGTGGAATGGCGGCCATTAAACGCCATTACCGCCGCGAGGAGCTCTCCCCGCTGCAGCCGCCGGCTGACCGGAGGCTATGCGCCGCCGAACTGCCACCACCGCCACAACCAGTATACCAGCGGCGGCTGTACGGCAGCATCAGCAGCAGCAGTAGGGGCAGAAGCAACAGCAGCAGCAGCAGCAGCCTATGGCCGTAGCAATGGGCGAGCCTAGGAAGATGCCGCCGCAGGCATGTCTGGCGAGGCCGACGGAGCGAAGCGGCTCGCGGCTTAGGGCCGCCGTCGCTTCCTGCAAGCGTGGTCGTTGCGCGGCGCGGGGGCCGGGCCAAATTATTCCTGACCCCGGCAACCCTGACCGATTCGCGCCGACGGGGCTCCTTCTTCTTCTTCTTGGCCCGGGAGGAGTACGGACGTGCCGGCGGCGCCGATGAACACGAGGGCAGAACACGCTCCAGCGACGTACAAGCAATAGCGGTGTGTGTATGTGTGTTAGAAGGAAAGAAGGAATTGCTGCTTGAATACAGCGAGAGATGGAAGAGGAACATTCGGAAGGTGACGAGTGCGGAATGACTCAGTGGGTGTGGGCAAATACTCAAATACACAAGCAGAGAGGGAGATCGCTTCGTGTGTGTGTGTGTGCGCACTGCCGCTAACACTTAAGCTGGATACGTTACCAGGACGTGTGCTTACCTTCCTGTGCGGTCTGCGTCTATGTAAGGTGTGACTGAGGAACAGGCGCACCACCTGCTAGCGCCTAATGCCTTCTTTATCTGTACTTCGCAGTTTAATACTGGCGATGTATGCAGAATAAAGGAGCGAAGCTCTCGAGAGGCACAGTTCTCCATAGTTTTGTAGTGACGTAGAATCCGCCGCGGTGGAGCAGTGCTTATGGTGCTCGGCTGCAGACTCGAAGGTCTCGGGTTCGATCCCGGCCGCGGCGGTCCCATTTCGATGGAGGCGAAATGGTAGAGGTCCGTGTACTGTGCGATATCAGTGCATGTTAAAGAACACCAGATGGTCAAAATTTCCGGAGCCCTCCACTACGGCGTATCTCATAATCATATCTTGGTTTTGGGACGTAAAACCCCAGATATTATTATCATTGTAGTGACGTAGACAATTTTGAATTATTTTAGGCGTTGTGACAGCAGGTGGCCATTCGTTTCAAAGTCAATGTTTCACGTCGCTTACTTAGGCGAATTGAGAGACTGGGTAAACTTGTAACAAGTGTTTCATTTGATTGTAGTCATCGATGTTCCTCCGTCTTTCGTCCACGTATTTCATGCGCATTTCTTTAGAACCAGATCAACATATTTAGATGGACTATTTGGGAAAAGCTGTGAGGGAAGTATGGGAGAGAGGTTTAAATATGGCTCTCCATGAAAACTTCGCGCGTTAAAGGACCCCTCACTACCCCGCGTTCAAAGACGAGGGAGTAGTTTCCTGCTCGCCTTCGGTACCCTTCCTACAGGCGATATCTCCTCCATGTGTACAATGTCAGCACTAAGCCTTGAACCTATCATGATTTCGCGCTTGTCGGCTGCATGTGTTATCACCGCTTGCGCAGTCGGAAATACACAAAATGAAGTGAAATCGCGCACGATAGTCATGCGAGACAAGGAAGAACGGATGGGCGGCTGCATGGCAAAGCAGTGCAGGAGAGAATTCACATCCGATATTTCGCGTACATGGACCCATTGAGAGTATGTACAGACAGGTCCACTGTTAAAGGGAACACTTGCCTCCAGATGTTGCTCTCTTGCAAAAACATAGGGGCTTAGATTTACATAAGGTATACTGGTGGTTGTCAGTTGTGACTTCTTTTGACAGAATAAAGCCATGCACGACCAATGGTTCCACAATGACTTGCCGTTACAGGGCCAGCAATATCAAGAGTGCTCACTCAAGTATTCCCTTTAACAGTGGACCGTACTGTACATGATATACGTCACGGGAATCACTGATCATGCGTCACGAAGTCCTCGAGAAAGGCGAGAAACACCAGGAGAGCATAATGCGCTATTATTTTTTTTTTGTATTTTCAGAGGCTGGTGCCCTTTCAGTTCCCTTTCAGAGCCCTTTCAGCTCCGTAGCGAATTGAGTGTTTTGTCGGCTTTTGCCCGTGGCAGGAACTACGTGATGGCCTTTGATCAGTACTTTTCTAGGGCTCTTGTTAGGTCCTGGCATTACCATACGTGGCGAATTGACGTTCTCAATAAAGCATTCGCAGTCTTTCCACGAAGTTACAACAGTTTTATGATCGACTTATAACATGATCATCGGTACAGCATACCTTAAAACTTACGATGATAGCGCACAGCGATCCTTGATGCGTATACGTACCATACAGGAACCGTACAGGAATAGGTTATGCCCCAGCGAAAGCCTTGACGATGAAGTAGCTCTAACAGCAGTGAGCAAGCAACTTACTCCACTTTCCACTGCTTTTCTGTCTTTCCTCCAACTCAAGCACACTGTTATTTTCGGGATTCCAGAGAAAAAACGCGCGCCTACCATCTTCCCGGAGTGCGTACACCGGCCTGTCAATCTAATTGCGTTAAACACGTGTCTCATGATGGATGTACTTATTCGCTGAGTGCAGTCCATCTCTCTTTGCCTCGCGTGTGTGATGAAGGCTTCCAGTGCATGCGCGAACTGGCATAAAAAAAGAAAGAACAAACGAAAGCGAGAGCTGTTTCGCTGTGGATAACGCAGCCTGTCATAAACGACAACAGCTAGAGGAGTGATGCCGTGCTTCTGTCTGACGGCGAGGACGAGTATGAAGCGCGGACTTGTATAGATGGGTGTGCGGGGAAGAGCTTCGAAATTGACGAGCCCAAAGAGGGGCCGACGGACCGCCCTGCAACTGACCACCGCGAAAACTGTTCACGCGAACGGCGAGTCGGCCCCGCACAATGGACACAAGGCGGCGGCGGCGGCGGCGGCATGCGCGCGCTCGGATTACCCTCGTTGTCCGGTCTCGGACGCACTTGTTGTCTCTGAGATTACAGGTTTTTTCTCCGTCGCTATACCGCCTACCCGGGCTCTCTCTGTATACGTGGCGTCTAACGCGCAATCATTGTGTACCTGAGTGCTCCTTGTGGAAAGCCTGCAATCCGCTATGTTCTGCATGCATCCAGCCTGGTTCATGTGTATAGGGACGGCTGTTATTTTTGTGTGTGTGTATGTTTTTTTTGTGTGTGTATGTTTTTTTTGTGTGTGAGTGTGCTACGATGAGGGCTCTTTTGCTCCGCTTATCCTCAAGAGCCGTTAGTGGGCCGACAGCGGTTCGCTGTAAAACGCAACGCGAAATTCTCTGAGAAATGCCGCTATTTAAGCTATTTTTCTTTATAAAATTTTTCTGTTTTTTTTTAACGAAAGAGGGGATAATAGAGTAGTGTTGCCTGACCATTTGAAGCCGCGATTTTCTATTGGCAATTTTGCCCGACGAACCACCGACTTTTGCGGAAATTTAGCGGCAGGTGAACGACCTGCAGTGGTTTTCGTTCTTGGTGGTTATTCAGCGCGGTTATACGAGATGTTACGGTCACCAGCCAGAGTGCTGACACGAAATCACGAAGATAACGAACTGAATTTATTATTCTGCTTGTATTGCAAAAGTTGCTTACAAGTTTTTCTTTCTTTCTTTTTCTTTTTTTTCGCTTTCCTTTACGGTTGTTCAACGGTATCGTGGAACGCACTCAGGGCTGGGAGGTCTCACGTTGTCGCCACCGGGGAATAGAGAATATGCGGGCGACATCCTCGTGCCATAGCCAAAGCAACATCAGCTGGCGTCTCTGTATTACCGACTATACATCACTAATATATACATAAAATAGATATTCTTTGAATCTAAAAGATCATCTCTGCACAGTTTGTGCAGAGCATCCTTGTATAGTGTTGGTGACGAGTGAGATCGCGATCACGTGGTGCGTATAGTGTCCCAGGGTTACGTATCACACATTACACAAGTTAAAATTACTGCTTCCTTTAAGGAGCATGCTTTATAAAGCTTTGAAGTACGATACTGGACAAGTATACAGCGTGAAAAGATGGAACTTTGTACGCTTCGCTTTGCACCTCGCTTAGGTTCCTTGGAATCGTCGCTCCTTCGATCGAATGTCTCCGCCATCGATGCCGCGAAACCTGTCTTTCCATGGGTGCACCGAATCCACTCAATGCAGGTTTCATAGTATATAGCGACGCCTTAGAGACAATAGCTAGCGTAAAAACAAACAAAAAGAAAACATAGCTGTCTCACGACGCGGCAACGGAGGCGAAACGGACACGCGCAAAGAGAACGAAACTAAGAAACGAGGCCATTGCTGGGCGGTTTGTTTGTGACGACGGAGTGGGATAAGGAGCCAGCCGTGCCCGGTGGCCGATGACAGCCGGCAGCGGCGGGAATTAAGATCCGCCGATAAAGCGATCTCGACATCTGCCGCCGCGCAAGCGGCTTCTTTCAAAAAGGCCGACGGTCGACGGCGCGCCTTGTCGTCTCTTTCTCTTCATCTTCCTCTTCCAGCTTCCCGCCGCGTTGTCACGGCGCGCAAATCCTGCAGCGCGAAAAACGAAGAAGCTGGGTCCTTTGTTTTCTTTTGTTTTTTTTCAGCGATGCAGCCCCTTCCTTTCTATCTCTCTTACTCACTCGCAGGCTCCCGCCCGCATCGCGACCATGTACATATCCACGACGCCACAACCACCTCCGTGTAGACGGTACAGCCAGATAAATCGCTAACTTCTCGCAATGGTACCTTTTCCGTATCGCGGGGAGCGAGCGTACGCGATATAGAGTTTCGATCTTCGGTCGCCCGAGCGATCAACCACGACTTCGGCTTCGCTGCCGTCACCGTTTAGTTGCCCAACGTTGTCCTCGCTGCGGGTTTCTGAATCTCGTCTTCTTCCTCACCGTCCGCCCTCTCTCTACTACTCTTTGGATGCCGCAACCACCGCTTGCCAGCGAAGTGCGTTTTGTTGCGGCCTCCGCTGCGTGCCAGGTGAAACACTTCATCATGCGATTCGCGTTTCGTTCCATTTTTTATTCCTCTCTTTCCCGTTCTCTCTTGGCAATACCGTGACTGTCGTCCTCTCTTCCTCTTCTTCATCCTTTCTAATCCAACTCGCGTGGTTCCGCGGTGATTTATTTTCTTTCGCGTACGGGAGACCAATACGCGCCGCTCGTGTCCTCGTCTCGAATATACAAAACGTAAAGGCTTGATTTGATTTATTTCTTTTCCTTTTTTTCCCCCGAGCTATTTTTCTTTCACGCGGGACGCTTGCTTCATGGGGCGGGCGTTGAGAAAAATTTCCGCAATCTGTTCGCCAGAGCGTGCGCTCACGTGACTAAGCGTCGACGATTTGGATCTCGGAAATAGACGGATGTAAGTGGTCGGTGCCGCTGCGCATGTATTTATAATACAGCCCAACATGTGAGGGAGGTGTTCTGTTGCGGTACCACTTTTTAAGGGGGGAAGCCTTAGATGCCTCATCTAACTCGAATATTGACTGTCGGCGTCCCGCGGCGTCGGCGTCAACATTATTTATGACGTCACTATGAAGTCATCATGGCGTTACTATGACATCGGATGACGTTACTTCACATGACGGTGTCATGACATGACATTGTCGCATTGGTCAAATGCGTGGGCCGATCACGGAGGCGCAGGAAGTTTCCAATGCCTCCCGATCTTGGAGGCAGTGCAAAACCACGTCCGATGCAGAGAGCTTTCGGAGAGGGACGGGGGTAGGGTCAATAGACGAAGTTGGGCACTCTCGGCCATGGCGTTCACACCTTCCTTTCGCGTAATCCGTAACCGAAATACTTCTCCTCACAGATCGCAAGAAGGACACACGTTATGGTAAATGCCGTTAGTATCGGCTGTTATCTACTGTTATCTGAAACGTTGACCGTGTACGCCTCTCCGACGTAGAAGATGTTATCTTTTCATTTTTTACGCGGAGCTATCGCGCCGTATTTCCATTCATAACGCTCCGCATAACCGGTGCGCGAGGCTTCTTTCCAACTAAATCAATCACATCGACATCTCGCGTATGCTCGTAAAACTGGTTTCCCGCTCATTTGCATTGGTTACGTATACGACGGCGCGCGATCGAGTCTTTCGCGAGGTCGATTTGGCGATAGAAATCTCTTTACCTTCCGACTTTCGCTTTCCGCAGGCCTCGCCAAACTATTACTGACAGCCTGTCATGTCAGGTTTCTATCTATCTATCTATCTATCTATCTATCTATCTATCTATCTATCTATCTATCTATCTATCTATCTATCTATCTATCTATCTATCTGTCTATCTGTCTGTCTGTCTGTCTGTCTGTCTGTCTGTCTGTCTGTCTGTCTGTCTATCTATCTATCTATCTATCTATCTATCTATCTATCTATCTATCTATCTATCTGTCTGTCTGTCTGTCTGTCTGTCTGTCTGTCTGTCTGTCTGTCTATGCGCTTTTAATCGAACACAGACACACACACACGTCTACGAACAGGCATACTCATGGCGACGTTGTAAGTGCATACGCAACCTACAAATAGCCTGTTTGTACTAAACACTTTCGAAGGATGCATCCAAGCAATAGGGCACGTGCTGACGCTCGTACGCAATCTTTCCCGTGTATTCAATTATTTCTGAGGCCTTTATCAGCCACATGGTGCACGGGCATTTCGAGTTAACGAGTGCCATATCAAGTGCTCATCTAGCCGCAACTCGATGCTATCTCGACGCTAATTTGAATGAGCGAACGCGGGTGAATAAAGGTTCGCTTGAGCGTGTAGCTGCGCGTACGCGACGGGAGTGCGTACGCGTACCAGCCCTCCGCAGAGAGAGCGTTGTTCGAGTGTGTATGTGAGTATGCAGTAGCGTGAATTATGCATGTCTCTGTGATAATTCTACATGCTCTTATATGTGAATCGCTTCGGCGTTATCTTCGTGATAACCGACGTCGTCGCTGCTGCTGCTTGTTTTCTTTGCTGGCTTCTTTGGTAGTTCTCGTTTCTGCTTCGCTCCCGTACTTACGTATACACATATATTTTCCTGCACTTTCTCTCTCGTTCGCGGCTGCGTTTTACGAGCAAGAGGAATATACGTTGCATTAGACGTTTACGCACTGCAATCTGTAGCTTAGAAGGGTTGTTTGGAGTGGGAGAAGTTCTCTCCTTGGCTTGTTTATTTTCTCGTAAGCTCGTACGATGGGTTTTGATTGCGTTCACCCATATAGTAAAGAAGCAAACGTAGAACGATCGACTATTCCAATCTCTGCGATCTTTCGTTTCATTTTATTCAAAATAAAAGCTTTATACCTGCTCCAGCGCCGGTATAGCGAGTGCATAGTCTTGCGTGCACGTTTGTTGTCTGCTCTAGTGCTTATACATGGGTCCGCGATACCCTGAGCCATAAAACCTCCCCATGCGGCTGTGTTCTTGTAGATCTATATTTAGTGTGCCTTAAATTTTCTCTTTCTCTCGTTCTCCCTCTTCCCTTCAATTTATTTTTTTGCGATAGCCTCCTCGAAGACGACTCGTTCACAACTGCAGGTCACTCATGAAAGTGTACCAGTTCGAGCAGGTGCTCCAATACCTTCTGTACCGCATTCTTTTCATTTTCTTTCTTTTTTTCTTTTGTTTACATGCTCTAAGGCCGGTTTCTTTCCTCGAACTGTCCCTTTGCTCACCCGTATATTCTCGCGCACTTGCGAGGCTTCGTGCATGTGCCTGCTGCGTCCACGAGCAGCTAGCTCGTTCATCCTGAAGGTATATACGTTCATCAAAAGGTCTGTCACTATAGCTGCAGCCGCAATTTCCTAAAGGCTAACCACCACTGTTTGCTTTTGCGCTTCACTAACTTAAACGCTTCCAAACTCTCGGACATTTACCCTTCCTCCCCGCGTATTTGTTACCTTCCGTTCAATCATCGCGCTCTATACAGCCGTTTTGTTTACGCAGTGGCGTTTTTCTCCTCGGCAGGAGGTTTCGGGTTCGTTTCCCTCCCGGCTGCGGGGACCGTGATGGGACGAAGGCGATTTGCTGAAAAGTGATCGTTTAGAGACCCTGACGGTGGCGAGAGCTTAAAGCATGCAACTAAACTACTTCACTTCTCCCATGCTTGCATATTAAACCTTTGGTCATATTTGTGCAACTTTTCCTTCAGCGCTTTTATGTGAGCGGGCGCCTCTAGCCGATTTTTCGCGCCCTTTCTATCGTTTTTTTTTTATTTAGGCTGCTGATAACTGGTAGAGATGTATCTGTGTGCGCGTCTCTGTGTGCATGCATGTGTGTTGCGTTTGTGTTTTGGAGAGACACAGGGAGAGATTGAGCAAGACAGAAATGTTGAACATAACGGCTTCCAATTGATAGGCCTATAAAGAATTAAATGACTAGACGGGACGCAAGTTGCCCGCTAGCTAACCTTGAAGCCATTGCGTGCCGTTTTCGCAAAGTAGAACACTTGCAACTATATAACAAAGTCCATAGTCGGGCACATAATATTTTAGCAATGTCACTACTTGACCCTTTACAAGTAAGTGTCCTTTCTCCGCGCAAAGTAATACCCAGCAAAGCGCGTTCCTGAGTCGATTCCAATAAAACACGTGATCACTATAGATATCCACGAACTGCATAGCGGTCATGTGCAGACGGGTCCGCTGTTAAAGGGAACACTTGCGTGCAGGTAATGTCGAGATTCAGCTCTCTTGAGAAAGCATAGTGACTCAGATTTGCATAAGACTGCTGGTTGTTGACAGCTCTTACTCCTTTTGACAGACTATATAGTGCCATGCGCGACCAACGTTTCCACATTCACTTGCCGTTAGGGGGGCCAGCAATAAGAACATGGCTCATTCGAGTGTTCCCTTTAGTAGTGGACCGTACTGTACACACAAACAAGTTTGACGCGGAAGGTTCTATAGCATAGCAATGCAAAAGTGGCCATGTTATGGGGTGGGGAACAAAACGATTTCATTGACATTTCTCAACCGAACATCTCTCGCCCGCCACTTGAGCGCTCGTGTTTTCTCCGTGAGCATGGTCCACTTCGTTCTCGTACACGTACTCGTTTCTAAACGAGCGAAATGACCATCGACTTCGGCCTCTGCTAGGAAGCAGCGCGCACCGTCGCTCGAGGAATTCCACGGTCGAGTCAAGTGCCCGGACTCACGGAATAGCTCCCTCCCCGAGTCCAGTTTTTAAGCGATCGCAGGGAAGTGGTCGGCGAGCTATCGCGTGAGTAGTGGCTGTTGGCGCGTCTGCCACTTCGGCCAGTCGGGCGTCGCTCCGTGGAACCGAGTAATCGTGTACTCTTTATTTCTTTAGTGTTGTCCCTCTTGAAGCGCGTGCGTTTCTATCTAGCGCATAGCGAGGGAAAAGAGAAATAGAATATTGGGTGAACCGGCATTGGTGTTCTTGTTCATCTGGGACCTGCGCTGTGGTCTTGTGACACGCTCTGGAGCAATTACACCGCGTTTCGCGTAATGACCGACTTAAATGCCGAGTAAATACGCATATGGTCTCCTTGTTGCGTGCGTGTGTGGGCTCGCGCTGTAGGTAAATGCACGTGCGCGCTTGCGTGTTCGGCATTCGCGTAGCAGTGCAGTTTCTTTAGCTGGGTCGAGAACTTTCTTCTGGATGTTTTGTACAAGCAGTGTATGCTCGTCGGCCTCTATTTCTTGAGTATGCTCAGGACGCTGCTCTGTTTTGTTGTTGTTGTTGTTGTTGTTGTTGTTGTTGTTGTTGTTGTTTGTTTTTTCTGGCTGCGTTCTATTCTAACGCTTCTCTCGAGACCATAAGTTCGTGGTCGCATACCTTTACATGTGTTTCCGGTCAATAAAAATGCAATTGTAACTGGCCAATACTCAAGTAAAGAAACTGTTGAAAGTAAAGAAGGCAGTGTCTGTACATATTCCTCTTCTCGTCGTTCATATTATTCATATTATGCTTATTTTTAATTGTAATTTATGCGCCCTTCGACAAGCTATCCGTTTGTGAGGGGGGGGCGAATCATTTGATAGATAGATAGATAGATAGATAGATAGATAGATAGATAGATAGATAGATAGATAGATAGATAGATAGATAGATAGATAGATAGATAGATAGATAGATAGATAGATAGATAGATAGATAGATAGATAGATAGATAGATAGATAGATAGATAGATAGATAGATAGATAGATAGATAGATAGATAGATAGATAGATAGATAGATAGATAGATAGATAGATAGATAGATAGATAGATAGATAGATAGATAGATAGATAGATAGATAGATAGATAGATAGATAGATAGATAGATTAGTAGTTAATAAATTAATTGCTTCCGGGAGCGTTTTCTTTCCTGTGACCGAGTCTGCAGACGAACACATCGAATGCTCGTTTTTCCATATGTTCGTACGAGCGCTTTTAGAGGGATTGATAATTTCTTTCGCTTCAGCGCAGTTATCTTCGCTTGGTTGACATTCAACCTGCTTGAAAGCCCAAAACACACACAGCGCTCGAAATATATGAGCATAATAAAAAAATTGTTGCACAGTGAATATTTGCACAGAATGTTCCCTTGAGACTTCGCACGAGACCCGAACTCCATTCGCACCGATTCTGCTCAGCACGCCAGCGTATTATCTCGCCTTCGTCCGCGACTTATATCGACGCGAGCGCGGACACTTCCTAATCCCACGGTATACGCGGTAGCACGTTCAGGAAGTTCGCTGCTCCTCGGTATACGTAGGGGACGTGAAAACGACGCTCCCGCTCACGGCCAGCCACTCTTCGGCAACATCATCTCTTTTATTTCTCGTCCGGCTAGAGGCCTTTATCCGCCACGTGCGGCTCCTATATACCCGCAGCTGCAAAGCGAAGCGAAGCAGCAGGAACCTGAACCGGGCCCCCCGTAGACGTTTCCCAAGGCAGGAAGACGAAGAAGCCACCATCGGCCGCAGAGCCAAGCCACACAGGGGCCAAAGAAAGTTTTTTTTCTCGGCCATCGCTCGCCACACAACTGCTTTTCTTGTTCTCCTTCTCAGCGTAGACGTCTTCTGGACGTCTAACCCAAGCGCGGCTCCTGCGGCGAGCTGCAGCCCTCTCTTCCTGCTTACTTCGCGGACGACACTATGCCGCGCACTCTCGTCGTTCTAGTGTACACGCAGGTTCGGTATATGTTGCGGTGGTGCCCCCCTTCATCGTTGCATCGCAGTGGGGCCTCCGCGTCCATTGCGACTCGGTTTATCGGAGCTTATAAATCGCGTGCCGCGTTGTTTCTGTTTCTTTCCTCTCCCGCTGAGACGCGAGCGTTTGGTGGACGATCGTCTTCTATAAGACTGGACCTTCGAGAAGGAGGCTCGGTCGTCGGCTGGCGACGGAGACCACGCGGATGCGAGTCTGTCCGCGGAAGTGAAGGAAGCGAGGAAAAAGAAAAAAAAAAGAAAGGCGAGCCAGCGAGTGACTCGTATACGGTTCGAGTCTCCACATATGTGCGAGCGAAGTAGCGCCGTTTTCGGGTCTCGTGTGAAATGAACGTCGCCCGCTGCAGCGGCTTGAGAACCAGCGTCGCGCTATGGGGGGATCCAGTGCGCGCAGTCGGTCCACTTCCGCTGGTCGGTGGTGGTTCCTCTGGGAAACAAAGTGCGTCGTCCTATAGCTTCGCGACTCGTGCATTTGGTGCCAGGTTGGCGTCTCCCGGGCGAGACGCTTAAGACACGCAACAATTTAGTAATCCAAACATGTCAGTCAGAGGTTCCGTGGAAGATGGAAGATGGAAGAGATGAAAAAAAAAAATCAATGAACGGCCATGGAAGGGGGGGGGGGGGGGTCAGTGGACCCAAACGTGGACATGTCTTGACATGTCTCAGCGCTTGTATGTGTGTACTCGTACACAAAGAGTGTACGAATAATACATACACATGCTCTAAGGTAGGCAGTAGATTGTACGAAGCATACACATACATGCGCTAAACCAGGCAGATGCTACTTTGGAGAGGACAAGAGCACTTGTTCTAACGTTTGCTCCAGCCACACATTATCTGTTGCGTGTGCCACGGAGTCAACGTTCAAGACCACTGGGATTTGAAATAAGGGATATATGTGGCCTTTACGAAGAAGAACTCAGACGTGCCTATGTCAGAGGCCGTTCGGACACGTACGTCGCTGTAATTGAGTTCTTTTTCACCCTTCACATGTGCTTCGTTCGGTATGGTTTGTATGAGTTCGTTGTAAAAGCCATCTCATGAATAGAGCTGGTACACGTCATCATTCTCATATTGTACCTCCTCTCCTCTTTATGAGTGCGAATAACTTTTTGTTAGTGCGAATCCATGATCAGTTTTATACGTCTACTACCGTCGAAGCTTCTTCTTTCCTTAGCAACCATTCTCGCCAATCTTTGCTTCTTGTCCTTCCGCAAAGAGAAACGTCTAGAGTGCTCAATACCGACGAAAAACGTGGCCGACCTCTACTTTTTCTTGTTCTCGCATATACTAAACGTCGTCCCAGAAGCTTGCCAGTTTTCTTATTTTTCTTGGTTAAAGAACGGCTGATCTTTACGCCTATTCAGCACATTCGACGAGCTCTTACGTTTCGCTTGTCTTGTATTAGTTCCGTTTCAGATACCAACTGCAGTCGACATTTCGTCGGCTTTGGTTGCTTCGAAATACTTAAACACGCCATTAGGAAATGGTCATACGAAGTTCGGAAATGTGGCTTCAGAGTGTTGCCCCTTCCCTCCTCGCCCTTTCAAAAAAAAAAAAGAAAAAAGAAAAAGAACAGAAGAAAGAAGGAGTTCATACGTAAGATAGGTAGAACACGAAAGTTACAGCCGTCGCTTTCACCGTATAACGCAGCCTGTACACTTTTAGAGTAACGGATGAAACGACGCTTTAAGCCCATTGTCAATAGGCGGGGTCGGGGAAGCAGCCACCTCGACCCCCCGCTTAACCCTCAGGACGACACGAGCTCTTTGAGACGGGCTAATTTGAAGCCCTTCATTTTTTTTTTCTTTTATTTCCGCTGCTCCCACGTCTTACTGTTTCTCCTGTATGCACCGACTCCCTCGTTTTCGAGAGCCTACGACTCGAGATGTTGACTCTGTGCGTGCGTACGTAGGCACACGAATACATTCAATGGCCCCTGTCTTTCAGCCTGCGAGTCGCAAGCCGCGTTAGGCAAGCCCCTTTTTTTGAAGAGGTAAAACAAACGTCAGCCCTTTCTCTTGTCTTGCTTTTTTATTCCCTCTTGTCTTCTAGTACCCGGGTCTTTTCATGGGGGGGTCCGAGTGGGCCACTAATCCGGGGCTAATCCCTTATCGCCCCTCCCTTCGGTCGCAGTTGCTCCCCTTCCGCCGACGACCCATCACCTTCGATCGTCCCGACCTCGTACCCCCCCTCTCTCCCGGGCTCTCTGCACGTAGCATAGGACGTCGCTTCTAGTTGCTCCTCTATAGCTTTTAATCTTCGTTTCGGACCGTCGCTGGAAAGTACGAGTATTTCGCCCGCGGGCTCGGTTGATTCTGCAGCTCGAGATTTCCTCTTTCCGGACAACGTCAGAACCATTTGAGAGAAGAAGCCACGCAGCTGCAGCTCTTCGCCTACAGCTACACGTACTGCCTTGCGGGGCCCTTGCGTAGCAGTTTTCTTGCTTTTCCTTTTAGGCGTCGTTGGACTTGCGCAAAAGAATGGTGGTCAGTCGCGAGCTTCGGCGAGATAAGCCAGCGGTGACGTAAGCGTCGTCGTCGTCGTCGCGTGTCTCAGTAGGCCTCTGCGCGGCTCGCTGCCCCGGCGACATAATTGGAGCTGCCATTTGCGGCAGCATGAAACTAGCCGCCTTAGACACAAACGGTAAAAGTTTGTGAAGTTTTTTACACTTTTTTGTTTAGTTTCTGACGTCAGTCGTCGACGCGTGGTCCTTGAGGAGTGGCGTGGTTCGGGGCTGTCGATTGAGCTTTACCTTGCTAAGAGGTCGTGCGTGTGCGTGCGTTCGTGTGAGTGCGTGCGTGCGTGCGTGCGTGCGTGCGTGTGTGTGTGTGTGTGTGTGTGCGTGCGTGCGTGCGTGCGTGCGTGCGTGTGTGTGTGTGTGTGTGTGTGTGTGTGTGTGTGTGTGTGTGTGTGTGTGTGTGTGTGTGTGTGTGCGTGCGTGTGTGTGCGTGCGTGTGTGCGTGCGCGCGTTCGTGTCTGTGTGCTTGCTTGTTCTCGTAACCGAAAACTTCCCCGATTTCTGCCATTTATTTTCTTCTAAACGATTAATCACTGGACCATGCAGTGGACCTGACAACTGTGCGCATTGCAGACGCACTCATTAAATGCTGCTGACACTAATGAGAAGAGGGGTTTGTTAGCCAAAAGACAGATCAAGCATTCAAATTAAACCACTGCTTCATGATGGGCTCTTTTGTATCTGTGAGTCAAAGAGACAGCAAGCAGTAATGCATGTCTGACGTAACTAGTTCTAAGTATCGTAATAATAATTCTTGGAGTTTTACGTCTCAAAACCAGGATATGATCATGAAGGACGCCGCAGTGGAGGACTCCGGAAATTTTGATCATCTGTTGTTGTTTAACGTTCACATAAATCAAAGTACACGGACCACCTCTAGCATTTCGCGCCCATAGAAGCGCGGCCGGCGCGGTCTGAGATTTGATCACCATTAGTTACCACTAGACCACTGTGGCGGGTAGTTTTAAGCATCAAGGGTGAAACAATGGCATTTTCGAAAGAACACTTCGCTTGGTCATGTTCTCTTAGACTGTCAACTGGAACTTGACTTATGCAAGTAGCTATATCAAGCCACCGGAGACCAGATGCACCGAATTTCTTTTGTCATCATCATCATCATCATCATCATCATCAGCCTGACTACGCCCACTGCAGGGCAAAGGCCTCTCCCATGTTTCCGCCAATCAACCCGGTCCTGTGCTTGCTGCTGCCACGTTGTACCCGCAAACTTCTTAATCTCATCTGGCCCACCTAATTATCTGTCTCCCCCTCACGCGTTTGCCTTCTCTTGGAATCCAGTCAGTTACCCTTAATGACCAGCGGTTATCCTGCCTACGCGCTACGTGCCCGGTCCATGTCCATTTCTTCTTCTTGATTTCAACTATGATATCCTTAACACAACTTCTTTTGTATTGACGCTCAGTTGGAGGACTTGTTAAATAACTCGAAAGCCCTTCTGGATTTTTTCATTGGACAAAATTCAGTCAGCGGAGTGGCGCAACCTGCAGCCGCCTTGATGAGGACTCCAGAAGCCTTCCTAGCCTCAGGTAGCAAGAATTGTCGTACCTACTACGTACGAATACAACGTTTCTATTCATGCATAAGTGTATCACATAATTAGTCCGTTTTTGTAGCTTTACCTTTTTACAAATACATGCTTCGTAATTATACGTTGCTACTGTCGACCGCGTTCGCTCCTGTGTTGGTGTAGCGGCATGATAATTTAATGCTAGGTGAAGCTAAAATCAGTCACTAAATGACAAAAAGCAAACCAAATAAAAAGGTACATGCGACACCGCAGAAATGAAAGACATTAGGTTTCGGTGCACCAAACCATCTGCGGTCAAAGTCGGTCAAGAGATCATCCATCGCGGCATGGACCCGAAGTTTCTTTGCAACGTCAGAACCCGTGAACTTCTTATTAATAAGCAAACCCTCGTTTTCATTAGTAATTATATTTTCAGTCTGTTCAAGTTTGTCTTCTAGGTGCCTTTTCTATGTCGCGTCAGTTTCTCGCGGCATCAGAGATCATGATGCCCAATATGTGATAACCGGCTATTCCTGCTACCTCCTCGAATACAACACGCACCACGAGACCTACATAGTCGTCGAAAAAAATAAAGAAAGAAAAGAAATGTTTGTGCCGGCAAACTTATTGGCCCGCGAACGCGTTATATTCTCCCGCCACAAGATGCTCGATCCCCCCTGATCATAGTAACAGTCGCCTCGGGCTTCCGCAAGAGCGACTGCTGCCTGTACAACCGAGACACCTACGCGCGGTCGCACAAACACGCGCGCGCACGAACAATATGCTCGTGTAGTAATATAAGAGTGCGCAAGCGAGCGGCACGCCAAGCTATGCGGCCGGGGAGTGACGGCAGTGTGTGCCATATAGTGGCGGCAGCTGTGGCGGTGCGCTCGTTCGCAGTCTCTTCATGAAGCCGCAACGGGGCGGAAGGAAGGAGTACCACAGACTCTCACACACACACACACGCTGAAGACACCCCCCCGCGCACAATAAATTACGCGCCGAGCGCCCGTTCCTGTTCCGGGCTGCCTTATCTTCTTTCTCTTCCTCAGCGCCAATCAGGAACAGTGCGTGTAGGCCCATTGGGGTTCTCCTCTGTTGTCGGCTGGACGCGATCGGGACTCGCGGCCGTACGACTTTTCCTGCTGCGTGGAATCTCTCCTGGCCCCCCGCCGAAGACGCACAAGCCCAGTTCCGGTTTCTTGGATCGAGGGGGGGGGGGGACCTGTAGCTCTGTTAGCGCGGAAGCACCTGCTATGACGCTGTCGAATCCGCTAAACGATAGCCAGTAGCATGGACATCAAGTGTACCATGCTTTTCAGGTTCCTTCGTTCAAGTGGCAATTAGCACAGAAGTATGCGCTGGGTCCAAGTGTCGCGTGCCTTGTGGAGCGACGGTGGGGTAGTCTCGATGCGGCTGCCAACGCTCCTAAACAAAACGTGGATAAGATGAGACAGGATCACGCCGTCGAAAAGGCTGAACGAATGAACAAGCTTACTGGCGCATTCAGCTATTGTTGCTCACGTTGGTGTCATTTGCAGATTCGTCCGGCCGAGGTTTTTGTGGTAACCCCTCTTGTATTAGGAAGCTTTTACGCGTGTTAGCAGTATAGGCGTGGTACTATAAGTGCCGCGCCTAGCAAAGATATAGTCTGACCGGAGGCGTCTGATAAATTTTACAACATTAATGACCTCTGCATCGAAAGCCTCCACGACGAAATTATAAGCATAACGAAGAATTAACCACATCCAAGCTCTGTTGCCAAAGTTGCGGTGCCTGGCCTCTATGAGAGAGTGACCTGCACAACGAGGTACGTTCTACTACTTGATAAAACTTTAAAAAAGGTGAAAACCGCGAAATGTTCTGTCTTCCTTTCTGCATATCTGCCTCTTTTTTTTCTTTCCTTTTTTTTGCTGTTATGATCAAGTATCAGTAATAAACAAATTATCACGCACGCCGCCCTTCTGACGGAAAATCAGGGTACATAGCCACTGCTTAGAAAACATTTGACTGCATTTGGTGTGGCGTAAAGCCATGCCTTACTTACGTTAACCCTTTGTGCGACAGTGGGACACATACGTCCCACTTTTCCATGTACAGAAAATATTTTCTCCCACATCATCCGTTGCAATTAGCGCAACTCATATCTTACCTAAGTCTTCGTAATCTCGAAAAAAATTCTTTTACCACGCTTTCGAAGGGCGAATGTAGTGTTACAATAGCGTTGAATTTCGGTCAATTTTTTATGATCGCTTCTGAATTTTCCTCTTCTTGGGATACATAGAACCTACCAATCAAAATGCCGGATAATTTCCTCTTTTTCTGGTTTTCGAGAGAGGCGATCTTAGCTTCCAGTCATCGCGTGTTTTTGTAAATTTGCGAAATAACTTGACCGATAAATGCATCGGAACAATCCCCTGCAAAATTATCGCGCTAATCCCGCAGCGCAATTGCGGATATTAATGCGTGGAAATATTTTTGTTGATATCATATACCTCTTGAAATGTAGGCACATGTTCAGGGATAACATCTGTACTGGACAATTTCGACAGCAAAAGCAAGGACAGCCAAATGAACAAAAAAAAAAAAAAGAAAAAAAAAAGTGGTTGATGTATGCGGTGAAGTAAGCTTTACAGGAGCATACCACAGCGCTTTGAAGGCTCAAGAGACACAACTGCAGGCGGCGTTCTCCTGCTGAAATGAGGTCCGCACAACTTTTGTCTTCACAACTTTAGAAGTGATACTCTGTGCCACTTGCTTCGGCCGTTTCATCCCAAAATTCCCGTTGATGCAATCGCGAGATGGTGCCTTCATGAGGCAGTGGGACAGTGTTTTCCCACTTTTTTGAAAACACTCTCATAAGTCAGTGGGACATATATGTCCCACTTTTTTTCAGTAAAC
Source organism: Rhipicephalus appendiculatus (assembly GCA_030522465.1). NCBI lineage: Eukaryota > Metazoa > Arthropoda > Arachnida > Ixodida > Ixodidae > Rhipicephalus > Rhipicephalus appendiculatus. Next base: position 362,792 of record JALIZH010032940.1, on the reverse strand, counting down.
TACTGGCTTGATTTTGATGAAATTTCTTTCATACTATTTCTTTCTAGTTTATATCAATGAAGCACAGCCGGTTTTTATATCACCATGTCAAAAATAAAGGAGGACCTACAAAAGTTTAACCAGTGGCTTCATTTGTCCTAACTAAGCAAAATGCATCAAATTGTGCCTGCCTTGTGCTCACTCGAATGCGCTTGTTGCTACTCTGCTTGGAATATCACATCAGTCCCGATGAAACGGCAAGCAACCAGTTTATCGCCTGACTTCACGTACGGAAATAGGATGCAACTGATGTGTCTGTGAAGAAACTCAATACGGTAGATGCGAGACGTCTGTCTGAGGAGAATATTTAGTGTAAAAATGGACTACCATGTTCTGGCACTGAAAAAAAAAGAAAGACAGGAGAAAATATAGGTTGACCGAAAGTGTTTTATTTAGCATGAAAATTCTACGTTTTGCCAATTGGAGAGCCAGCCTGCTCCAGCCCCCCTCTTGTTTCCCTCCGCTGCAAGGCCCGATCATTATGCCACTGCAACCGGCCTGGTTCATCCCTGCTAAGAAGACATTCGTACCTCGAAAAAAAAAAAACAGAAACAAAAAATCAAAAAAAAAAAAAACAAGAGGGGTTAAACCTATTTACGCCTCGTTTTGCCGTGGAGCACCATGTAGCTGCATTGAAATGGCAGTTTCAGACACGACAAGAGTTCTTCGAATGCTATCTTTCTAGGATAATCTTCGTTTGGGTAGCTCAACAGCAGGAAAAGAAGTTCGCATCTCTTGCTCTCTTTTAAAATGCAGCGATCATACATCACGCCTCAACAGGCGTGCGCAGCGTTCCCCTTTAGGAGTGGCAAAGGTTCATCGCAGCCCCCCCCCCCCTCCTCTTAAGCCAAAGTACGGGGCAGGCTTCGCCCCCCCCCCCCTTCTCCTCTTAGGTGACTAAGGGGGGGGGGGGCGCCCACCCCTTCCCCCGTGCGCGCGCCTATGCACGTCTGTAATACACGAACTATTCAGGCTGGAAAGAAAGAGTAAGAAGGCTATTCGTTCTCGGAAAAACACCCCCCCCCCCCCCCCTGAAAAAAACAGAGGTGTTACCGTAATAGGTTCGCTATTCGTAATGTACACGCATTATATAAATGAGTGCACAAGAAAGAAAGACCGAAATTAAAGAGGAGCCTATAATATCAAGGACAGGCCACAAACCTGCAACGGCTACATTCTTGCATTCTTCGCGCTTCTTTATAGTGTCGGCTACAAGGTGGTGCTGGCATTATATGGCTCGTAAATTAATATTCATATGCGCCAACTGGGCCGGATGAGGCTTCTAATGGGAAATACGTTGTATCGCGGCTTGTTCCTCTTCCTTCAAGCTTACTTTAGTCTATAGGCATGCGTACGTCCCGATGGTGGTGTTATGGCGGTGCTCCAATGCTCGTAACTATGCTTACGAGCTGCCGAGGCATAACCATATCGCAGGGGGGGCACGGAGGTCGTGGGAATAGGCCTGGTCGGTAGGATAAGCAACAAACAGGCGTTTTCGCCGGGGGGCATGCGTATAAGGAGCTACCGTCCGCCCAGGATCCGAAGAGTCGTAAATAGTTTTAGCGTTGATCCACCGATACACCTGCCAACAGACCTGCAGGGTTTGACCGCAGAGTACAGAGCTCACGGAGATATTAGTAGCATGTGAAACTTTCAATTTTGCCCAGAATAATTAATCACTGCAGAAATATTTCTTTCTAAGTCATTAGATACCTCATCAAACGCGAAAAGTTCCCGTCGGTGGCGTCTACACGAGTGATGCTAAAAGCTATCGTGATCTGAGGGCGTCATCGTGACGTCGTATCGTGACGTCTACATTTGTGACTTCCATATATGTTGACGTCATCACACGAAATCTTCGCTTGGCCCAAGAAGGGCCGATCACAGAGCCACTGCAAAACCACGTTATGTGCGGACAGCTTCCAATTCCTCCGATCACGGAGGCAGTGCTAAAACCACGTTGCTTTCGCAAGGATTTTGGGCGGACGGAGTAGTGGGAGGGGGGTGGATTCAATACAATTGAATGAGGAGAAAAAGCAGATGGCTTTCACCCTCCAGTCGTCTTAAGCAAATGTATAAGGGACGGCGTGTGCTTTACTGAGTACCTAATGTGACAGCTCTAAATAATGAACTTTCTTGTTTTTTTTTCTTTTCACGAAGGGATCATCACATAAACCAGTATAACGTTCCCTCAAGTTAGTGTATGAAACGTTCGTGCGTAAATTATGACGCAGGCGTAGCTATGTATAACCTGACAGGGTATATACGAGTCCAGCTTTTTCGTAAAGTATAGCGAACACCGACTCATTTAAGTACGTACGCTTTTACCAACATTACTTGCTGCAGCGTACGCTCTAACTCCCTCTTTATTTGTTTCTTCTTAGCTTTATAAACTGCGGCTCTCGTTCTGTGCATCGAGTGACCAAAGAAGCGCAAAGCTCCGTTGAAAGCAGTCGTTGCAGCGGGCCGTAACTTAAACAGAAACCAAGCCTTATTCCTAACGTCCGTGCCCCCCCACCTCTGCAGTTGTCTCAGTCTTCAAAGGCACACTCAAGACACCGCACACACATATATACACGCATCAGCGCAAGTGGACCACAAGCATACGAAAGTGCGTGGGATCTAGACGTCCACATCGCCGCATATGTCCGGGGTCTAATTGCCCGTAAGAAAGACCACTCGCCGTGCTCCAGCACCGTACGACAGTAGCGCACCCCCTACGGCCCACTGACGGTCGGGGCAGGGAGGGAGGGCCTCTACCGACTGCGCGGTCGTAAAATTATCTCGCTAGATAAAGCTTTACGTTTATAGTTATGTTTAGTACGGCTGGGAGCCCGCTTGATTTCTTTTGCTCGCCCGTCTGGCGCTTTTGGTTGCAGTGCACCAGTCCGGCCGCCTTACTACAGTGGCGTCTCGCTTCTATTCTTGTACCAGTGTCGTTGCGTGGACACGTTGATGCATGTCCGCAAGGACCATTGCCTCATGGGAGCCAGTATATTTTACCTCGAATGAAACTGTCGCCAGGGACGGCCGTCTTTAGAAGAAAGAAATATACAGAAAAGAAATTAACCGCAGTTCACCGAATACGTCTGTTCGCTGTCACGCAGGACTCTGAAGGTGACTCCACGAACGCACGTTCCTTGAAAATTTTCATCAATCCTTTTAACTACCTTACAAAGCGTTTTCATTGGAACCAGACGTCAAGCATTGCGTTTGGATTTTGCAAGCACGCCACCCTAACACATTGTTGCGGGTATAGTGCGCGCGCGATCAATTAAGCGTAGAGCTGTCTTCGCGGTGTTTTATGCCAGAACGTCTGATGTGAAGGTTGATTACATTGTGCGAATTCGCGCCATTTGATTATATGACGAGCACTTGTTCGACCGTGCGACGCACCGGTTTCAGCCTTCTTTCAGCCCTGTGGTGTTAGAAGAGGTCATATCAGACTCCTTACTATTTCCCCATCTTTTTACTTTTTTAATCCCCTTCCACCAGCGCAGGATAGCAAACTGGGAGCACGTTTGGTTGACCTTCCTGCCTTTCCTTCCTCTTCCTCCTCCTCCTCTGCTCTGACTGGAGCAAAAACGCTTTACCAGGTGTGCGAGGTTGTTAGTTTGGCCAGTCGACTTATCATAAGCTCTCAGCCACCACAATATAGACAGGCCAAAAAACACACCCATAAAAAAAGTCTTGAACACTAGACTCGTTTACGGCGGGAAATAAAAAGCACCGACCAATTGTTGAAAAAAAAAAAGAAATAATTGGTCGATGCCTCTTTTACTCTTTTACTTTACGTTCGTTTTAGTTCATGCGCTAGCTTGTTACTTTCATTGTTCCTCAGATGTCAAGCTTTTATTATTTTGCCGAAAGTCACATAGTTCGCAAAGATGACAACAACAAGAACACGTGCACGCGGGACCAGCGTGTTCTTTGTGGTCGTCTTTTCGTGGTGTTTATGTTGAACTCTATGTCACACGAAGTTGCCCAGAATAGAAACACCTCTGAAGCAATTTACTGGCTCGCCTTCCTTCAGGACTTCTCATCTCTGGCTTTCTTCTCTTCGTTCGAGCTTCAAAATCAAGAAATCTGTCGACACCGACTACAGCAACGCACTTCGAGACACCTGTCCCCTATTAGCGTCGTCCTGTACAAAACGCGTCCTCATTTTCTTAGTTTTTTCTCGCTTCGCTTCAGTTCCTCTGCGATTCGCATCTCCCGTGCTCGCTTGGTTCTTTCTTGGAACGAGCGCCCTCTATACGCGGTATACAAACGGAACCGACCAACCATTAAGTGCGTCAGCAGCGAACGCGAGGCCCTAAATCTCGACACCAGCAGGCGCCCGACAGCACACAGCTAAACGTGAGGGTACCTGGGGTGACTAAGATGACGCCCGGATCCCAGTTTCCGTTCTGACGCTTTCGACTCGGAGACAGGAGCAGATGGCAAGACGGCCACCGCGGCCAGCCAGCTACAAATACGCGCTCCTTAATAGCGTCGTCGAAACATCAGTCGGCCTGCACTTCCAACGTTGCTTCGTTAACCTGACAACCGCTGCTTTTTTGTGTCTTTCTTTCGGCGCCGTTTCCTAAGAGCGTAAATTGGACGACTCACGTTGCCCCAACACAGACACCAATAGGCCCGTACCGTCCTCCTTGTGCCTAAGGTGAAAAAGCCTGGAGCGTAGGATCACTGTTACTGTAGGTAAGTAGCCAGCTGAGGTCAAACAAACAAACAAACAAACAAACAAACAAACAAACAAACAAACAAACAAACAAACAAACAAACAAACAAACAAACAAACAAACAAACGAAAAAAGACGCTAAAGTGCGTGAGCGTAAAATAGCGCAACTATACATACTCTGCTGCTAACCTGCACTCTATTCGTATACCTCCCAAGCTGAGAAGCCACGGAGCGAAGCGCCACCGTCTCCGAGAGATTATGATCATACACCAAAACGAAACCGGACAGGAAAAGAAAAAGCAAAAAAAAAAAAAAAACGCATAGAAACGGAGGCGAAGTTGAGGGGGGCCCCTTCAAGCGGCAGATATGACGGGGTCTCGTCGCCGGAGATGCTCCTATCTATATGTACTCCCACCATTGGCGTGTCTTTGACGGGACGACGTTTCGGCTCCCGGCTTCTGCTCTCCGGTTCGCAGCCCTCCTCCTCCTCCATCCCACTTTCTATCGCCCTCAGATATAGCACGCGACATTCTCTCCCTCGCGCCCACCTGCGATCAGTTGGGCAGTGCTGCGTTCCACGTACCTTCCGGCCCGCCATGTCTTTGGCCTTTTCCTTCGACCACATAAATGCTTCTTGTCTATTTTATTCGTCTCCTATACTTACTGGCTGAACTTTTTCTTCCTTTTTTTTTCTTGCAAGCGAAACGCACTGGCAGCGTGCGTGTTCGCTTTCGAGATAGGTCGTTCAGTGGGTGAGATAACGCCGCTGTTTTCGAGAGTATTGAGCTGAAAGTGATTGCGACGGTTCGGTTGGCTGACCTGGCTGTTGCCAAAACAGCGGTGGGAAGAGCTAGAAAGTCGGTACTCTTTCTTGCCTGCAAGGAATGACGTCGGGACACGTAACTTGGGCTGAGCCGTCAGAACAGTAATGAGAATCTATACAGTGGTCCGAGTAAGTCGGCAAACTCAACAAGCAGAGGGTGAAAGTTGGGGCAGGAAGTTGCATGCGAGAGCCAAAGGAAAATATTGGATAGTGTTAGTTTCTAAGCTTTGTATGCTTCATATATGAAGTCAATGCTCGGGGCTTTCTGCCGCGCTTATGTTCAATAAGTCCTTTATATGATTATGCAGCTTATGCAGTCCAAGAAAACACGTTCTACATTTTGCGATGTACCTTGCTTGTAGTTGTTCCGCGGGCCTGTTATATTATTGAGTATCGTTGAATGAATGATGACATTCACCCTTCTTATTAAGGAAGCGAGCAGTCTCCGCCACCAGAGAACAAATTTAATTCCGCGGCAGTAGGAAGCGCTGTCTCCATGTTCTATATTTACACGTGACTCCTCTTCGTTCACTCCTACTTATGCTTTCCAGAATTCACCGCACCATCTATGTCGTCTTCGACCAGGGTTGCCGTTGGGTGGACATGAAAAGGCGCCAGAACTCGCGCCAAAAGTAGCCAAAGTAGCCATGTCCTTTGATATTATCGCCAAATTCCTAGCCAAATAGAACAGAAGCGGTATTATCAACAGAGTCTTTACTATTGATGAATAAATAAAACCATTTTGAATAAGTAAAACCACAAGTTTAAAAAAGAGCCATCGCGCCAACTGGAAATTTTCGTGACCAACGGGGTCCAAAAGTAGCCAATTTGGCGCAAAGTAGCCACCAACGGCAACCCTGTCTTCGACTTCATTTATTCGGCACAATACCATCTTTTTCTATTCATATCAGCTGCATCATTTCGATATTGAATGCACGGATGCTACATTTCCTGCTGTGAACGTTAAACTGATAGTATTCGTTGCAGTGCTCGTTCTTTGGTCCCTATAGCCTATGGGAGCAGGCTGAGCTTCAGTCGCGCGATGACTTCTGTGCAGGCCGTACACGAGCACTCATGTCACCGCCCGATGTGTTCATACTTGCGTCCCTCGTACCCTTTCCCTCACTTCTTTCTGGCATTCACCTCGTCAGTTTCCTCCTCCCACACTGGAGGGTAGCAAACCCGTACCAACCTGCTTAAGCTTCCTGCCATTTCCTTCGCTTTCTCTACGATGCCACAGGCGCGCGGGAGGCATTTGCGTGGCCTCTCAAAGTAATGCGATTCGTTCGGGGGGCCTTTCAGAACGTGCGTATGCGCATTCAAAAAGCAGATGAGGTCTTCCCCGTGGTCTTTCCCCCCTCGCTCACGACAACCCTCTCCCTCCTTTCAGACAACCCCGTCCGGTTCTCGCAGACAGCGGGGCACCGGCGGTATTCAAATGCGCCCGCGATGACGCCGTCGATCTGGTCTGCAGTCGAGAGGGAAAGACCACCCGAAGATGAAAACTCCAAGAGCGGCTTTCTAGTTGCGTGTATTTCTCATGTTATGATGCGGGCACGTTTCGGAACTGGTGGAAGTGATGGCGTTCTTATTTTTCACATTCTTTAATAATAATAATAATATCTGGAGTTTTACGTCCCAAAAACCACGATATGATTATGAGAGACGCCGTAGTGGAGGGCTCCGGAAATTTTGACCGTCGGGTGTTCTTTAACGTGCACTGACATCGCACAGAACACGGGCCTCTACCATTTCGCCTCCATCGAAATGCGACCGCCGCGGCCGGGATCGAACCCGCGACATTCGGGTGAGCAGCCGAGCACCGTAGCCACTGTTCCACCGAGGCGGACGTTTTTTTCACATTCTTTCATACAAACCTATTCGAAGCAAAACGTATAAACTGTACGTACTAACGACAACATAGACCAGACACAAGAACAAGCGCCGTCCTGGTCTATTTGGTCGTTAGTTGGCGCAGTTAATACCTTTTGTGAACGTGCACCAACTAGCCCAACAAGTCCTTCGGAACCTATCCTAAGTTTGTAGAAAGATAATAAAAAAAGTAATTGGACAAGCTGTTAAGAAGATGATCAGTGTCAAAGCCGGAAATAAATATGTCGTCCCGGTAGATGACTGATAAACGCCGCCAGGGAAACCTTTTAGCTAGCTGCAGGTTAATCATACTAGTCACATACGGGTGCTGTGGCGTTATTTACGTGTGCTGTGGCGGGCTCGCGTTTGCTCAGCTGGTTGGATCGACAATCTTCATTCGACTAGACAATCGTACGTGCTGAGCATGGAGAACAAGTAGGGCGCTTCAAATCGTGTTAAACCGAAATTGATCGGTTTTCTCTACCTCTGTTTTTTTCTAATGTCTTATACGTGGAAGCGGACGCACGGCACTACTTCATGCGCACGTCACAATGCATTTAAACATCACTTGACTGAACGACATTTCAACGAATTGGCCGAGCAGATAGCGTATTCACTTGTTCATAGGAAGTCCGTGCACGTTACATTCCACGTCAGTGTGTGTTCACTTCCGCGAACAGTTTCTTCGGTTTCCTGGAAGTTCGTTCGGGTGCAGTCTTACTCCCTAAGCCTCCGACGTTCATTTCATCCTTTGACTATTTGTTTTGTTCTTTTTTTCTTGCTTTGCAGACAAGCCTCGTTGTGCTGAATATGGTAGGAGTTGTTATTAACTCATGATAATAGATATTATTAACTATCTTGATCTATGTTGAAATAAAAAACTCAACGTCTCGAAGGCGAAGGTCTTCTCCTTTTTCTTAGTCGATGTATTCCTCATCCCCCCACCCTCCTCCGAAAGCGTTTTGCACCTAATGGGGTCTTGCACTGCCTCAAAGATCGGAGACGTTCCAAGCTTTCCGCACCTCACCTGGTTTTGCACTGCCCCCCGTGATCGGCCCACGTTTGACCGAGCGACGGGAGTGTTATCCACAAAGTGATTCTGGCTAACGCTCCCAGAATTACATGTATACAGGAATACCCAATGAAGTGGGCGCCGGAACGTCCGCTATATACCGTATACCTAAGTTGGTAAAGCATTCCACGCGAGCGTTGTGGATTTGGTCCCAACCCGCGGCGAGTTCATTTTATGCTCACTAATCCACACTTGTTCGCCTGAGATCCTGCGTTCAGTACTATCAAGTTGTCAAGATACGAACGAACCAATATACAGTATTTTCGACGTGCGTGTTCTTTACATCACAATGATTTTTTGCATGCTCCCTTCTTTCTATCTTCCTATATTTTTCTCTCGTTACCCCCCTTCTCCCAGCGTAGGATAGCAAACTGAACGCGCATCTGGTTGACCTTCACCTTTCCTTCCTTCCTCTTCCTCCTGTTTGTTTAGTGTGGCGGTGTCCAGCGCCAATTATGAAACTGTACACTCATTCCAAGCTTATCCTATATGACAGAGAATAAGAATCTTCCTTCCAAGCGCCTTATTCGCGTCAGCTGATGGGCCATTTAATGTTGCGTTGCCTTAATCCTATACACTAATGTTGAGATAGAAATCCTGACGGAATGCTCACGAAGCCCAAATATGCAGGTGACAGAATGTATGGACAATTCGTTGTCTTTGGTGCCGTACTCAAAAACTGTTAACGCGTGAGCCGAAGCAGACTAAACTGCTTACTGAAGATTTAAGTGAGAGAGAGAGAGAATAAACTCTATTTCAAAATGAAACTCCGTGGTTAATCCCGGGTGGAGCCCCCTTGTAGAGCCCCACTGGGCCGCGGCGGCTCGCCGGGCCTGGTATAGGGTCACCAGTTGGCTCCCCAGTGCCAGCTCGGAAATACGTGCCTCCCAAGACCACGTTGTGAGTGTTCGTCGTGAACGCACCAACCTAGATACTGCATGGGCTGGCCACACTGCACATTGGTAAGTCATGCGTGTAAGTTCGACTGTGCGGTCACTACACCAGGGCCATATCCCTGTTGTGTATACCTGTACCCCAACTTAGGCAGTCCAGCAAGCCAGGGACTGGCGCCACGTCCAAACGAAAACGTGCCCGCACATGTCAAAACTACACCCGATTTTCGCACATATTTAAGTGATGGTCTACCCGCCGCGGTTGTCACTGGTTATGGTACTCGGCTGCTGACCCGAAAGTCGCTGTATGGAATCCCGGCCGCGGCGGCCGTATTATGAAGGAGGCGAAATGCTCAATGCCCGCGTACTTATATTTAGGCGCATGTTAAAGAACAACAGATGCATGCTGGGAAATTCCCGGAGCCCTTCACTACGGTTCCCTCATAATCATATCATGGTTTTGAAGCGTCCGACCCCGCCCCCCTTCCCCCCAGTTCAATTTAGGTCACGTGCTCAATTCTGGGTCGCTTTAATTCTTTCTCTTTTTGGGAATGTTATTGCCATTACTTTCCAAGGTGGTCTCCGATGACTGCTATAGTTTACTGCAGGTGGCCGGTATAGGTGACCGCTGCTTTATGTGTCATCCAAACCAAGTTCACTGTGGTTCTAGACTCATCTGTCGCCGCGCCTGTCGGGGTGTGTGGCGGTGATTTGAAGCCAGTCATAAAAGATGGTCACTAAATCACTTATGATTGTCTAAGGCGGCAGTTATACATCGCAGCGGCGGCAACCTGTGAAGAAGAAGAAGAAGCACCACAACAAGAGAAGAAAGTCGTTTCGCGCGTTCTTCCACAGGAATACATACCGTTTTGCAACGCAAGGTGCCTCTCCGCGGCCATCGCTTTAGGAAGAAGAGCTTTATGACTCGGCCCGAAGTTTTCCAACGAGGTTCCATCTTCCTCCACTCGACCTCGCCTCCACGTAGCGCCTTCAACAGCGCTGAGAGACGTTTACAGCACAGCGCACGATAGTGTGTACGGTGTGCTCGCGACAACCGGTGCTGCGGGAGATGATCCCTGACCAACACAAGGAAGGGCGACGTCGTTGCCGAGAGCTGTAAAGTTTTAAGCGCCTCTTCTGTTTCTCCCGTTCTTCATTCTTCTTTTTTTCTTTTTTTTAAAATTGGGTCCGTTCCGTTTCTCTTTATTTTCCGCGCAGCAATACCGTCTCGGTCTCTCATTGCGTTGTTCGCCGTCGAAGCCGCACGAAAGTTGCGATGGTGGGTGGCGGCGGCGGCGGCGCTTGGGTTCTGTTCGCGGTGCGCGCTGCACGCGCACGTGTAGAAAGTGTCAAAAGAGAAAGAAAAAAAGAAGCGATTCTTTACGACGTTGCCGTCCGTGGGTGGCCGTGCGCACAGAAGGAGCGAGGCGTCGCGTGAACGGGGCGCCATATACGACGCCACGTTTCATCGTGTACGACCTCGTCGTCTTCGTTCGTCGTAGTCCCTCCCCCTCTCCCTCTCTCACGTCGTTGCGGACTTAGCTGCCACGACCTTCTCGCCTGGCGAGGCTGTGTGTTGTACCGGGGGCGCGTGGGAAGGCGATTTGAGGAACCCTTTTTCGCTATACGCGAGCGAAACGCTGGAGTCGACGTGCCACTCGGAGCGAGGACTCTTCGAACGTGGTCCGCTTGTGTGTATAGAGCCATAAATATTTTGTCTTAAAGGTTTCGGCATATACGACGACGCACGTGGCGACCGTCGCGAGTTGACTGACGTCAGATCGTTATACGAGTCTCGCTTTTTCTCGCTTTATCTTCTCCTTCATTTTTTTTTTTGCCTTTTGCATTTGGGTTAGCTGTATTGCTGACTTTCCCTAGGAAGATGGGAAGAAGGCGTTTATGACGGCCGTGGGGATGCGTTGGGCGTTACGGTGGTGGCCTATGAAAAGGAGTTTGAAAGTAAATGGACGAAAAGACGTAATAATAATAATGATATCAGGGGTGTAACGTCCCAAAACCATGATGTGATTATGAGGAGCGCCGTAGTGGAGGGCTCCGGAAATTTCGTCCATCTTGTGTTCTTTAACGTGCACTGACATCACACACACACACACAGTACACGGGCCTGCGACCGCCGCGGCTGGGATCGAACCCACGGCTTTCGGGTCAGCAGCCGAGCACCCTAACCACTGTACCACCGAGGCGGACTGGAAGGGAAAGACAGGGTGGTTAGCCAGTTCTTAGAAGACGTTTAAAGTAAACATGGAGGCAGGACTACGCGTGCTAACATCTCTGAGGCAATGGTCGCTAACAGGGCGTCTTTATGGGTGTCGATCATTTTCTTTTTCATTATGTTTTGTTTCCGCTAGAGATATAGGAAAAGAAAACGACAGCCTGCCGAATGCGAATGATGCGAAGCGTAAGAGGGCTTTGAGAGGACCTATGATGTGTGGCTCCGACTGACCCCAAAGTACGTAATTTTTTTTTCGAGCCTGCGATAAGTGACGGCTTGACAAAACTGAAATGCGTCATATTTCTTATTTTACAGCTGCCTGAGAGTCATGCATACGTACCCGATTTTTGTATAAGATGGACACATTAATATGCCAGAAATGAATTCTTTGTAGATATACTTCACTTATGAATGCGTAACGCATCACGCGAAAGACTTCATTTGTAGAACGAATGCTTCAATTCGGCTGCAGTTAAGCTGCAATATAACTTTACAGTATGAGAAGACTGCTAAAAACGGTGATTGGACTTGATTGGCACTGCACATCTTTGCCCAATAATACATCTGCGTCATTAGAGCAGTGTACACTAAAGCTTAAAACACGTAACATTCACTATTTCGAAGCCTCAACATGCGAAATGCAAACCACACGATCAACAAAATTGAGAGTCAAAGCTGCAAATAGAGACTCAGTAATGTGAATTGAATGCATTGCTTATAATTAGGAAACCACTGAATGATGATTAGGCAGCTATACGGCTAAAAGCTGATGCCAGCTGGTAACGTTTACCGCTTGTAATACCAGCTGGGAACCAAAGGATGAACATACATTCGCTTCACACACCACTCTCCGCAATGATATGTAAGACTAGGAACTTCAAAGTATGATAAAGAAGTCACGCTTCTATGCGTAACGCTGAAGTAGTTTCGACAAGTAGCACGAAACCACATATGCAAAAACTGACGTGTTCCGAGTAATCTGGCTGGGCACACAATGCGACGCGTAGATTCTCGGCGATCCCTGAGGAAAAAAAAAAAAAAAAGAACGGGAAAAGGAAGTCGGGGAAATCGTCGTCGCTAAGCCTGGGCCGGAACTCTCTTCCGAGTGCTTTCTTTGGTCCGTTGTCTCCGTCCTTCTCCGTCCTTCTAAGCAGAGGCCCACTCATTGGGTGAGGAATATAAGAGACGTAAAGCAAGTTACACACAGAAGCAGCGCGGGTCTTAAACCAACTGATGAGAGCGCACCGTCCTCTTCTTGAATGGGAAGACGGTCCCGCTGAAAGGCAGATAGACGTAAAAGCGTTTTTCAATTGGCTCGCCGCTCCGATTCGGAGCGGGACTCTACGTCTCTTTTTCGTCCCGCCGTGCACCGACCTCGTGCGCTCGGTGCACCTTTTGTGCAACCTCAACTGAACGGAGTGAAAAGCCCGACACGGGTGCACTTTTTTTTTCCCCTCGCGTTCCCGGGAGTTTCTACAATTGGACCCTGTACGTTTGCGCATTTATCGTAGTTATCGTTTCCGATTGTGTGTCGATACTTTATCCGCGATCGAACTTATGTCAAGCTCATTTATGTTAACGTCTTTTACATTTCGAATGGTTGTGGTTTGGTTTTCTTTCCTCCTGGCTTCACTGATACGCAGTGTGAAGAGCTTTGACATCTGGGATTTGTAAAAACGCAGCCGGAACATGTCAGCAACTTTTCGCTTCTTTTTCGAAGAACCCTCACAAAAGTTGATCAACTTGTTCTGGTTTTTTGTGCTTAGTCTTCACTTTTCTCAACTATCTCCTTTTTCTCTCTCTCTCTCTTTTTTTACTTGGCTGAGTCTCAACGTTTGCCTAGTTTCCCAAATCACAGTCGCAGTCGACTTTTTTTTTTCCCTGCCTGGTTTTCTCACGGTTTGGGTCGGGGTTCTGTGAAAACTTGAGAGTTTGGGACGACTTCTTTTTTTTTTTGACGGCCGAGCAGCCCACTTTTCTGACGGGGTTGACAGAGTGAAGATGAACTCGTAGAGGCACGATTTGGAGACGCCCAGAGATGTCGTCTCACGCTTAGGTAAGCCTTCAACACAGCGCTGGTTTTGGTAAATCAGACTTAGCTCTCAGGCGAGGTGGTGTACGAGACAGCGTTCGCCCGTGGCCGCCGGGCGCATATAAATATTCACTCGTGGTTTATGCCTGGTTGATTCCAACTAGGTATACCTAACATTACGAGTTGGTCTTCCTTGGTAGAATAGGAGCTGCCACCTGTCGGCGCCTTCCTTTGTTTGTTTGTTTCTTTCCGTCTAGTTTTCCTGCATGACACTGCTTGGAAATGTCGTGAGAGCGCGACGAATGTTTGAGTCTCAATTTAATTTCTTTTTTTTTTTTAAGAAAGCTAGTTCACTTTTGATCTCGTGGGCGCTGTCGTTTTGGCGTTCTTCCTAACGATGTGTGAGCATTTTAGAAAAATAAATAGAAATAGTTTAGGATGTACATGTGCTACGAAGTTTCGTATACCTGCAAGAATGCTTAAGCTCTAAGCCGACAACTTGCATGCTGTCCACAACGTGGTTTTACGCTTTAGCAGTACCCTCACCCCTTCTTTCTTGTGCTTTGTTTCAGAGTGCGTGCAGTACTGTTCATGTGTGCGCGTGAGAAACACGTCGCAACAGCGTCCTTAGCAAAAGTTTTTTTTTTTTTAGTTTACATGCATGTCGACAGGTTACGGTGCTCTTACTTCAACGTGTTTAGAAGGAAAGAAGTGGGAATTTAAGGGCTCGTTTTTCTTTGTTAGACACAATATTAATGAAAACTAACAGGCAGTGATGCCAATGAAAGTATAGGGGATGTTATTGCCAGTAATTGTTATATAAATGTGAAGAAAGAAAAGTGGACGAAAAGCTAACTTGCCGCTGGCAGGGACCGAACCTGCGACCTTCGAATTACGCGTCCGATTCTCTACCAACTGAGCTACAGCGGCGGTCATCGCCCCGTCCACTTTATGGGGTATATATGTGCATTTAAACCTGTTCGAAATTCGAAGGTCGCAGGTTCGGTCCCTGCCAGCGGCAAGTTATCTTTTCGTCCACTTCTCTTTCTTCACATTTAGATTACAATTACTACTAATAACATCCCCTATACTTTCCTTGGCATCCATTGCCTGTTAGTTCTCATTAATTCAACGTGTTTACTCACCCTGGAATATCTCAACGTAAGGAAAGCTTCACAGAGAGGCATGGTGCGGTGAGAGAAAAGTATAAGCATAACACACTGTGACATCGTCGCTTCACTGCGAGAGCTGTACCACATTTGTTCTATCTGCAGTTCCTCTTTCGGAGCAATGTTGGTTGCATATGTACGCCAAACCAAACGTATGTAACGCCTTAGTTCAAAACTTTCTTTCAGTAGTAGAGCATGCTGGGTAGAGAATACTCGGCAGACCTCGACAGCATACTCGACAGTAGAGCGTACTCGACAGTAGAGTATACTCGACAGTAGAGTATACTCGACAGTCTCGAACACGTCGCCAACTGCTAAAGCATCGCCAGCGCCCCTGTGTCGCTACTCTGTAGCATCGCAAGCTTGCTCATGGCTGGGAAATGCAGGAGAAGCAAGCAAACGGCGATTCGGACAGAGCAGCGCGAGATTGGATAGACGAGGAAAGGCTGAAGGACAACCTGGCAGAAAAAAAGAAAAGAAAGAAAGAAAGAAGTAATGAGCGTGAACGAAAGTATGCGATAACTAAGAAAGAAAACAAGTGCGCACGTTGCAGTGGAAGAAGCCCGGTATACGTAAGGATGGAAGGTATGCCCGCTGGTAGCGTTGGAGCTCTGGTGGCTGTTGCCCTTGGTGGTTCACGGGTGTACCGCATATTTCATACCCCGCTGTGTGCGTCAATATCTCGCAAATACGCGCCTGGCCTCGTTAAGAGGAAGGAGGCCCGCCACGCGCGAGATACGTGATGCTGTTGATGAGCCTGATTCAAAACTCTGTTTTACCAAGAGCGAAAAGACGGCGTACAGCGTACGGCTGCCACTTGGTCTCAGCTTTGCGGTTGGTGGCTACTTTGCACCAAATTGGCTACTTTAGGACCCCGTCTGGCTGCGAAAATTTGAGGTTGGCGCCATGGCTACTTTTTGGCTACATTGAACTTCTGTTTAGGCGCGTTAAGTAGCCAATTTTCTTATTGTTTGCAGGTAAAAGAACAAGAAAGCCAAAAGATCAGCCACTGTTTTCAACCTTTTTTGTCGCGTAAGCTAATGCGCGCGCATTTCTTGGTCCTAGCAACAGGCTCGACCCCCCCCCCCCCCCTTTTCCGCAAAACAAATATCAGCACCAAAATGAAGCTGGTCTTTTATTATGGTAAACCTAGCAATCAATTTAGATGTGCAGCTTCAAGAAAAGAGTGCTTAAACGTTTAACGTTCCCACTGACTTGTTCATTGCAATGCTCCAAAATTACCCTGTCTCTGGGAAGAACTCTCCTGCATAATATATACAGACGCACTGGACTTATATTAATACGATATAGTTGCGGCCCCACCGCGTGCAAAAATAGATATATGGAACTAAATGTCTGAAAATGCAAGGTTATTCGTCTTCCGCAGCACTAACATTCTGCCTGTTTGCCTCTTGAACAGCGTTGCATTACCTGGGACTTGCTATGGATATTTATAGGCTCATATACATCATGTAATATTAACAGGAACAACGTAAAATTCTCTCTGAATACAACCGCACTGCTAACATAAGAGCCACAAAATGCCGCCTTTCCGCTCTCCCTCTCGCAGCGACTCGAAATTTTCGCCGCTCGAGCTTATTTCATAGAATATGCCAGCGAAGCGTGCTCCACGACCCACTTATTTTATCACTGCACCTACGGGTCATCCCTTTGGTTATCGCATGAGGTCATTCTACTTTGTAAA
Source organism: Rhipicephalus appendiculatus (assembly GCA_030522465.1). NCBI lineage: Eukaryota > Metazoa > Arthropoda > Arachnida > Ixodida > Ixodidae > Rhipicephalus > Rhipicephalus appendiculatus. Next base: position 346,272 of record JALIZH010032940.1, on the reverse strand, counting down.
TCCCAATGCTTACTAGTCTGGTCATTGTTGTTTTTTACTCTCTATATTCTGTTCATTTTTATGGTTGTGTTTTATGCACTCTCAGGGAATACTCTTGACCTTGCGGTAAATAAATAAAAAAATAAAATCCCTTTTTGCAACTCACCTTGTGCCTTGAAGAGCAAGATGGAGCAAGATGGAAAGCAAAATGATCCTATTTCTATGTTTTTGCATACTCAAGATCACATTCATTTCATAAAAATGCAGTCATAGTACCATATTGTTTCTATTTGCCTACAAATTTGGCGATAAAGTTAAATAGCATGGCTACTTTGGCTACTTCTAGCTTGAATTCTGGCTCCTTTTCAAATCTACCCAACGGCAACCCTGCCCGCCGTGATGGTTTAGCACGTAAGCTGTTGCGCTGCTAAGCTCGCGGTCACGGGTTCGACTCCCGGCCCCAGCGGCTGCATTTCGATGGGGGGCGAAGGTAAAAGAACACCCGTGTGCCTCGATTTAGGTGCACTATAAAGAACCCCAGGTGGTGAAAATATGCCTCATAATCTTATCGTGGTTTTGGCACGTAAAACCCCAGCAATCATTATTATCATTACCAATCAAAAGGGCATAGCGGAGAGGTCACATGATATTTATATGCTTGCCACATATGTGAGGCGCCGGTTGCTCCTCTCCGTGTTAGCTTTTGTAGTAACGCGTTGTCACCAACGCCAAAACTAGAGAAATAAACACGCGGACGGACACTAGTATATTCAGCGCACGTAGTTTTGTAATAAATGCTCACTCAACAGGTTATTTCATCCAACATTAATGTTCACAAAATTGACGTGCTCGCGCAGAGAATTTGCAAATTACATCAGTAGCCTACTCGTGGCAATCTTTTAAATACAACAGTTATGTACGCAGAAACGAATGCAACATAAACACAAAAATACAAAAAACAGGTTGCCAAGAGACTCAATCCGAGCAATAATATTTGTCATCTAGCCTGGAAGTTTTCATTTCTCGTAGTCTTCGCCATATCAGTCTCAGTATTGGTGCGTGTATTCTACAAACTGAAGCCTAGTGAAATGCTACACAGTTGTCGCACGCTATAGTCTGCCCATACGTACGACATGCTGGATACGAAAGCAGTCATGCGTTTCGTTCACGTGTCTATTATCAAATCAGAGATGCAGGGGAAAAGAAAGCTAATAGCCCATCGCAGTCCGACTTCATTCAAAGCACAATGTGCTCAATATAGTTGTAAAATTTCATTAGATTTTATCGAACCAATCTATGATAACGCCATCTACTTTTGCAACCAATAGTTCTTCTCGGTAGACCGGTTCTTATTTTGCTTCGACTGTGCATATTGGCGAGCGTCTGTGCATAGCGCTTGTCCCTTGTGTGTCTTTCTTGTGTGCTGTGTGTTTTCTGGCTCTAAGTAAATTCTCGTCATATTGGCGACAGCGGCACATTCACAGTAACTTAGGTCAATCTGGGCGTTCACTGTCTTTATATTCGTGACGACAACGTGAAACAAAAAATTTGAACTTGTTGTTGTTAGGGGTATGCGTCTTACCTGTATCGGGCACATCGGCAAGGGCCGAAAGTTACCGTTCGGCACTTCTTAAAACACAGTTGGTTAGGTTCATTCGCTCCACATCTAGAAGACGCCCCATGCATGGCGGACTTGAAATCTAGGACAAGCTGACGTCAAATAGCGTGGAGGAAAAGGAACGTGAAGACGAAAGCGCGGAGTGAAATGGCCAACTAAAGGGAGCTCAATGTAAAGACAGTCCTCCAAGTGCGTCTTAATTACGACATAGCTAGCTCTCGCTTCCCTATAGCCGAGGTAAGTTTTCTTCTTCATTTAATTAGTGAGACGACGCGAGCCTTGACCTCTTAGGGCCGCATCACAGTGAAACAGTGGAGCCCACAATGGTATTAAAACAAAGTGTGCACTCTGAAAACCGCTGTTCACGAAGTCGTGGCCACTGGACGTTATAGGACTCCCTTAACGACTTCCCACAATTTTAAAATTAATTTGGGTCCCCATTAGTTCGCGCACGGGTGGTACGCAAGCTCAACACTTCTTTTCGCGAACGTTAATGAGCCCCATCACCCTTCGTCGTCTCGCTTCCTCAGAGTCATTTGTCCTCCACATGAACACGACCCTTCTCCCTACTATAATAATAATACCCACCGTATGGCATTCAGGAAGGCAATAAGAGCCCGTATATAAATGTATATAAGTCTCGGAGATCGCTCGGCTAATTGACTTCGTGACTATTCTTCGTACGCCATTCGCCCCATCTGTACACAGCGTAGTCTGCGCGGGTGTCTGCGTATACCCTAGAAAACGTCGGCAGGCAACGCAACGTGCGCGGCACGGCAGCCGCCGGCGCCAGCACGTCGTCGTCCGTCGTCGTTGAACGCCGCCCGCGGGCAGAGTTGTCCTTCGCGCTCGAAGACCGCAAGAATCTTCCAGGGGCGAATGTTGGGGGGGGGGGGGGGGGTAGATTTGTCTCTCCCCGATAGCGCAAACCACGCCGTCGACACGACGTCCGCCCGCCCGCAGATGAGAGAGCACGCGTCGCCAAAACCATGCCGCCGCGCTCATGAGATGAAGAAGATGGCTGCGAGGCAACCACTTCGAAGTAGTCCTAGATATACTATAATACCTGTAGAATAGTAGTTTAGTATCCACGCTCTCTGGCCTGCATGTGTCTGTCTGTGTGCGCTGGGAAGCGCGCTGGCTTCGACGGCGCCGGCCGCTTGCGCGAGATGCGAGCTTCGGATAAGAAAGGCCGTTCCTGGCAGTGACGGATGTGGTAAGGAGGGGAGGCAGACCCCCCCCCCCCCCGCCCCCCCCTTTCCTCTTGCGCCTGTACGGCGCGTGAAGAAACCTGCGGCTCTTACCTGTTTTATTTCTTCGCGTGTTGGCCCCCCTTTGGCGCTTTCGCGTCTTGCTACTCTTTTTTTATCTTTTCCTCTTGCGGACTTTCATTTTATTTCTCGACTTTCCTCTCGCTTCCTTTTGTTTTACCTCTGCGGTTACTCGGTCTTTTACTTTCTTCTTGCCTTTCGCCCCGCGGGGCAGTGGCGGCGGCGGATATTTCTCTTCTTGCCAAAGCGATCGGCCACTTCGATAAACGCGCCGTTCTCTCGTGTGGCTGCGCGTCCTTCCTGCGCGCTTGGCACCGGAGCAGCAGGACCGTGTCGCTCGCGGGATCGCCGTGCTTTCGCTTCGCAGCCCTTTTAAGACGGAAAGAACCCCCCCCCCCCCCCTCACTCTTTCGAACCTCTGCTGCGTGCGCGTCTGGTTGGCGTCATTGTGAGCGAGAAGAGATCGAGTCGCTTGAAGTTGAGGCGACAAATAAAAGGAGGACGTATCAGAAAAAATCTTGCGTGCGAAACAAAGGTTCTCCAGCGACGAAGTGGTCGGTGGGCGCGCACACAGGTTGTGGATACAAACTTGTGTGACGGGACGCGACCTTGGAAAGATTCAAGGGCATAAGCGCTGCACACCACACCCAGGGCGCGGACTTTATGTGCGCCAATTCGCGAAAGGGCCGTGAGCTCAAGTGCGTGGCTAAGTTTACTGCGTGCCGAGGAGCCTCGGTTGATACATATCCGTCCGAAGAAACGCCGGAAGTTGTGCGGAGATAAAAGCCCCCCGACTCTCGGATACCGAGAGTGAATTGGTGATGGAAGATCGGCGATAACGCATAGCTCACGTATATGGGATATAGCGAATTAAGGTCGCAGCCTTCAATTCGGTACACATCCGGTGTTTACTGCGGATAAGTAACGACCTTTCTGCCCTTGCGTGCTTTGCAGGACAAAGTTGCGAACGTGTGTGTGCATACGTAGTTACGATGGGCTTACGTAAACAATAATCAAACCTATCCTTCACTTACAAGCGGAGATATGCTGTGGCTGCAGGGTTGTTGCGCTGATTTCCTGATGTGCTCTGCTGCTGACGCGAACTAAGGTCAGGGGTTCGACCCGGCGGCGGCGGTCGTATTTCGATGGAGACGAAATTTTAGAGGCCTTTGCAGCGTGCGATATCAGTGTACGTTCAAAGAACACCAGGTTGTCGAAGTCTCCGAAGCCCTGCACAACAACGTGCCTCATGAGCATATCGCGGTTCTGGCATGGGAAACTACAGATATTCAATATCATTGTTCCTCCTTGTTATGCGTATACACTTTACGCTGGTATGATAACACGAGCGAGGTAAAAAGCGAACCTGGTGAAGACTGAGCGACTGTCATGCGCTGTGTGTCAAGTTGAGCAGGGAGCGAGAAGTGCGGAAGAAAGGGACCGGGAGGTTGGGTACACTTTGTCCGGTTTGCTACCCTACACGTAGAGAAAGCAATGGGGGAGCGTACGAGAGAGAGAACAGATATGAGCGTGTATCGTGCGCAATTTAAATGCAACGCAACCAAGGCCAACGAAACATGGTGCTGTACTCACAACTGGTCTTTATTGGAAGCAAAGCAAAAATATCGGCACATAGCAGGTGAAAACACGTTCTCGTGACACGGGAAAAAAAATAATAACAAAGGAATGAAGGTGACAGAAAAAAAAATATTATTCAAGCCTCTTGTTCAACAGTTAATACTCGGCAGTCAAGAATGGACTCTTTAGTCTTGCGCATTGTTCGTGCTGCAATTTAATTATGCATTTCCACCAGCTGTCAGTGTTACATATCGTTCACAAGCATGGTTCAACGTATCCATACGGTTGGGCACTCATGCCTGTCGCCATTAACGTACTGTGGGGGAGAGCTCGTATGGCTGTCCTGGCTGACGAATTGTGAGGACAGGCCTCCAATATCATTGCTCGGCTAAAAGGCGGCTCACCAAGTCTACTGAAAGGGACAGTGTAGGGCATAGCATTCTTTATAAGAAAGGGAAAGTGTCTGACACGGATCGATCGGTTTCTCACATTTGCACTTAACGCATACGGATGAGTCAATCCAATAGCCGTGTTGTTTTCCTGGCTCGTTTGGAAGACAGAATAAGATTGGACTCGGCGGTTTTAGGAAAACAAATGTGTAGCACTGTAGACAAGCTCTATGAGCAAGTTTGGACCACCAGCCGAAATCTACGTGTAGTTCACATTTATTGAAGGTATAAAGCGTTACAGAAAAGAAGTTCTCTTGCGTTGAAGCCCCGATGGCGCTAAGTTGACTGCAATTGAAATCTTGTAAAGTTAAGGCGGTTCTGTTTTCCTATCAAATTTCCTTGTCCTGCAGAATCATATTGTCGGAGTTTATGTTAGCTCGTTGCGACGTCGAAGATAATCACGGAAGAGTTAGAGAAATGGTGGACAGAGTTATCATGAATTCCGGTTGGTTGGTTGGTTGGTCAAACTTTATTAGTAGTCCTTAGAGACGCGACTAGCGGGCAGTGGGCTCCTCCCACGTTGGGACGGGCAGGCTAGGCCTGACCGCTGCATCGCGAGCTCTCTGGAAGGCCCACAGCTGATCTCCGTTGTTGGGGCTTCTGATGGCGGAGCACCACTTGGCTTGGTTGGCTTGATCGCCGCCCAGTAACGAAGGGCATCGCCAGAGCATGTGCTCTAAATGAGCTACCTCCCCTCAACGGGGGTACAAGCTGCCAGTGTAAGTATCCGGAATAGATTTTTGTGGAATAAAGCCAAATTTGGGTACGGACCCGTCTGTAAGAGTCTAAGTGTCATTGCCTGGGCTCTGTGTTAACTTCCTGTGAGGAGGGGGGGTAGACCGTCCTGCTTAGGTAGAAGTGGTGTGAAATGTCATTGTACGGGGTGGACTGTAATCGCATTAGAAGGTGACAAAGGGTGTAATATATAAAGCTCTAATGCTTGACAGGTAATTATGCACTAGAACCGGGATCGCAGTGAAAGTGTTAAAATTGATCTGTTCTGTATCCTGGCAATGTCTTACCCTCCCCGGACAAGCTTTCTGAGAAAGACGCGCTGCACAAATTTAGACATCCCAGAATACGCCCTTTCGTGTCTTGTATTTCCTGTCTTGTACAACTAAACGTTACAGCACGCCATGTAATACAATAAGAGTGCAGTAACACGACGACGGAGGGTAAGGCCCTGGACAAAAACCCGGTCGAGTCTAGTTACCTCGCTGACGCGACAATTGTTTAACTTCCCGGCAACTACGACAGCGTGTCGGGACCGCCTACTTTTATTTTAAAGGGACAGCTCTCGCGCCCTCACAGGCGGCCAATCACGCAAGGGTGACTCTGTACTTCGCGCCACCGAAGTGTTGTACACGTGAAGCCGGCAGCAGCGCCTCCACAGCGCGCAAGTTAATACACACGACATCGCGTGACGAAGCCGCTTCATCCACGCGCGAAGCACCGCGGGCAGTCCGAGTCGCATGAGCGGACTGCTTGACTATAGGCGAGCAACACCAAGAATACAAGTGGTCGGCGTGGTCCAAAAGAAGGCATCACCGAGACGCGTGGGTACGCCGGTGCTTATACGCGAAGCCGTTTTGCTTGCCTCCGAAGGCGCTGTCCCCCTTGAGGGTAGGTTGCTCTTGTTGTCAGGCGCTGTGTACCTCAAATTTTCTTCGCGCAGAAAAAACCAGAGTGGAGGGAAACAGAGGGAGGTGGAGGGTTGGCAGACGGTGGCGGTCGGCCGGCGTATGTCACTCGCATCAGAAGCGGTGGTATCTCGGTGGCTGCCTGCCTGCCGGGCTTGGCGCAAACGCCACCACTCTACCTTGAGGAGCAGGTACGTGCATCCCTCCACCCCCCTCCTTGGGGGAAGGGGGGGGGTGCTTCCGAAGCTTGTTGTAAAGGTGGGTTGGTCGGACACGATCCGGTGAGCAGCGGCCACCCGACGGAAAGCCAGCGCAGCGTTCCGCGCCACCCCACCCCAACCGCCCCCCCTCTTACCACGAGTCAACGGCGAGGCAGTGACCCTCCTGTTGCCGTGGCTTAACGCTGAGCATGCCGAAGCAGGAGCCGGGGTGTGTGTGGCCAGCGATGTATGTGCGGTGTTGGAAGACGGACTGCTTCCTCCGGCGCACATCCCCGCCTCCTGCTTTCCAGGGGCCACGCACCGCTTGACGTCGTCGTCTTCGTTGCGTCGCTTGCGCGCGCAGTGTCTCTCTCTCTCTCGTTGTTCCGCCGCTCATCACCGCGGCAGGGCAAAATGCGCTGGAGCATATTGTGGTCTTATCATTTGTACGTTTCTTTGTGACGGACCGTCTGGTGCGATTTGTCTGCCCGTTTCGCATCACTCAGTCGGACCTCGTTCTGGAATGGCCGACTAAACTGCGTCCGTAGTTAAGCCGTAATGGACGGCTCGGTTCTCGGCAAGCTCGGCGGAACTGGTCCGCAGAAGAAGGCTCACTTTCTCGAAGTGCCGGGGCTCACTTAGCCGTCGCAATTTTGGTAAGGAGCCTAGCGAACAGAGCGGCGTGGCGGTAATGATCTGCATGAGCCGTGCGCTAACTTGGTCTCTACACCCGTCTTGTGCTTCTTGTATATTACGGATTCTTTCCTCCGACACCTCAGTCGCAGCAGTAGCTTTCTTTTAACAGCAAAGCTCTTTAACCGTAATTTGTGCGGCCTATCATAAAACGGGTATGTGCCACGGGCTTCAAGAAAACTATCATCATCATAAACGGGTTTGTGCCACTGAAATTGGGTAAGTCCCACTACTCATCACTGGTACAATAAATATGAAAAGAGACAACAGTTAGACCAACAAATGGCTGCGAGGCGATGGCGGCGAGCCGAAGACCCCGACGTACAACGAGAGAATACTAGGGAACGGGAAAGGCAACGGCGGCTGGGAGACGACCCCGAAGCGATGGAAGGCATACGCCAACGGTGACGTGCCCGTAAGATCTATGTGAGGGGCGAGCGCTTGGTTTCAGCGCGAGGTTCTGTCTCTGGAGGTTGGACATCCGAGTCATGTATGTGACTGTGGTTTAACTCGAACCTCTCTGCTCTGAGAATCAATGCAGGAACAACCTAGCATCACCTAGCTAAAGACTAGCAACAACTTCGAAGCAACCTAAAAACAACCTAGAAGCAACCAGATTAGTCTTCAGAATCGTCCAGTTTCAATGTTTGAAGCCTTGCGTGGCTTAGTGCGAGCTTTGGAAATTGTATTAGTCTTCTAGATAGGACATCCATCTCTCCGTGTCCGTGTGTCTCAAAAATGAGTGGCAACCTACATGAGAGGCTCACGCGAAGGTTTATTTTCCTGTATATCAGTGCTTCTCTCCGTACAACGTATACCACTGCAAGGCTACATTAAGCACATGTATTGGTTGTTAGAAACAATCAATCAATCAATCAATCAATCAATCAATCAATCAATCAATCAATCAATCAATCAATCAATCAATCAATCAATCAATCAGTTTATTATCATGATATAAAATGATGTTACAGGGATTAAAATATACAGACGAGGGTCCCAAAGTACTCGACTGCAACGGGACCCTCGTTGATGATTACAAGGAAATAAAACAATTACTAGCAGCTGTAAGTACCGTAAAAGCAAATAATACACAATACAGAATGAAAAGCAAAAATGCATGAAACCAAAAAACAAATAATAAATACAGTATGAAGCAACACAAAAACAAACAGATCAAATATTTAACAGATGCTCTTTTAATGAGTTTTTAAATGAAATCGAAGAAACTTTACATTTTAGGGAAGTGGGCAAATTATTCCATATGGAGATGGTACAGAAATGAGAAGATGATTTACCATAGTTAGTATGAACCTTAGGAAGTAAAAAGTTATTGTTAGCCGCAAACCTGGTTGTGTTAGTATTAACTAAAATATTAGGATCAATGAAATTAACAGAAAGCTGATTTCTTATTTGTTTATGCAGAAACATAATTAAATTAAACCGAAATAGGTTGCTAACAGTTAAGATGTTATTGCATTGAAGAAGGGGAACGGCGCTGCTGTCGCGAGAACAGTTAAAAATAGCGCGTAGAGCTCGATTTTGTAGAACAAAACGCTTGCTGCGCCCTTTCTTATTATTACCTGGCTCACGCGCATCCAACTCCTTCCTTTAACGGCATCGCCCGACGATATCGCTAAAAATGACACTTCATTCACAAACGCTCACCGCGCCAGCTGCCGAAGCAGCACGCACCGACGTAAACGAGCTGCGGCCTTTATAATGATTGCTTCCATAATTGATATTTGATTCTAATTAACTCAACGACCCCCCCCCCCCCCCTCAACGTTATAACGGTGACCGGTTTCCTAACAGCCAAGCCCGTGCCAGACACCTCATTTGCAAGTATACCCAGACGCATTACTCGGGTATGACCATCTCATCCACGTATAAGAGAAACACGACTTCTACATTTGTTATACGCGTCGTCGCTTATATATATGGACGGCCGCACGTGAATGAAATAGTAGCCGCTCTCTCTCTCTCTATCTCCAAAGTGACCACACACACATACACACAAACCGGCGACACTGACGCTGCCCATTGGCGTTGCGATGGCGCGGCCAAGATATGCCGTTTTTCCGGACGATTTCGATGAAGGAGCGAAGGGCGAGCGTGGAAAGGGGGTTGCCGACGGCACCGTCGCCGTCCCGCTTACGTATTCATGTATACAAATTAAATTCACCGGGCATTATGAATTAGCCTTGAATAACGCGTGCCGCCGCTGCCGAGACGGAGGCAGTTAGAGAGTGGGGGGGGGTTTGTATAGCAAGGGGGGAGGGGGGGGGGGGGGTTCCGGTATGCGTCGCACGGTTTCGAAAGTGAGAGTGAGTATACGTGGCTCTCCGTATCGCTCACTCGCTCGCGCCGAATAGCTCAGCAAGCACCGCTTGTAGTGCTGCCGGGTCGGTCCCGTGTTGAGTGAGTGCATAGGGCCGCTATGTAGCACATAGCTGTTGCAGGGACTGTGTGTATGTGTGTTCGTGTAATACTAGTTCTTCCGCAACGGCGACCCGTCGCTTCCGCGGCACCGCGATTAACCGTTTCGTCTCGTGACGTCAGCAACTCTTGCCTATACGACGTCGACGAAAACGGAAGAGGGAGGGAAGAGAATCTCTCTTCGCGCCCTTTTGGCGGTGGCGAGTAGAGAAGGCGAGGAGGGGTGGGAAATGGTTTGGGTCTTCGACCGCCTTAATGCCGCGTGCGAGTCCGATTATGCAGCACGGCCCGACTCTATTATTTCTTCTCTTCTTTTCTTTCTCCGTTGGTTGTCTCGGCGGTTGTTTTGTTCCTTTCAGCGACCGCTTCAATCGCCGTCTCACTATGGCTCGTCGTCGTCGAGTTATTTGGGATGCTAATGCGCGCGTACGCGCGCGCCATGCGATGCCAGCGTTTATTTGACTCTCGTCTGTGGGGCACTGGGTTGCCAAGGTCGGTGACCCTGTATAGTTGATACCGGCGCTTCGTCGCGCGCGAAGAAAGATATAAAAAAAAGGGGGGGGGGGGCAGCGCGTGCTATAATGGGCCGCGTTTTATCGGTTACCTCGAGCGCGGCATTACGCGCCCTTCCTCTTGCACTGATCTCTCTTTTTCTTTCTCTCTATCTCGGCTCGCGCTCGGCGTTGCATACGCAAGCAGCGCGGGCACGCTGTGGCGGCATGCCACGTACGTTGCTTTAGGTAAATATCTACGCTCAGTGCAATGCGGAAACGCTTAAAATGCGCATAATTTTAGCCGAGCGAATGGTGGGAGAGGTGGGGGGGAAAGGAATAACGTATACGCGCAGACGAGGGAATGCGCTAATGCGCGCTCGTGCGACGGTTTTCACTGCAAGGTCAAGGTCGGCTCTAATCGCTTAAGTGAGGCGCGGATGTCGGACGCTGATGTGTACGTTTGTTATGTAAACGGCGCGCTCGAGGGAAGTTGTAAAAAGGGAAGTCTGTCAATGGCAGTCTCTAGCGAAGTGAGATTATGTTTATCGTCCTTGCGGCCTGTGCAGTGAGGCCAGCGACAAAGACCGTGCATATAGAGTGGGGGGTGGAATGGTTTTGAAAGATTAAAGATGCGTGTGGCCGACTTCCAACACTGCGGGAATGCAGAGGAAACGTTATTTGTTGATCGTCCCTTATTGTTCCGGTAGATAAACGAGATGTTAATGGGCGGAAGTGCAGTATTAAAATTTACTTAATAATAATAATAATAATAATAATAATAATAATAATAATAATAATAATAATAATAATAATAATAATAATAATAATAATAATAATAATATTATTATTATTATTATTATTATTATTATTATTATTATTATTATTATTATTATTATTATCTCGGGTATTAC